>VXBR01004631.1:1573612-1734820 GCA_013400215.1 Cisticola juncidis | reverse complement strand
AGGGAAGGGAAGGGAAGGGAAGGGAAGGGAAGGGAAGGGAAGGGGGCGCAGATGCTTAATCATCCCAGTGGGAGGAGACCTTGAATGGAGTTCAAAGATATGTGCTGGCATCTGTCTTGTTCAACATTCTACTAAGTAGTCTGGGAAAGGTGCAGACAATGAAGGCAGATACTCATCTCAAACAGATTATAGTGGAGCTGAAAAAGTTTCAGTAAAAATCATAAGGACAATCAAAGTCAAGGGCCAGCTTGTGCACCAAATATAACTAAGTAGAATAGGACCCTTTGGAAGGTAAAAGAAAAGGGAATAAGACAAAGATCTTTAAGATCAGAAGTGTCACAGATAAGGTGTATAAGGATTGATTTGCCATTAACTCCCCCAAGAAAAGAAATGGGAATGTGAAATTAAACTATGAAGAATGCAGTCCAGAACTAAGAGAGTTGTTCTTCATAGATTTAATTCAGTTACAGTACTGCTGGCCACAAGGAGCTGTAGAGTGTAAACATTTACAGAACTTCCAGGAAAGATAAGCAAAGCTCACAGAAGAGATACCTGCTATGCTATAAAATAGAGAAACTACAGCTGTCTCCATAAGTCCTTGAGCTGCAAATAACTGGATACTAGAGGAATAATTTTGGGAACCATATTTACCTTGTTCTTACTCTCTTCCCTCCCTTTTGGTCACTGTCAGAGACAGAATACTGGGCTATATGGATTGACCTCCAGGCTGACTCTTCATGGGTCCTCTGCCATTCCTAATTCAGCTGGGGTCAACATATCAGCTCTACACAAGGTAGAGCTCTGTACAAGGTATCCCATCACATGTCCTTCTTTTTGCTCTAAAATGACTTGTCAGATTGCAGCTGCCCTTTCAGCCTGTTGAATGGTAGAATATATAGGTAACTCCAAAATGCAGCAGGTAACTCCAAGAATACTGGCAAAATAAAGAGCTCTTGATTTGCACCCAGACTTGTTTTCTTCTCTTCAGTGGTAAGAATGCATTGAAATGCTACTGAATTGCAGCATGTATCAGGTTTTGTATCTTGTGCCTTTTTATATTCTTATATTAAAAAGAGTTCCTTTAACCATGACAGGTTGGTGCTATACCATAAATACAGTACGTTGCAAAATACTGAAGTCAGAGAAGTGCATTTAATAAACAATCTCTTTTATAATTCAGAAAATTTGTTTTCATACAAGCTGAAAATTCAAGATTGAACGGCATTGTGTACTCAAAGTAGAATTTTTCAACATGTACCATTTTCTATGTATACCATACAAAACTCTTTCCCTCCATAAACATTTTCCAAAGGTCAAAATCAGAATCATCTGGTAGTCTAGTTGTTAAGTACAGTACAATTACCACAGAAAAGCTTTGGAAGTCTGGGAAAGTAGAACATATTACTTTGGATGTTAACTACTGAAGAAAAATATGTGAAAGAATTCAAGGAAGCAGATTATATTCAGTAGCCTTCACTTCTATAGATATACAATATTTAAATGTCTATTTGTGCTCCAACAATTTACATATCAATATACTACTTTAATACTATTTTTAGTTGTTTATTGATGGGTAATGACCATTAAAATAGCAACTGAAAACTGCAAAATCAGATTCTATACCAATTTGCATTGCCAAACATCCTTGGAGATTTCCCCCGTGAAAAGCCACAACAGATGGGTAAACTGACAGTGAAAACCTGTAACAAACTTTAAGTCTGTATCTAATTTTCCCATGCTAGACTCAATCCTGAGTAATGTAGCCAAGAACCATTTTTACTGTTAGAACCATGGGAATGTGTAGCAGCTCTTGTTCATGTCAGGGCAATAGGATATTCTATTAAAAGTGCTGCATGTTTCTACTCAATATGCAGTGTGAGCTCCCCTTGGGACAAGAAATCAAAATAAAAATAGATTAAATAGGCAGGTTTCCAACCAACCAACCATACTAAGTTATGGAGTGAATTTTAAGTCATATTTTTGAAACACTGGTGAGAATACTGCTAAATAAATACCACATAACACATACAAAACATAGGAGATTTAAAACTAGTTCATTCTGTGCTAGCTCCATACTGAACTGCTTTTTCATAAATATTGTAATGAATGGTTCACACAGATGAGCATTCAGTCTTGGGCTATTATTGGAAAATTCACCCATTTGAAGACCTTGAACGAGAAAGCTGGCAGGATTTCAACACAAAGATAAACACAAACATTCCCCTAAGAATTCAAACATCAAGTACCTCTAAATCTTTGCTATGGAACCATTCATTTCTCATGGAAAATAGAAAATATCATTTTATAGACAACTGTTCTCAACAGCCGTAAGTGTTTGCAATTCAAGCAGATGTTAAATTGCTCATGTTTGGTAGTAATAAGCCTGACAGTAATGAGACTGCATTTGGAAGTGTCATCATGGCTGTTAAAGTCCAGAAAACACTGAAAATGGTGCATTACTCTGCTACAACCTACTCACTAACCCAATAAAATTTTAGCTCAAAAATCAGAAGTTAATGGAAATAATAGTAAAGGTCCAAAGTCACTAAAGTGACTTGCTCATTCATCTGGCAAGATAACAAAAACATACAACAATAAAACCTGGCACCATTGAAGCCAACAGTAAAGCTCTGGAGAGCTTTGCTGTGGGGATGGAGATCCCTTTTACATGCAAAAGAGATACAAAACATAAGATTCCATGAAATTACCTAGTTCTGTTCCACAAGGTAAATCTACAGAGCACTTGGTGGCCCTTGCAGATCCAGCTTCTCAGACTGCCAAGGATTGCTCACTCTCATTTTTTAATAGGGGGAAGGTAGTCTTTATTTAGAAACTCATAAATAAAATCAAAGCATTTGTAAAAACCGAGAAGATAATTGGAAGAGTAACACCTCACAACTACACATATATTTATAGTTTCTGTCTTCAATTTTATAGTCAATGTTTCTAAAAGACCTGTTTGCAGTGTTTGCCATCCCTACAGAAAAAATAATCCAAAATTTCAAAATACAGTAGTAGCTGTAGCAAAAGTTTGTTAGCTTCCTGATCTGAACTCTATTCAAAAATAAGAGACTTGTTCACTTCAGCTGGTAAATTTGCTGTCTGGGACATCTCCCCATAACCCAGGAGACCCAGACTCTCATCTGCTTTCTCATTAAAACATTTTATGTCTGTGTGAGAAAATTAATGGTTAGTTTGTACAAAGTGGACGATATTTAACTGCAATTAAGAGACATTTGCCATCATAATTCTCAGCATAATTATTCCCTAGCATAAACTACAAACAAATTTTCACACAGTCCCTCAGACATTTAGTGCTTACATTTTGAAGGTATCTTTTTCATTTCAATGAACCCAAGTGTAAAAATCTCACTATTTTCTTTTAAAGAACTGTTTTATTTTCTGGTCAATCCTACTCCAGAGCTGCCATCTGCTAGTTTTTTACCACTTGCCATGTCAGTACTTTCATAGAAGGCAGCCACTAATGTTAAACTGCCCCATTAACTGAATCATTTATTCAGCAACTGGATGCTTTGCACATTGTGTCATCCAGGATTTTTGTTTGTTTGTTTGTTTGTTTATAAGCTAAGGAATAGGAAGATTCTGGACCTATTGGGAAGGTAGGTAATAAAGTCACCACCATCAAATCTACCTTAGAAACTTAACAAGATTGCTTGATCTACTGCAATGTCACCAGACTGTAACATGACCTGGGAGTGGTCAGGGAAAGAGAAATTTGATATTGCTGCTTCTAATTATTCAAAGTGCTAAGACTGAAACATGCATCTTAAAGCTTTTATTGAATGAAGCACAATAGAAAGTGCCAGCACAAGGATTTCTGCATATGTAAGTATGCATTCATTCAAATACTTGCCTGCAGCTTCCCAGAAAGTTCATAAATCCCTCAGGTATTTCTGCATTAAATCACACATCAGCATGTTCAATGTTTCCATGTTAAGTGAAGAACACTCTGTACATCAACCATTAAAGGCAAGAGAAGAAAAATAGTTGTGCTCTTGGCATACAAATATAGTTTGACGAGAAAGAAACAAGAACATTATGAAAAGGTCCTCTTAATCAGCCTCAGGTCTTCACTCCAGGGTCAAATGAACAGTTTCTAGGACCTGATTACATGTTCTTTTTTAATTTTTCCCAAGTCATTACTCTTTATGTTCAAATTACATCTCTTGACACACTTAAACTTTGCAGCTAGAGAGAGAGATGTTTATTTTTTCCATAATTAGTTACAGAGTTTTTGCTGCCCATTCCTGTGCAAACACAAATTTAACTGGCTTCATTCTTTTGCTTCCTATTTCTAATTAGCCAGCGCAATAATGCCTTCCCATCAGAAAATGAGCACTGAACAATGTTTACTGGAAGAGGCTGGTCCTCCTTCCTATTTCCAGTGCACCTAAATTAACCTCTTCTTGTCTTGGCCAAGGGTAAAAAATATCTCACATTCATATTCTGTTGTCTAGAATCCTGTTAGGTAAGTTTGCTTGACACTATAAAGTATCAAATATTTAGTGTATCGAGCCATTATCCAAACTCACTCTGAATGCCTTTCCATCCATACTGATGATGAGGTCATTTTCATCTGAGGAAAACAGAAGCAGGACGGAGAAGGATAGCAAAGCAGCTACCCAAGTTTTTTTCCACAATTCTTTGGTTATTAATACTTAAGTATTATCTAACAATCCCAGAAAAGAACCTTTCATTCTGTTAATAGGAACAGAAAGAATTTGTGGTTTAAGGGCTTTTCTGAGACTTAGAATACCAGAATGCAGAGCTAAGCTCTGCTAACGGCTTTTCCTATGAACCAGCTCTTCTGACTCCATTGAAACTCTTAGTGTGTCTAATTGGAGCTATCCTTATAGCCCAGCCACCTGTTTTATGGTCCATACAGATACACCAGGCAATTGCAGACAGCACCCACAGAGCAACAATGGGGATAAGCACCTAGAGGTATTATGAGCCAGTTTTGTCTTTCCTAATTTTTCATCTCTAGATGAAGAAATTTCAGAAATGTCTGAAATGTCCAATCCAAGTATTCTATGAGTTATCTTTGAAATTATAACAAAATGTTTTTTCCAGATATGTTGCCTTGTATACTGATGTATAATCTGTCATTTTTTATTATATACAGTCCAGGAGTACATATGTTTAATATATGAACTACATTTAAAAAGAAATAGCACCTTGACGGAGAACCACTTGAAATTGGAATGGCTGATGAGCACTTAAACTAGTGCTGTATTTTATTTGTCACTGTATACCAAAAAATCTACAGTGAAAATCATCCTCTTTGGGAACTTGACTACCATTAGTGTTTCCAAAACCAATTTCTACAGCCCAGCAAGCACTTTCCCTGGTACAGTTTAAACCCTTTTATCTTTTATCACAAGGTAGGGCTCCAAGCTGCTGTTGCTTTGCTGTTGATCTTCTAAAAGCTGCAGATCCTCTTCTTTAGAACTTCATCTTGTGTAGCATTTCCCACTTGCATATACATAGCTTATTAGAGTCACATGTGGGAATTTGCTCCTTCTCTGGTTGATTTACATTGTGTCTGATTCATCCTATTGCTCCAGTCAATCAACATTTCACATTCTAATCTTCCCAAGTGCTTGTACTTTTCCTGCCCTTGGTTTTTTGTTTGGGTTTTTTTTACTGAAAATTTAATAAGGCATTCTCTATTCTGCTGTCCAAACTCTTAATGAAAACAACAAATAATACTTAACTTGAGAAACTTTGCTTTGCTCCTCTTTTCAGTTTGTGGACAACAGATAGCTACTCTCAGTATGAATTTTCAGCCCCTTGCTTACACATTCTACCCCAGTTCCCTAACCTCTCTGCATCTCAGTTATGAACATGCTGTGCAAGGGAATCAGATTCTGTTGAAAGTCAAGTTATGTGTGCAATTTGCTTCCTTCTCCACTAAGCATGTCCCTCATATTGTAAGAAGAA
This sequence comes from Cisticola juncidis, assembly GCA_013400215.1. NCBI lineage: Eukaryota > Metazoa > Chordata > Aves > Passeriformes > Cisticolidae > Cisticola > Cisticola juncidis. Next base: position 1,728,856 of record VXBR01004631.1, on the reverse strand, counting down.
ATTAGGTGGTTTGAAGTTCATGAATTCTAAACAGCAGACTTACTTTATAAAATGAAATTAGGCTTTTCCACTCCACTCCATTATAAGTGGCTTTGGAAATGGTCATTTACTATGACTGAGTGAAAACTGTTCTTGAAAATATTACCAGATATGTAAACCAAAAAAAATATGTGTTTTCCTTACTTTTTCTGAGTTAGATGAAGCCATCCTATCTAGGTACCTAAAAGAGAACTTAAGCATCTGGACAAACTTTGATAGCTAATCTCAGCTGTTCCATGACTGCACCATTGATTTGTGGTTATTGAGTAAAATCTTAACAATAGACAAATGCTGTAGGTTGCTTTGTAATTTAAAAAGTATAGGTATAGACACTAACAATTCCATAGTGTTTTCATCACACATTTGGTTATATCCCTTTCCTAATACCCACTGAAATTTAAAATAAGAAGACATATAGATATATATAGAGCTACATTTTACAATGACCTTAAAAGCAATCTCCAAGTACAATCACACACTTAAGGTTTCACTATTAACAAAAATATCCTGCCTGTGGACCATTTGTTTTATTAGCAACAATACTTGGAATTGCTGAAGTTAGTTTGAGTTGTCTTCTTTTGTCCATTGCAATTTGAAACTTTTGACTGCTCCTTTCTTTGTCCACAATGTTTTCACATTGTTTATTTGTGAAACAGTCATCACTCATAGCCAGGACTCGGAGAGTTGGCTTCGCTTTCTGTCACTGAACTGCTCAGTTTTGTACATCACCCTAAATGAGTTCTGCCAGAGCTTCTTACACATCCATTTGTCCATGAGTGTGTGCAACTTCTCCCTCTTTGTGCATGATTCCAGTCTCTGAGGCTGCTACTGCCCATTTTTCTTTATCCCAAATTGTGTAAACTCTAGTTTTATTTCTTCAGAGGTCACGGAACTGCTCATCACCTACATCAATCAGTATTATAGGCAGAGAAATAAAGTCAGCATTGTACTGTGGATACAATTTTTTGTCATTACCTGTCCCTGCAAAGTGCTGCATATGAAAAGATGAAAGTGGAGGTTCTGTGCAGGATCAGAACACAGAAATATGGATGAAGTTTTGAAAACTCCTGTTATTAGCCATGAATAAAAAGGATAAATAAAAATATTCATTTTTGTGTTTCTAATATGGATAAGGTTAAAAACCTGCCTCTCCAATTTTGAAAGAGTAGCAAACACGAGATAAGTTTTTCTGTGGAAAAGCTCCCCAAACCAGATATTTTTAAGTCTGAAATTGTTCAGCTTTTCTGTCTAGTGTGTTGCCCACACAGAGGACACTTCATGTGCCCTATCATCCTCACTGTGAGGTGCAAACACCTTGAAACATGCTGCATTTGGATGACCACTTTAATTACTCATTTTAATAACAGACTGGCCACTACAGTGAATAATAATAAACACCTTCCCATCTGTTGGATTTTAAAGACAAGGCATGTTGTTCCTTCCCCATCTCAACTCTACACATCTGCTAATCTATCCACTTTTCTTCTTGTCTTCCATCAAGCTAAATAACATAATAATTCTGTCACTAAATAGGCAAGATAGGATCAATAAGGACAGAACACTGCTGACAGTGGTGGTTAGAGAGAACCTATCAACCATCCACAAGGTAAAAGAAAGCTCTAGAAATTCCCACCTGCTTCAAAACCAACATATAGATTTTTATTCTTTCTTCTGTCTGGTTTAATATTCAGCTTTGCTTCAGCTGGATGTGAGTAATAGCCCACGTTATACCAAACTATCCAGGTACATACAACAAAATCACTTTGTCTCCAAAGGAGGTCATTCCCTGCAGTTGCTGTCTATGTTTTTGGCAGGAATTCGCTGACCTTGACTGTAACCACCTAGTAGCAAATTCATCACTGCCATAGAATTATTAATTTTTTTTAATTCATAAATTGGGAAAGTCTTATGAACTGTCAGGAAAGGATCAAAGTAAATTCATCAAGTTAAATCAACAATGTTTACTTTGTCTCTACTACTATACTAAAAAAATTAAGAGAAGTACATATTTAAGAAAAATGATCTTGAAAGGTCTGAAATCCAACAATTCATGCATTACTCAGACTAACTTTCATGTATTAGAATAGGATGCAAACTTACAATAAGAAACAGAGTCTCAGTCCTTAATCCAAATCCAATAGGACGCACAATAAAAATGAATGAAAAAACATTGAAGATTCAGATTTAAGTACAATTGTTAGTAATCCTAGACTTGTGGCTGTTATCAAGTTGTGTTCTAAAGTTAGATATGTGTAGAAGAATACTTTTCTCAAAAGATACGGGACTAAACTATGGGTATTGATTTTTTTGGAAGTGCAACCGCTTTCTCTTCTCTTTCTGAGAAGATTTGTGAGTTCAATTCCAGTGTTGTGTAGCAAGAGATCTGTGTCTATTCAAGCCCTTAGCTAAAGAACTATTGAGCAATAAATCAGATGTCAATCGTGATGTACAATACTGATAATTTAGATATTCCCTCTGAAATCCACACAGGTTGTTTTTTCAGAGTGTGGGGTGGGGTGGGAGGGGTATTGTTGTTTTTGTTTGTTTGTTGGTTGGCTGGTTGGTTTTTGGGTTTTTTGTTGGTTGGTTGTTGGGGTTTTTTATTATCCTTTCCCTATCTTCTTAAATAAAGTAAATGACAAAAAAATTCATACAAATCCTGCATCTTAAATATTCTGTCTACAAAGAAAAAAAAAATCATGTGAAGTGTTAACTCTCCTTGGCAAGCACAGTTTCCACCAGGCTCAACAGGATATTCTGACAATGAAGCAATGGCAACACAAAACATCAAAGTGTAAAAGAATGAGAGAATTTTCTATAAAAAAGATAGGACATGGAACTTTTCACCTCAGGAAATGAGATTAAGATTTTGTCCAAACCAATGAGAACCTAAGAACACATTATCTGAAGGTATTTTGACAGCATTTGGTGAAGTCTTGGTAGCAGCATTGGAAATCACAGCCTCAAACTAGAGGAATTCTGGCACTGAAGGAAAAAAATGTCTTCATTTTATTTTTTTCATTCTTAAGGAAAAATCCCTTAGTTTTTTTCACAGGAAGATAGCCTGAGGAAGCTGGATCATCAGACAGCACAGAACAAATGAACAGGGCAAAAAGGAATCAGTGAGGACTGGAAATACCTGTCCATGGCAGAGAGATGGAGCAGGTCTCTGAGAAAAAAAAGATTGAGATTAGGGGGAACATCCTCTGTAGCTTTAATTTGCACAGCATAGGAGAAGCTGGATCATGACAGGGAAAAAGAGCTCTTTGCTAACATTTATGCAAAGTTCTGCTTGTGGCTAAATGTGCTTCCCTCTTGTCTACCTTTGACTCTGCCTGCATCTCCATCAATAACATGGAGCTATTTCCCAGCCTAAACTACTGGTGCAGGACATTCCTTTTCTGAGTCAATATAATCACCTTTGTCAAGTCTCTACATAAGGACCAAAAAGAGAAGCTATATATGAAGCAAAAAGGGAACTAGTGAGAAGATGAAAACTGAGCATCCAGTATTTTAAATAATCTCCTGAGCAGTTTTATTTAACATATTCCTCATGTTGGAAGTGCCTACTTTCTTTTTGTTTGTGGTCACAACCTTGTCAGTTTGGATGAAGTAAGTACTTGTTTTTTCATCTAGCCCTTTAGTACAATTAATACCTCACTACATGAGTTTTAAAACCAGACTAAAATATCTTCTTTCCTGCATAGACTTTACAGCTGCTGGCTAAGAATCAGACTTCTCAAATTTACATCTTTCTTCTAATTATTTTACTCTTACATTCTTAATGAGTTTTAGATTTCAAGGTATTAGGTGGATGAGGATTGAAGTAGACATTGACATTTGTGGGTTTTCAGGACTATTATTACCTTACAGATGCTTACAAGTGAAGACGACTGGAGAATTCCTTCTCTACAGTCACAAATTTCTGCCAAGGTTTCAACATAGCAAAATTCATTAAAATGATTGGTTTACTAATAAAAGAGAAGTTAAAACAGCCTTGTATTCTTCCATATAAATAATTTTTAGTGCAGAATTAGAAATGCAGCAATAAAGTTAACACAATATTTTGCATTTTTCAACAGAATTTCGGTCACAAGCAAAATCAGGAAGACTCTAAGTGTCAATACTCTTTCACCTTTCAGCTTTAATGCAAAGTGTGGCTGACTGCTACGATGTACTAAGCAGCCCAAAGCAGAGGAGGGCCTAGGGCCATTGCTCCTTATTAACATATTTTGTCAATGCCATCTGATGCATTTCAATGAACTTCTAACCTCTTGCTGTCAAAGAGTTTGTATATATCTGTTCTTCTAAAGTTTATGCAAATTCCTGATCAATTCTAGGAATGGATTACACAGGTAAGGGGACCCTCATTTCTAGTACTGTATGGCTATCTTTTCAATACTCTTTTACATAAGTAAAGGTGAATTATAAAACTGAATAACTACAAAAACAAAAGAGACAGTCCATATGATTATGTTTTTCCCAAAAAATTACGTAATTAAAACCCTAAATAATATTAGGTATTATTTATTGGCTCTACCAGTCTAAATCCAATATTTGGTTTTAGCTACAGTTGACTCAGAATTCATTTTTGAGCTAAGATTTAGGTATTTTTTTTATTAAACATTAGTGAACCTATCAATGTACGCAGACATCCATCCATGGGCAGTGTTGATAATAATTATCTTATTCTACAACTACAGAAAAAATCCCACAGACAAACAGGTTTTGATTCCAGTTATGGAAATACATCTTTACATATCAGAGCTTCCTCTTATATGATACACACTCTTTTAGTCATCCTGATGGCCCTTCCCTGGGCTGACTGCAGTTTGTCCAGGTTTCTTTTTTACTGTAAGGCCCAGAACTTATCCCAGCACTCCAGGCAGGGTACAACCAGTGCTGCATAGACAGGACTAATCACCTTCCTTGGCCTTTTGGCACATTGTGATGCTGTGCCATGTACATCAGTCAGCAACAAGCAACTCTGCCAAATTAGTTTTTGATGCAGCAATTTTCACCTTCTCCTTGCATAAGCAATATTTCTATTTCCCCACTTCTACAGATAGAAATAAAGTATGTTAGGTCATAAAAAATGGAATAACTCAGACAAATCATTTTTCCATCTCCCACATTTCTCCTTTAGTCACCTATATTTTTTAAGCAACTTCTCTGAGATTCCTAGTCTGTAGCTCTCTGCTGAATGCACAGTTTTAAGCACTCAGCTATTCACAGCTTTTCAGCTCCATGATTATAAAAAGCATATGTAGCTTTGTGAGTCATGTGGGAATATTTATCAGCCAAGATGCTTTTTCCTTGGGAAGGAGTCTCTAACATTTAGACTTAACAATAGACTTACCAGGCTGGAGCTTCACTTCTGTGTTGCTCTAGACTTGGTGATGAAATGCTGATTAGAGTTTTCTAGGATTTTGAAAGTCTGGAATTTGAGACCTCCAGAAGATATCCTAGGCTCAAACAGTGTACCAAATCATTCAACTTCAAACTATCCATGACTAATTCTAAAAACTGAAACTCCTAAATTATTACCTGTTATTGTTATTTTACTTTGAGAAAACAGAATCTACACAGTGAGTTAGCTATTGCACAAAGTTTAATCACATTTCCCCTTCTTTTTATTTTCTCATCCCTCTTTGCTTATTTGTTTGAGGGACTTCTTACATTTTGCTCATCATTTCCTTGCTGCAGGATTTAAAAAATCTCTCACAGCTTCAAAATTTTAGTTTTGAATTAAAAGGTATACCGGAGAAACCAGGAATAAAAATGCTCAGCAATTGAGATAAAATCATTCAAATGTGTATTCTGTCACCATAGTAACCCTTCTTCCACAAATTTGCACAGAAAAAACCTAACATGCTATACAGTCATGAAAGTGCATCTAATTATGATTTATTCATGATGCCAGTGATGAGCATTTACACATAAAATGCACTGTACTAATTGTATTTGGGTTGGGTTTTTTGAGTAAGAGTCTCATAGACTAATCTTAAAACATTATTTTTTTTCCAATACAAAGTTTATACCTGTTTTAGAATATATAACATAAATCACAGTATCACATTTATCACAGTGCATATCTCTATCCTTACAATTATTATTTTCTTGTAAAATGTAAAATTTTCTCAGTTTAATTGTTCAGTACTATCAAATACTAATTTAGATAACTTCTCCCTCTTACATAATAAACACTGCCACTTTTCCTGAGCCTGCTTCTTTCAGAGCTATTCACTTTCGGCAAGGATTGTAGAAATAAATTTAGACTTGATTTGAAACATGATCTTATAAAGACTTGTTCATATTCTTAATATCATGGATAGATTTATTAAAAAGGTCTGTACTTCCTTGCCACAAAGGGCATTAATTAACAAAAGACAAGGTATTTTTTTCTCCAGAAAAAAAGGCAATATGTTCTATGTGCACAGACAAGTCTTCAAATTAAATTCGACTTTTCAGAGAATTCAACATGCTCTATTAAAAAGGTCATTTGAAAAGGACATTGCATACTGGCAAAACAGCATTGTTTTAAATAATGTGAAGAGAGATGACACTGCTTAATATATTATTAAAAGTCCACAAGTAGTATATTACATGGCTAAAACTTTCTAATTCAACCTGTAAGAAAAACACATGAATTATTATCTTTTAAATTATATTGGTTGCAGGACATCATCACAGCCTAGATAGATACATTTTAGGATTGATCTTTTCTCATGTGAATTGAGAAGTTCTGATGAAGTGCACCAGAGAGACTGCAGCTCTGTGACATTTTTCTTCCAAGAGATTGGATAACCAGTGCTATCCAAGCTGGATGGGAAAAGCTCAAGGCCTGGCCAGATTCTAGTGTTTGAGCAACTGATATGATTTGGGATAGCCCCATAACAGAAAACAGAAAAACTGAATTAAAAAAAGGCAAAAGATAGGTTTGTCATGCTGTGTGCTTCCACCAATGACAACAATAAGAGCCTCTCTGCCATGAGCCTTGTGAAGGGTTGTGGCTAGTTTACCTGTTCTCTTTAAAGGAGTGAAGGGAGAACTTGGAGATGAAAAACGTAACAAAAGAGCAAGAACAGTAAATGGGTCTGAAAGCTCAGACAGGATTCTGGAGAGAGGCTAAACAGCAACTTTGTGCACAGTTAAGGGAAGGGAAAAAAAAAGGCAAGCATTCTGCTAAGATGGAAGAAGTTGTGTTATGCTGAACAGTGTGCCTCCAGAGAAGAGAACCTATGTGTAACCAAAACTTCTGTAAAAATCAAAGAAACTCCATAACACCAATGCAGGATTAAGAAGTAGGCCTTCTTTATTCAGCACCAGGGAATATCTCCTCCAGAATATTGTCCATGAGGATTTCCTGTTTATATACTGTATTTGTATGTATGTATTTGTATGTATTTGACATACATATTCATTGATCGTCCCAGAATAAACATACATATGATAATCAATTTCCTGAAATCATTAACATATTTTCCCTCCCCTTTACGAATGATTTTTTCTGTCCTGAGGATCCCTTTGGTAGTCCCTAGTGGTCAGTCTCTCTGATGAAGTGAGTTCAAAGTGAGGCAAAACATGCTGAATAGCAAGAAAACCTCGTATCGTAAAAATTTAAACCAAGGAGTTCGGTCGGCAGTTGAAAGAGACTGGAACTTCAAAACTAATTATGAAAGCTAAACATGCTGTGAATCAGGTCATTCAGTATGCTAGAAGACAATTCAGTGGGGGAAAACAATGATGCAGTCTAAATAAGGCTGCAGAAGACAGAAATCATCAACCCTTGTGACAGGGATTGGAATAGTTGACACAATCCAGATTGTGCCAGGTCTTATCTATCAGCTTGCCACAGCCACTCATTGCTTTCCTCCATAAAAAGGGTCACTGAAGGTAACACCTCCCAAAGTAAGCATAAAACTGATGAATGTAGGAAATATAGGAAAACAGTAGGAATGGCATAAGGAGACCAAATTATTCTCAGATCAGCTAAGAGTTGTAGCTCTTCAGTAGTAACACTGAGATACAGTGGATGTTAGAAAACCTCAAGAATTATGCGAAAACCTACAAAGTGAAAGCCTGCAAAGATATTGCAAGGGCGTTTACACATTTATCGGACTGAGCAACAACCCATTGTTGGACAGTAAATGACAGCTGATACCTTTAAACTGCACAGTGCCTACTTAGAGTTTGCATGTGCTAAATGCCAGAACAGGGAGCCCCACAGGAGCAAGGGGGCTCCTAGTCTGATTATGCACAGGTCCCCAGTAGGATGCATGAGGCATAGAGGACTGAAACACCTGCAATGAGGAACAAGTAAACCAAATGGTAATTGAAATGCTGCATTGATGGTCCTTTATAAGAACTATTAGTGAAAATCTTTAACAGGAATTTTAAAGGATGGTCTTTTGTCTTCATGGGCCAAACCCAGTTATTTGTTTATAGAACTTCAAGAATGGCAAAGAAGAAATGCGGTAAATTAGTGAAATTTTCCAATTATTCAATGCCTTCCAACTGCTCATCTTTTACTCTTTTTATTCTACACAAAAGTCTGTTTTCCACAAGGCCATTTAATTTCAAATTTTGTATATTAGAGGTTTTAAGTAAGAGTGCTTTTGATAGCTGCAGGAGCTACACAGAGCTTTCAGAGGAGGTTCAGCAAAAGCACCAGGTGATTTTTCAGAGTCAGTATTTTCTTATTCTTAGGAGTCTAACAAAAAAGCTTGCTGTTTCTACTGGCTAAATCAAGAGCACATAAATTTGAAGTATGATCTTTACAAAATTTTAATCTGGTGTAGAAGTCCTTGGATTTCAACCGAAAGCAATACAAAACTTCTTGAAAATGGATGATACAAGCCACAGTGTCTTTGAAACAATTGGATACTATTTATTAGAAACAAAGATTTTTGCTTTGGGTCTATTTGAAACATTGAGGTGCAGTCAAATAAAGTGTTAAATAAGAGATCACCTAAGCAGTTTTGGAACTGTTATTTTGAGACAAATTAGGGGAGGTTATGAAGTGCTTTTGACTTATGAAGATTCTGAGGTGACTCTTTTTTTTCCAAAATTAAAATTTGTCTGATACCAGCATGTTTATATTTCATGTTATACTGCACACAATTATTCTAGCAGGACTTGAATGAAACTATAAACAACAGGAAGAATATTGCTACACAATGCAACTGCTAACAACAGTGTCAGTGTGCCCTACAGGATATCTATATCATTAGTAAAATGTTTTTTAAAGGCACACATTTTCAAAAATTTTTATTTAAACTATTTTTCCTAAAATGTTTTCAGAAATCATATTTTGTTGATTTTTTTTTCATGAGAAGTTTAAAATGGTTTTATTTTCTGTCTATACAGGGACAGACAGCAACAGCAGCTTCCTGAGAAGTAACCATTCTGTCCTTCACTGAGCTCTGGCTGCAAATGCCACCAGAATTACTCCAGGCTTTCTCAGTAACCAAATTAAAAAAGGAACTTGGAGCTTCAGAGTCAGAGTGTTAGACCATAAATATCATCTTTGAATATGATAAAGAAAAATGTCTTATTTGAATATCATCTTCTGTGCCAAAGGGGATAAAGGATCCATACGCAGGTGGTATGTAAAAAATCTGAAAGTAAAATTAGAATCATCAGAGACAGTACTGACAGCTTTCTTTCACAGCAGTTAAGTGCTGTGTCTAGTGAGGGAAGATTCCACTGTCTGGCTTTTTTGAAGTGTAAGAATTTCTGTTATATTATATCCATTTTATGAAATCAGCTTTTCATCTCTTTTCTGGAGCAGTGACTGCAAAATCAGGCACTTTTAACATCTATGTTGAAACAGAGGTAGGATGATAGCTTGCTTTTCATCTACCTGAATAACATTAGATTCTGTGTCCCCATGTTTAAAGGTTACCACTGTCCCTTGATGAGTTGTTTGAATCAGAGGTGAAGTGCATTCTTTCTGAGCACAAATAGAATTAGGATGTTCTACTTGGCACAGTGAGTCTTATTGCACTGTTGAGGTCACTAGTCAAAAAAAGTACAAGAAATGTGGAGACTAGTAAGAAAACAAAGTCCTGTTCTGAAATTAAAATGAAACCATTTAAAAATCTGAGGGAAAAAATACATCATAATAGCAAACAAGACACTGATTAGAGATTCAAGATCACATTCCAGTTTTGCCTGATACATAGAACAAGTGTTCTGTGATTCGGATTCAAAGAACTACTGTACTGAATATCTCTTATCCTTGCCCCATCCTGACTTGTAAATTGAAATACATGATTATTCTTCAGCAGTTCTCCCTTATACACTTAAAAATCCCCATATAGTCTCTTCTGTTTTACTGTATGCCAGTGATAACTCTTATTTTCATTTTATATCAGAACAAAAAATTCTGTTTGTCCAGCTAGTGTTAATCAGATTTTAACACCTAATACTTGTTAAAACATCCCAAATAATACATTGCAAACAGTGAAATAAAAAAGTCAAACTAGTTATTATACTTCATAGCAATACTGGGACTTTCACTAAGCGCTTTTTATTAACATTTTTCTGCATTTACATAAAAATTGGGTTTTCTCTTCTGTTTCCTGATAAATGATAAATGAGGCCTTTGATGTACAAGTATGTACATACCTAATGTTATCATTCCAAGAGGATTTCATTCGAGTAACAGAAATCCCTTTATACTTGTGCCAGATGTTACAACGCATCAAAGCTTTCTGTTGCCATAAAACATATATGTTATGATGTCAGGTTCTACCATCTTTCCCTAGAGCAACACCAGCTCTCTACTGATGGCAAATGAGTACAGCTGAGAGAAAGCTGAAGAGACAGTTTATCTCAGGAGGCAGACAGCACATGCATGTTTACCCAGATGATGAGCTGTCTCTATAGCAAAGCTTGAAATTTTGCTCTTTCAGAAGTGTTCAACTTCCTAAAATATGGACTCTGGCCAGACTGACAACAATCACTTTGTAACCTTGTGTTTGTCTTTCACACAAAGGAACACAGGTTGTCCTTTCTTATTTTTGTTGTTTGGTTTGTTATAACTGCAAAATTGTTTTAAAGCCTGTGCCTGAAGGTTCATGTAAAGGCATATGCTGTATTCCTCACATGTCTGACTGGCAACTACTGCTACTTTAAAGTTTGAGGTTTTAACATATGTTACATCCAAATATTTCAACCCAGTCCTAAGGTCCTCAAAGCATATATTCTTAAATCAATTTTGGCACTCAGATATAATGATCATTTCATTAGAATTTCAAGGACGGTCTTTACAGATAGACTAGGGACATTTCAGAAATCTAGGGAAAAAATCAGAAATTCAAGAATAAAAGCTTGTTTTTGGATTGGCAATAATTAAATGTGTGAACATGGGGTAAGATTCAGAGGTCCTGAAGCAGCAACACAGAATTGAAACACGATGACAAGAACTATTGCTTATTGCTTTCCTAAGCCCTGGTTGTGCACCTTGATCCACAGGACAACCTGTTGCACCAAGGTGGATCATAGTTCAAGAACTCTAACTGAACATTAACCCCAAGGCCTGCCTTATCCAGTGTTTGTACAACACCTATCATGAAGAGCCCTGAATTGAGCAAAACAAGCAGTTATTGCCAAGAATGGACAACTACTTGGCAATCAGCTCTTGAAAAAGCAAAAAACCCCCTAGAGACCTCCCAGCAGTCTGTGCTTGTACTGGAGTAGTTCCATTTACAGATGAGGACTCTGTTGTGCAGATTTAAACTGTTATTGCCTAATTCTTATCACTTACAAATGTAATTGAATGCATATATGCATTAAATGTATGTACATATATGTGTGCAGTATGAATATAATTTATATTACATATAAATATGAAATGTTAGAGTTTATAATCCTGAGAATGTAATCCAGGTGCAAATCTTCCTGTCTTCTACTGCATGAAACAGTCAGTCCCAACAACATCTTTGGTTTTAGTCACTTGGAGAGCCTGAGGTAATATGGAACCAATGTTCAGGCACTATCTAGAATTATCCTCTGGATAAGAGACAAAGATTTACAAAATACAATTTTGATATGCTGTGCTTCCCTCCTCTGCAATAAATGAGTTAAATCTGCAGTACTTACTTCACTTGAGAAAGGACCACGCCAAAGGTTAGTATGCAGAACATGGGTACAATTTTTAAAGATTTCAAGGAGATAAAAAAAGAAAAAAGAGTCTATTCTTACAGAGCTTTAATGGTAACTTCCCTCCAGGCAGTAATTCCCTAGAGACAGATTTTTTAACTGTACAGCTCTAGGCGTAATCTCCCTGATAAGAGTAATTCCTGAAAGGCATCATATGAAATGTTGCCTGGAAATTCAGAGATGGGGGTCATGCCACTAATTTAGATTAGGAAAAAAGAAGTCTTTCATCTTTTCAATAAAACATCAGGTTTTCCAGGCATATATGAAATCTTCCTGCTTGTTTGCTGCTCCCACTTGAAGCAAAAGTTGCTTCTCTGCAGTTGCCTTATGATTGTTAACTACTCTTTTCTTTGAAGTTGTCTTTTAAGCCCCTACTTGACTAAACCAAGAGATTGCCATGTCAGCAATTAAAGTTGGTAGTCATTAGAGAGCTGGCCTCACAAGTGGAGTGTTTTCAATACCTTCTAGGACACAGCCAATATCCCAATCTGTTTCTTTGACATTGATACAACACCCATGGGACTACTGCAGCCCTCATACACAGAATGGATCAGACATTTTTGCTTTGATAATTTACAAGCATTGTCAAGAAGTTTTATGGGTTTTATCTTGTGACAAATCACAAAAACACAATGAACTCCTTCAGTGCAGTGGCTCCCCAGAGGCAGCTCACAAAATACTGTATTGTTCAAGAAGACTGACTTTTCTCTTACCGTATATAAAAAGCCTACAGTAGTTAAAATACATAATAGCACAACTAGAAATAATAAAATGAAATCACATTTCTAGAAACCTCCTGTGAACAAACATCATGGAGAGTAAGCAAGATTCAGTAAAAATAAGTTCTGTACAAATGAGGGCTTAATTCTCCATTAGAGTATGTAGGCTTCTGTAGGATGTGTGTCATACTTGCCTAAGAAATGTCCTAACCAGTGAGGAAAGAAGGTGAGGAGCCCCCCAGAAGGGAATCAGTTCATTTCTCATAAGGATGTCTCATCAAAATCAGTGTTAATTTGTGGTTTGGGGTAGTGGACAGTGTTTCTGTCTTTACTGCTGTGTACCAGGGGCTATTAATAGACAGGATAGGATACAATGAGTGAATCTCCATCCTAGCTGAAAAGAAATCATACAACCTTGTTAAAATATGACTGTATTTAAGGTAATATATGCTGTACCTCTGAGGAACACAGTTACATTACCTAGCCTGTACAGCTAGGTCAGGATCTAATCAGATCAAGGAAGTTTAAAGATTTCACATGTTATAAAATAGAATAAATTCACATGAATAAAATAGAGATGCTGAAAATATGCATTAAATGCCTAATGACAGTTACAGTTGAATCCTACTAACACACAGAACTTAAATTCCTTTAAAGATAAAATATTGGGAGGAAAGGTTTAAAACCCAAAGATGTAGTGAGGAAAGAATAGTCCTCGCTCAAGCTCAAATGACCTTGCAGCAGGGAATGTTGAGAATGTGGGAAAACTCCATTGATTATGCATAGTATTGTTCATCCTCTGCCTGTTTTGAGTAGAGTTCCTGTGTAGAGGAACTCTCACAGAAAGGTTTGAGCCTCCTGTTGGAAGAGAGATCATAAAAGCACAGCCTTGTGATAAACTGCACATGGTAAAGCCCTTTGACTCATTGGGGCAGGCAGTGCCTCGCCTACTGCTGCCCACTGGGATGACCTAAGCCTGTGTCCTTGTGTGTCCTTTTTCTCTAGGATGAGCTAAGCCTAACAGAGCCTGTCTCCCTGTGTGTTTCTTCACTAGGATGAACTAAGACTAACAGTGCCTGTGTCCCTGTGTGTCTTTGCCACCTGGCATTGTTAGGGAGGTAATGAAATAAATATACTCTGCATTTCAGCTATTCTTTGGAGGTCCCCTGGTTACCTGCATGTGTTGATTCACCCAGGTATCACTACAGTTTTATATCATTTGATAGCCCACATAGACCACTGTAGTTAACAAGTGCTATCATTGAGGTTGATTGAACTCCTATACAGGAAGAGCAAATTTGCTCTGAAATTATTAAAGCTGTCAGCAGCTTCACAAGAGCATAAATGTTTAGAAGTTTCTCCCTGTATCCTTGGAGAAATTGTCTTTTTTATAATATTCTAATATCTGTACATTAAATTCCTTGTTATTTGTGATTTGCCTTTAATATGAACCAGCCTTGCAATGTAGTAGACTCTAGAATGCTTTGTTTCAATGCAAAAGAGGTTGGCAACAAAAGGAATTATTTACATATCTCTGTGCCACAGTTTAGAGCATCCTGTTGTCATCAGCATAAAGTTATTTGCACAGCACAAGCATGTAGGTGTGACCACCTGATTATGCCAAGTTGTTGTGAAACGTAGCCTTAGCCCCTGATGATGGAAGAGAGTGCACTCCCAAAGTGTTGCTGATATTATCAAATTGAGAGGGAGCAATCAATTTGCTGACACTGGAGAGCAGGGTTACCATTCAGAGAAACCTGGACACACCGGAGAGCTGGGCTGACAGGAGCCTCATGAAGGTCAATAAAGGCAAAATATTGCATCTGGAATATAATAGTCCTACACAACAATACAGGCTGTGGGACATCTTGGCTGAAATGACCTGGAGGTCCTGGAAAACAATACCTAAGCACAAGCCAGCACTGTGCCCTCACAGACAATAAGGCAATTGTATCCTGGGCTCTGAGAACAAGTCAAGGAAGTGATTATTCCCTTCTCTGTGGCATTTACAAGAACAGTTCTCCAAAGATTTTCACATGGTGCATCAAGTCCAAGAGCACGTGGAGGAGTCCAAGTGAGGAGAGCAAGAGAGCTGTGTTTATTCATTCTTAAAAACAGGAAGGCTCAAGGGAGATCATATCTCTGTCTACAGCTACTTAGTGGGAAGGTATAGAGAGGATGGAGACAAACTCCACTCAGAGATATACTTTGGAAGGAGGAGAGGTAACAGACATGAGATGTGATGGGAAATTCCAATCTGAATAAAGGAAACAGCTTTTGTTTTGTTGTTTGCTGGGTTATTTTACTTTAGGCATTGTCAAAGGTGGCTGGATTAGGTCATCTCTAGAGACCTCAATGAATCTATGACTAATAACAAGCCACCCTTGTCCAAACACTGCTAAAGACATAGTTTTCACTTTACACGACAGTTTAAGGCTTCAGCCAAGACCACAGCCTGACTCTGATGTCTTTCTGAAAGAGTGTCCACTCCAGAAACTCTTTGCAGTCTAAGAACTGCAACATTGGCCCACTAAAATCAAAGCCCACGCAGGCATGACTACATATATATATATCAGATTTCCAAACTATCAAAACACAGAGAAATTGACCAGCCTGTTATTTGTCTTTAGACCTCCCATAATCAAAATAATTAGAACTGAAGGATAATTCTGTTACCACATCAAATAGCTAAGTGCATTAGAAACCTGTTTCAGATTATTTTTGTTTTAGATTCAACTGTAATATCTTTTTGAATATCTTAACCTTTTAAAATATCAAAATCTGTGAACTATAAAATATTATTATTTCCCTTTAACAATATTCTATTTTCACTTTGTTTGCATGGAAATATGCATTGATAATGTTGCCATCTGAGGTGTCTTTAATTGGCAAAAACCAGTATCTCTCCCTTTGGATGAAAAGAAAAACATTGAAGTAGTTCACACTGTTACTTCTGTCTTCCTTTAAAACAATACATAAGCATACAAAAAGGGAGAGAGAGAAAGCAGAAACAAAAAAGCTGCAATATTTTCTCTTCTGCAAATTGTCATCAGCTCCACACTCCTGGAGAAACTTAGATCCATCACAACTTTCCATGCTGGGCAAGTCTTATCATGTCAGACAAAGAAAGTTCATCTACTGCCACACTGACTGCAACTGCAAACAGTTCTTGAGTCACCTAGACTAGAGCTCACCATAAGCACCTTCTGCCTTCTCTTTTGCCTGTCCAGATACCCAGGTTATGAACTTCTGGACTAATTCTCATTATAAAAAAATCTCAGTGATCAAGCCCATGACTTTATCTGAGACAATCTGATTACCTACAACCTGCCTGTAGATACCTGAAACTAAGGAGCTAGCAATCTTCTCTTGTTATACAGTTTCTCTGCCTTGCTGTCCCTGGTCATAGTTAATCCCTTATTTAGCCAGCCTTCTGCTGGGGTTTAGTATCTCAGAGAGGTTATAGCTATATTCCATTGTTAGATATCTCTTCTGATGAGGAATTTTGTAGCCCATGCCTTAAAGGCATTCATTGAGTAGGTTTTGCAGAACTTCAACTCTTTGAAGACAAGTTACCAGTGGAAAGAAAACTACCTGTTGAGATTTGGTTGTGAGATTTGACAATATTGCTCCAAGGTTCCTCACCTAAGGATTGACCTCTGTCATTAGCCCATGAGAACAAGAAAGTTTCGGTGTCTCAGTGCTTTTGCACAAATAGGGCTCATAAAACAGAAGTGACTCAAAGCAGCAATAGTGCCACTGATCTCAGCTTAACCAAGCACAGCACACGCCAGCTAAGCACAGCATCAGTCACCACTAGAAATTCACTTGGCGTACGCCTTTGAGCCAGAGTGATTTGAGTGCACAGGCTGGATGCTCCACAGTGGCTTGTCACTGTAGATCTTTGTACATTGTCTGTGCAAATGCAGACAGTCCCAGCATGGCCTCCTGTGTCTGATCCCTTAACAGTAAAGGGGAGCCATCCCATTGCTTTTCTTGACTGAAAAGGATTCGGCTGACTATGACATCCAGGTTCTTCCTCCAACCTTCTACATTAGTTTACTGATCTGAACATGGCAGATAGGGAGCATTTTCACATTCTGGGTCAGTTACAGGCAAAATACCAAAGCAACACTTTATCAAATCCTAAAATAAACCCTAGAATACGTGTACATCTTCTCTGCACTTCAGAGACCATTATCGTAAAATATTCCTATTTAATGCCTCACAATATTTGCTCTAAGAAAATGAATGCATTAATTGTAATAGGTATGGAGTATAACAATGTGTCCTTGGCTTTCAAAGTCATTTCTGATTACTTCTATTAGAACAGTTCATATTCTATTTAATATTTTCATTTCGTTTTACTAGCCAAGAAATTAAACTGCCTTCTTCAGAAATATCAATATGATTTAAAGGAAGTTACTAGGATAAATAAACCCAGATGGTTATTATTAATTTCAAAATTTGCCTTTGCTGCTATAGGCTTTACATTTAAAAAAAAAAGTAAGAAATTGAAAAAATTATTTCTGAACTTAATAAAATAATTATAGATGTTAAAAACAATTTAAAATGCAGTGCATGGGTAGTTTTGTTTCTAAGAAGGATATACAGCAGTACCACACTTCTGAATGGGCCTAACGCAAGAAGGCAGGAGCTCTGGTTTTAGGAGGGCAAAGAGCATTCTTCTTTTAAACAGTTCTGCCTCTTTGGTTGTCAACAGCACTGATTTAAAGTGTCCTCTGAAAAATCTTTTAGTAGCTATTCCATTATTGAAGTATGACCTTTTCACATTTTAATAACCTGAAAATTGCATTTTTATCCATAGATTATAAATTATCAGATACCAGTCAAATTCCCCATGCTGGGCACAAAGTATAAATGAAAGCTGCTCCAATTATCTAATTTCATACTGGGGTCATTATTGCTTCATCTTTTAAAATATCTAACAGATTGTAGCCAAAATCTATTTGATAGGAACATGTTGATAAATCTCCATGGCATTATCAGAATTGAATTAGGCTTGCTAAGGATACAAGTATGGGGGTTTTTTTAACCAGGTTGTGTCCATTTTAAAAAATGAAGCAAAGCATCTAGTAAGAACTGCCAAAAGAAAGAGAAACGTAGAGCAGAGTTGCACTTCATGATTTACACACCCTGTTCAGCATAGGTATGGCAAAGGTCCCAGAACACTGTGTGCATTTCTCAAGGCCAAAATAAGAGCTAACCATTACAAAGTGAGGAAATAAGTTTTTCCTCAAGTGATCATTTACACATTCTCGAAGGTCAGATGATAGGAAATCTATTAATATGAATATAAAATAAAAAATACTTTTAATTGCAATCAGTATTTGCCTGATTATATTGCTGACCACTATAACTCTGCATTCTACTCTAATTCCAGCTTTAACAACATGGATTTTAACTGGATTATTTTTTTTTACTTTTAATTATATAGCATATTTTTGTAGGAGGCTTGGAGATGATATTTCTCTAGCAGAACTATTATTTGAACCTGAATCTACAAGGATACTCACTGATATTTTGACTATCTCCTGTCCATTACTAAAATTGCCTCATTTTTGAATATGATAGCATATGGTAAGAAAAGCTCAAGAATTCTGATTCTTTTTATACAAGCATGTTAGAGTTTTAGATGTGCATAGTATTTACCCAGATTTTCTATTGAAATGAAGGGCAAAGTTCCCACTGGCTTCAGGTGGAGTAAGGAGAGGTCACCACTGATGGCTTTCATTAATTCTTCCTTTGAGCATAATACACATCTGTTGAATAAGTGCCAGTCTGAGCCATTTTTTACCTTAGTGTATATTCAAGAATGATCAGAAATGGTAAATACTATGTGAATTTGAGGACAAAAATCCTCTGAATCGCAAATTAGGTTTATAAACTAAAGACTTATTCTGCTAATTCTAATAAGCCTGACTTAGGCAGAGGCAAAGCCTATGACTGAGGATATTTGTAGGACAGTTTTTTTAATCTCAAGATTTCATGCTTTCTTGAGTATTTCTTTGGGGTTTTTTACAAACCAGCAGGCAGAAATAACATTTGATGTGTGCTATTTCCTTGAAAAATAGAATTTGTCCCTTCCATGGATTTGTCTTATTGTATCCAGTTGCTACAATTATTCTTTAAAAGTGGCAGGACTCAAAAGAGTACCTAAAAGGGAACGAAAAAGAAATAAATTCTGAAAGGCTCATATTGTGCTAAATGGCACAATATAAAACTCCCTACACAGACAACAAATGGTGCCATGTTTGTCCATTAGATACAAATGCCATTAGATGATGTAATCAATATTTTTAGATAGTATGTGATATAGTAAAAAAGAAAAACCTAATTTTGGAAATATCTTAGGAAACAGAAGTAAAAAAGTGATGGGCAGTAATTTATTTCCTTTTCTAAATTTCTTTTTTTACTATCTAAAAATTACTAAACGAGTGTACTACACACAAATGTGTACAAACACATTTGTGGAAGGGCCATTAGCCTAGCCCATTTTCACTTGGAGAGTTTAACACAGAGCTTATTTTTACTCTCACACTCAGTAGTCAAGTTAGAATATCTCTGTAATGCCATTTGGCAAGTAATATTGCTGAAACTGACAAATATAGGACTAGCAAAGAAAACACTTTATATGACTACTTATCTTAGTTTCCTTAAGTGTACACAGATTTCCTTTAGAGAAACCAGAAGTTTTGTTACTTATATATGTTATATAGAAAATGTAAAAATGTATCATTGTTGATTTGGAAAATACAGCTGAAAGATTTCAGTATGTAGGAAGACTAAGCAAACAAATCTAAATTCTTTTGAAGATGCCTAAGCTTTCAAACAACAATATTGTTGAAGAATTGGTTTCAAGATGGTAAATGAGAAAAAACACCTCCTCCTTTTCAAAATTGTTGAATGCATTTGCACATTTCTTATTAAATAATGTATTAGTGAAATCTATACATATGTCCAAAACACATTAGTGAATTTTTTTAATAACTGAACATCTGAAATTGAATCACACTGCATCTTTTGTCAGTAAGGCTTCTTGAGAAAACACAACTTTCCCTTAGGCTTTGAAAAACAAATTTCCTAGGCTTAGAAACAGCCTCTCATGCATTGTGGCATACAGACAAATACAAGACATTCAGCATTGTAAAGCCCAAGATTTTGGTCACCTTTTGTGTATTTTTCACTGCTGTAAAAGATAATCTGATGGCAGAGATGCTAACTACTAACCAGGTGTAGCACTATTTCCTAAAATTCCCTATGCAGATTCCCTGTTATTTATAGTTTTCCTTTGTTCTGTGCAGTGATTTAATAGGTACGTCACGGTATTTGTTTAGAAGGGAAAAAAAACCACTTTTAAATCATCCAAAGGAGGAACAGAAAAGTTTTAGTAGTTTCAGTCTCTGCAAATTTCACCTTCTGCTTTTGTGGCTTTTTTTTATGTGAGTGTACAGTAATGATGACATAGTTAGCAACTATGAAATTGTGAGTTTTCAAACACACCCAGAAGAATCTAAACCTATAAAAGAACCTACTTTGCTGTGTTTGATTGTTTTATATGTTCTATTTCATCCATCTCCAATGTATGTCCAAGGTATGAAGACTGCAGTCTTCTGAGAAAGTGTAAATTTGGGATGGCTATCAGTTACATCTATAAAGAGAGTAAAGAAAATAAGTGCTCCATATACCTTCAGGCCAACATTTTTAAGATTTGTCTCTATTCCATTAATGTAAAAGTCTGGTTTTCTGTGCCTGTGCTATCTAGGCAAAGAAAATTTTAAGACTGAAGTTACATCCAACTCTTCTATAAGGGAGTTCATAAACGTAATTCAAGTCTTTGCAGCAGGAGTTGTGGTCTTGAGAATCTCTTCTCTCCTAAAGAGTATTAAAATCCTTAAAGAGTTTAAGATACAGGAAAAACAATTTCTGGCATTCCTTTTCAAATGCTGTCAAAGTCTAGGTGAAAAACACTGAACCATTTTTTAAAGGAATCCAAAGGCCAAAATGTCACTAAATGTTCTGGGTTTTCTCTCCAGGAATAATGTTTAGAGCCTTCAGAAAAAATCTTCAGAAAAGACTTATTGCATAATTTTGTGGATCTGTATGAGGCATTAGACACAGGAATCTGAAGAAAATTAGATTGATCCATGAGAGCAAATCTGCATGAAGTTTGCTACTCTGAGTGGGAAAAGGCTTCCTAGCTGTATGCAGTGAATACAATTCAAGAAATAAATTATAAAAGCAGCAACTTGGAAGAAAATGTGGGAGAATTTGTAGTTGCAGTTATGTTCTAAAAACAACTTACAGAAGCAGGCATGTGAACAAAGTCTCTAAAAAAAAGTGGTAATTACAAAACTGAATCTATATTATTGCCTCTTTCAGCAGGATAATTTTGGCTGGCTGAAACAGGTAGTTACAGCACTGCCAGCACATCCAGAAACTGTGAGAAGTACACAGGGTCAAAGCTCTGTGGCAGTTAGGGCCAACCTGCCTTTCACTCACCCTGTAACAAGCACCTCCCTTGGAGTCTGAAAACCCTCTCCTCCAGACTCATCCTGGGATCCAGCCTCCCTTCTGCTCCCAGGTCCCAGGGAAGTTCAGCAGCTAGGCCAGTGCTCATCTGAGAGTTTACACATCAAGGTGATCTGCTGATAACAAAGTGGCTGCCTTGCCCCAAAGGGCTTCTTCCACCACGTTTTCTTGTGGGGTTTTTCAACTGTTCTACTCAACATGGCAACAGTTTTGTGATCCTTTCTGGAAGATACCTTACTCCTCCCACCAATGAACCATGGTCTCTACATTCATCTCTGCTTACAGATATGGGAAAACACTTCTCAGGAAAAGGCCAGTAAAAATGTTGCATCCAACTCCTACAGAGAAGGGAGCACCAAAGATTCATAGGTGTTTGTGGTGAAAAAGAGGAGCAAAAGCCAGAGCCACCGCCAAAAAAAACAACCTCAAAAAACTACACACTCAACATGGGAAAAAAAAAACAACCTCTTAGGGATTTTGGAGGGTTTGGTTTTGTTTTTCTTGCTTTTTAATTGCTGCAGGCTGCACTTCTAAGTAGAAATTCAGAAGGACACAGAATTACTGAGTTTAGAAACGACCTTTGGAGATCATCTTGTTGAATTCCATGATCTTCTAGAACAAGTTGCCCTGCAGGAATGTTGGCTCCAGAGCCTCTCTGGGTGTCTTGTTCAAGTGCTAATTACCTGTACAGTAAAAAATGGTTGTTTCTTCTGTTTAAAGGGAATTTCTTCAAATTTTTTTCATCCTTACCTCTTGTCCTTTAACTAGATACCTCTGAGGAGACTCTGACTCTGTTTATTTTATTTTCCTCTATTAAGTATTGACATAAATTTATAAGATCCCCTCCCAGTTCTCTAGACTAAAAAACCCCAGCTCTCTCCTCATATGTCAGCCTCTACTCAAATATCAGATGCTCCAGTTTCTTAGTCATCAGGTCAGAAATAATCACAACAGAAGCAGCTGACATAAGTGAGATGAAAGCAGGGTTCCCTATAATACTGCCACCCACATCACAATGCAACAGCTTTGTTTTGCTCCTCAGTGTCAGCTTTGAAGACAACAAACACCGAGTTCAACCACGGGATTACTAGTTTTTTTGAGTGGTCTTAATATGAATGAACCAGTCAGACAAATTTAGAAACTTTGCAGCTACTAGGGTTCCTGCCCTGAACTAAAATATATCTTAGAGGAATTTGTTAGCTGACAGTCAATCAGAGCAGGAAATCAGCAATGCAAGACTGAACATGAGCTAAGAGTCCATGCAGAGAGAGGGACCTTATGTTCGATAGGAGAGAGGCACAGTCAGTAAATGGCTGTGAAGAGATGATCTTTGCAATAGCTCTCTGAATAGATGGGACCAGACCACATTTGTCAAGCCTCAAAAGAGAGCAATATTCAGAACACAAATATCTTGGGTAAGAGTTTTAAGATGGAGAGTATAAAAGGTGAAATACCTCTCTATTTCAGAAGTAAAAGGCTGATATGTTAGATGGGCAAATGGACCAAGAAAAAGACACTCTCAAATAATGCATCTTCATGACAAGTAGACTGTAACTATTACCAACAGGGAGTGAGAAATTTGGTACTAGAGAGGATTTAAGGAAGACATTGAAGAGTTCTGGTTTAGATATTCTGGGTTTATGGCTAGAAATCTACAAGAGATCTCTGTCTCGCAATCAGACCAGTTTTCAGTTTTATTTGGATTACATTGAGTGAGTCCAGATTGGAGTGGTAGATCTGTGCAAATATTCAGTATAGAGACTGGCAATAAAATTTGCAAAGCATTTCACAGGAAATGGAAGTTGTACCCTACAATCCTTAGGTAACCAGAATTTTGGTAGGAGTTTTATCTGGTTTAAGACTTCAGGGTTGATATCTTTGTTTCATATGTTTCCATAAAGATACTTCATGTCAAATCCAGCACTGCCCTGCAATTTTTACTGAAATTACAATAAAAGTAAATTTTTATTGTAATTTATACCTCTACAAAATGAACATAAAACAGTGATTTTGGCAAACACTTTACAAGATATAAATTACAAAAACATGCAGAAAGTGCCATGAAATCAGAACAGTTGCTTTCTACATCCCTTTTGCAGAGGTATAAATTGCAAATGCAATCTGCTGCTGAACTGAACAAAGAACTAGTACTTATATACAAAAAAAACCCCAAGCACTTTCCTGTTCACCTTTCCTACTGTAATAGGTTATAAAAAGAAAGGCAGTGTCCAAGAACCTTTCTGACTTTTAGATAAGTATCACATGTGAATAGGAAGGGTCACTAGCAACTAATGGGCAGGGCAGAGAGTGAGCCAGGGAGGGGATGGGGTGAGAAGATGAGGAGGAGTAGGAGAGAGAGGGAAAAGCAAATGCCTGTTTAACCAATAAGTATTTTAAAGGTTTATCCCACTAAACCAGATAATATACATGTGATGTGGATGGCATAGCAGTGAAAGGAAGTGTGAGTTTTTACATTACTGAGAGGATATATTTACAAATATCCTAGAAAGAGGTAGTAAAATTTCAGAAAATATAGACAATTACCTCCAAAACTCCAAAACTTCACTTAGTACATTCTGCTCAGTCAAGGAGTTCCTCATGTATATGAAATACAGAAATGTCTGGACATTTCTACCATGGACAAGTAGCTAAATAAACAGATCAAAATACCTATTTACAAAAAAAAAATGTATGTTTCAAGGAAAGGTCTACAAGATGGCTCATGAGCCCAGTATGTATCTTCTCTGAACGCATAATGTAACCTTCTCTTACACTCTACACAAGCCAGTCCAGGATTCTTCCCGTTCAAGTGTTGCTAAGCAACATCACTACCCAGCAGCAGGGATGTGGCATGAAGAACTGCCTGGCTTTATAATCATTTATCATCTAATCTATAAACACTTTTCTGAAAAATAGACCAGAATTTTGCAGACTTTGGTGGCTGCTAGCTGCTTTTGTGGTTTTGCCTGAGAAAAAACTATCAGATATAATTTGGATGCTCTGTCTGCCAGACAGCCTCCCTCTTAAAAGATTTGCTTTTAAAACTGTCTTCTGTTTATCTTTTCATAGTAAAATCTTTCATTATCTTCCCTTAAAATTATGTGTTTTACAATGAATTCTTCATTCTATTGAACAACTCCCCTTTGTCTAGTTGTAAAAGGAATGCTGGAGAGCAAGTAAATCTTTTCAAATTAACTTTCACTAATACAGCACTTTGTACATTTCAGTTGATGTCATACAGAAGTTGTGAAGACTCTAAGACACATCAGCACATGAAGAATCTGTTTATCCCAAACAAACAAACTACCTTGCCGAGCTCTGTGACCTATTATATGCCAATTATTTCCCAAGGGTTAAAGTATGTTTGCTTTACTGAAGTGCATGGCTTTGAAGAAAATTAAAGTTCCTTAAACAATTTGCATAAGGAAAATCAGATTTGCAGCCTGGGGTACTTTTACTAGATTAGTGTAGAAAGGAACAGAAGGAGCTGGACTTCATCAGCTCAATTCCAGGCACTCCTGGATGCAAATAGGTGCCCACACCTTGTGCTGCACGTGCTGTGACTCTGGGCCATTCTGTGCAGGCTTACTCACATGGCAAACTGATGAGCAATGTGCTCAGAATAGATTGTCACTGCTTACTGTGAGGGCAGGTCATCATCACTCAGTCCATCTCAGAAGTTCCCTCTATTCCAGATGTACTCTATAAGCTTTTGTTCTGCAGGTGAGCAGCAGCTGCCAGATGTATTCCTGGCATTAAGAGCACTGAACAGAGCTATTGTCCTTGTTCTCATCACATGTCTTATGTCTACTTGCTGTGCCTGTGCTGCATTTTTACATGCAATAGGTTGCTGCAGGGACAGAAGGCACTTGTGTGTCTTTTTTTCTGGAGACCCCCTGTCTGTATAACTACTTCAAATATATGCTTATGTGTGCATATACATTTATATAGATTCTTACCAATCTCTCAGCCCTTTTCCTAAGATAATAATTTGCATTTAAATAAATATTTTAATTTCTTGCTTTTGGATGCTTACAGCTGTCATTCATAAGGAGATTGCATATACTGAAACCAGAACTACTGTATTTTTTTACCTGAGATTAACAACAATGTAACACCCTAATGTAAGTGATAAAACGTAGTGATGCATTACTATAATATCATTCCATGGCTTCTGCTTGGAACCTTTCTGTTGGACTATGAGAATGTCTTTCTATAGGTAAACTTGCTTTTCATAATCCAAGGTTGAGGCTTAGTTGTATCCACGTGTGTCCATTCTACAAGCCATGGGTATCTCTTGTTTATCCTTGTCTCATCTTGATTGAAGCAAATTCAGGTATGTCAGGTATCCCAAAATTTTATGCCAATCAGTGCCTTGGAATTTCGGAACCATCAAGTTTCAATAAATAAGTAGAGCAGGGTTTGCTCTACCACTGTCCAGGATTTAGGATCTTCCAAATGCATCAGCTCTAAGCTATCAAGTCCTCTCTTGTTCCCAGCAGCAGTCAGTGCTAGCCAGAACACTGTATGTGTTCTGCAGATCTGGAGTTTGAAAATACCTTTCTTCTCCCTAGTATCTGTGTCCTGGAAGACAATATTGTACCAACCCCTTCTCTCAACACAATCTCCACATGAACAACTTCAGCCAGACGGCTGCTGCGCAGTGCCTCATAGCTGAACAACACGACTTGGCCATCTTGTCAAATCAAACTCTCCTCTTGCAATCATTTTGTATGATTTAGAGGGTTTTTAAGTCTGATATGTAAAAGCACAGTCCTGAAAAAAAAAAAAAAACAACAAACAAAACAGACAGAAAACCCACACAAATTCAGCCAACTCAGAAAACACAAAGGAAAACACATTAGTTTTACAGACCTACAGAATATATTGCAAATTGCACTGCATGTACAACAAAAGAAGCAAAACATGCAGAACAACTGACAATTACCATATGCCTTAATGCTCTACTACACTACAAAATATAACAAATAATTGTACCAGATGTTGTAGGTCTGTGTCTAAATGAAAGCAATACACTAGTAACATTTCTGTAATAATACAGGAATGATGCCAGACTACTCTCTCAGCAGTCAGTCTTACTGCCTAATGCCTTCAACATCTTACCACTTACTGATCTCAGACTGCATCTTACTCCTGAGAAATCAGATTCTCATTCTTGAGGGCTTACATGTAGCTGTAGCTTTTGATCCATGCTATGAGGGTTTCAAGTTTGTGGAATTCTATATTCTGCATACCAGCACATATTTTCTATGCAGAGATTACTTTGTTATGCAAAGCTTTCAAAGTTAATAGATGTATTGGTTCAATTGGTCTGCAAATGCTATGTCAACCAAGAGTTGACATCAAATAAAAATTTGGCTATGCAAAAGAGTTTCTCTCTACTTTCCTGTTTACAGAGAAAGGGGTAGAGTTTAGTGCTCTTTTATTCCACACCAAGCACACCATCTCTGGGGCTGTGGGTTTCATCAGGAAGAGACAGGGTGCTGGACCAAGAGTGAGTCATCATATTGCCTTTTTTCCCCAAATACCACATGACACAGGGCATGGTCACTATATTGCCTTCGTCTGGGGAAACCACATGGATGCATCCTACAGGGAGCATCCAGCATCTTGGTTCTGTTCTCAGAAGAGAATATCTTTTTGTGGATAAAACACCTTCTTGGGTTTTGTATACTTTTACTATTAATGTTGCTGTGTGTGTCTTTTTCCATTGCTTTGTGCTTTCAGTAAAATGTTACTTCAAGCCCTAGTATTGCCTTTCTTATTATTATTTTGTCCCTTGCTTACTCAAATTGTCAGGGAAAGGGAAGTGGCTTATTTGGAGTTTAATTACCTGCTGATCTTAAAACCAGCACATCCACAGAATTAAAATCTGACTCAAGATATCCATGATTCAGTAGAAATTCCATTAGCTATAACTGTTAGGGAAAGATCATATACCACCAGCATTCTAAATTTCACATTATCATATGTGCTGAAAAATGCCAAGCTTCTTGGAGACCAACAGAAATTCTTTCTCCCAAGGCTGGACCCAAGAGATATTCAAATTCTGATGGAGGTACCACTTCAGAAACCACCAATAATAAGCCAGTTTTCCAAGGGGAAAGAGCCTTGTGCAATGTTCATTTTGAAAAGGCCCTGCTCAAGATAACACTTTGACACACATTAGTTCTAGGGTGCCTCCTTCATCTGTATGATTTTTTTAACCCCTTCTCCCACTTTACATGTCTGGCAGCATGCTATTACACCCAGGAAACAACTCAGCTCTGCAAGCAGACCCACAGAGCAGTTCTCAGCTGCCCTTGTTATTTGGACATGCCTGGAAAGACCCTGCAGTTTCTACAATGTCAGGAATAAATATGGCAGCCAAACGATTATTTTAAGACTTGTGCAGGTGGCATCTGGGGATTCTTGAGGAGTATGTATGAACACATTTTCCCATGTGTCCTGCCAGTTGTTTGTGTTAAGAAGACATGCAGGTGGTAGGTGCCACAGGGCAGGCCAGCATGGTGTCTAGGCACATCTCCAGAGTCAGCAGAATTTGTTCTTAAACATGGCTTAACATGGAGAAGTTGTTACCTCATGTTTCCCAAAGTTGCATCAGCACTTAGGTCAGAGTACAGTTGGATTTAGTGGTGTTTTGTAGAGTTTTGCAGAACACAGTCTGACAGAGCAAGGTACGAGAAAGCTCCCCGGATGCCCTCAGTTTCCAGCTAGAGAGCTGGCCAAGAGCACATTCCCACCTGCTATCCATAAACCTCCTGTTGCACTGTTCATACAGGGGTCCAAGTGCCCCTGATCACAAGTTATATTTACAGCTTTGTCTACCATTTCCTCACAGCCTAGGTCTTCACACCTTGGTGTGATATTTCTCAGATTAGGTGATAGAACTCTGTAGTGCAGATTGAAGCTGCTCCCATCAGGATGATGGGTTAAATACAGTCACTTTCCTAAGTACAGTCACAGAACCACAGACAACATCCTGATCATTTTATGGCCCACAGAGCAAGCTCCTGTGCTGGAGACAAAACTGGCAGGAATAACTGAATGTCACTGCCTGCTGGGCAGCCAGGAAAAGCTTTTTATCAAGACACATGATGGAGAATGTGATATTATGTCTTCTCAGTCTCTAGCCCACTTTCATTCTAGTTGTGAAGGAAAGGGAACCCTTGAGAAAGGATTTTCTTAGAGATGGGAGACACGCTATTTTTGGTTTTGCAGCTTTGAGGACTGTGTCAAGTAGCATCAATCAATTACAGAAAACAGCAACAAATTGAAAATCAGTAATGGAACACTGCAGTTGATCCTCACTATTAGAAGCCAAGAATTATGCATAAAGTAGCAGCTATTGTTAATTGCCCAGGTACCCAATTATTTAAACAAATACATTTTGCAGATATTTAAAATGCATGGCAAGACAGTATAAGAAAATTAATATTTATCAACTAAAATGAATATGTTATAAGGCACTGCAGATTCTTTTTGGAAATGCATCAAAAAATTCAGAGCTCTATTACATCCATTCTATTTTAATAATATATTATATAACATGCTATTTTTAATGGATGAAATAGAGAACCTTTAAAGAGTGATATATAGCCCAGAAGTAGGATGGAAAAAGATCAGAGGAAAAACAGATTTTCTTTTTTTTTTTTTTCTCCTTGAGTTTACTATCTCTGCTTTTGACAGTTCTGCAGGTGTTCAGCTTAATTAATTTCTCTTCTGTAGCTAGTCAGTCTGTCAGTTCCCATTCTTGTTTCAAAGGTCATAGCAGCAAAGGAGGGTGGGGGGAAAGGAAGGAAATTGAATAGGGCAAACCCAAAATCTGACAGGAGTCTCAAAGGCAATAATGAATTTACACGTTAGATTCATATTTCTATTGGCAAAGACCCCACAAGTGTCAAGAAATATAAAGCAGGATTTTTTTCCCTTATTTTGAGTTGCTGTAATAACATCACTGTATATAAATGAGTGGCAGAAACTAATTATTTTTTCAAATCTTGTACTAAGGAGGAATGGATCAAGGTGTCAATGAGTTAGTCAAATTGTGGAATGAATTAGATCTCACCCTTTATGTTGCATCAAATTCTGGCTAATTTAATAATTCTTTTGAAATTCTTGTCTTGCTTTGCAACCAAATAGGTTTTTGGACATTAGGCTTTTATTTCATGAGAAGACTCTTAAGCTATTGATAGGAGTATACCTAAACAAGAATATAGTCTCTTGGTTGAGACCCCATGATGAGTGAACAGATTTCAAAACACTAAAAGGAAAGTTCTTCCAAATGGAACACTGACTAGAATCATTGATATTTGGGTACTTCAGGCTATTTTCAAGCACCCTTTCAAGAACTTCAGGCCCATTATAACTCAAAAGAGGCCAAGCCTTGAATGGTTTATGGATGTTCATTCTTTAAATGATTGAACACTTCTATAACATACTCAGGAGTTCATATTAGGATAAAGTAAAAAAAAAAAAATCCATCTTTTTAATATTATGCATGTGTTGGATGGAAATGTAACATTGGCTACATGTTTGAGTGGTTACAACATGATAATTAGTGAAGTGCAGTGCATAAGCATGTTGCTTTACTACATTCACTCAGTACCTTATACCTTTAAATAAACAAGATTATTTGCAGTGAGGACACTGCTGCAAAATTGACACAGACCTAACCATCATAGCAGTAAATACAGATAAATAAAGCAAAAAGTGGGAGAGGTGACTTCTCAGTAAGAAATTCCAGCTGGAATATTAGTCAAGAATATCTAAATGGACAAAGTCTCAGTGTAATCCCTAGAAAGAAGAATGGAAAAGAAACTGTAGCATAATAACCCAAAACAAATAAGAGAACCAGGAAAAGTAGGCAATTAGCTTCTTAAAAAAAAGAAAAAAAAAAAGGCAATGCGTACAAGTTACCACAAAACATATTTTTTGCAAAAAAAGTAACAATTTCTGAATACATTAGAACAAGGCAGCTGCTCTCTGAAGCTTCACTCTGAAACAAAGAATGTAGCACATTTCATTGAGTCAATGTGCTAGTTCAGGCTGGGATAGAATTAATTTTATCCATAGTAGCTGGTAAACAGCTACATTTTGGATCTGTGCTGAAAGTAGTGTTGATAATACAGAGATATTTAGCTATTCCTGAGCAGTGTTTACACAGAATGAAACCCTTTTCTCCTTCTTACACCACTCCATCAATGAACAAAGAGGTTCAGGTTATCCAAGATGTTGAAGGGAATCCAGGTGAAGCAGCTGACCAAATGGATATTCCATACAGTATGGTGTCATGATCAGCATATAAAACTGGGAAGTCAAGAAGGAGGAAGAAGGGGTGTTCAGAGTTCTGGGGTTTTCTTAAGTCTTCTTAAGTAACCACTATATGTAAAGGAAAACTGCTCTCCTGGAGATGGCTGAACACTGCCTCATGGAAGTAGTGAAGGAATTCTTTGTTTTTCTATGCTTCTGTGTGTGGCTTTTGTTTTATCTATTAAACTGTCTTTATTTCAACCCATGAGTCCTCTCATTTTTGCACTTCTGATTCGCTCTCCCATGCCACCAGGGAAAAACTGAGCAAACATCTGTATTGGGCTTATTTGTTGGCTGGAATTAAACCATAACAGCTTTCAAAACCAGAATTTTCTATTTAATACAGAAAGTAGCAGTAAGCATGCTTTGAATCAGTTTAAGATTTTATTCTAAATGCTGCCAGATACAGTAGTTTTGCTGTTGAGTTCTGCAAAGTAGTTTTGCCCTTTTGCTGAAAATCTGAGTTACTTAGATTCATCTGCTTGAGTTGGGGAAAAAAAATCTTGTGAGCATAGAAAATTCTCATTCTTTAATTTTTTTTTTTCCTGATCCCCAGAACACAGCCAACCTAACATCACTTTAGTGTGACCCAAGATTTCTAAGCTGCAAAGGGCTTAGTTAGTAGAATTAAAATGTTTGCTGAAGTACTATCTATTAAAATTTAGGAGCACAATTTCTTGCTAGAACACAGAGCCACCTCATGCTAGGGTAAATAAACACAGTTGCTGTAATTAAAACTAACCGTTTCCTTAAACTAACAGTTAACCTTACTTTATGGCAGCTGAGGGCTTAATCTTTGAATTCAGACTTCAGAAAATACGCCTCAAATGACTGATATTTTCCAAGTATGTTGTTATAACTTAATATTTCTTTCTCTGACGTTCTGGTAATTTCCACAGTCAAGCTTCCTTTTGTGACTCAAAGTAGTTAAAGGAAAGGATTGTCACTGAAGACTCAGAGTAGCAGAGAAAATTGAGCCAGAAATGTCACATGGAGGCGGTATTGGAAGACAGGTTTCCATCAAAGTTACAAGCAACTCCTTTCTGCTTAAATGAACAACCTCACCTATATAATAGTCACCTAATGCTTGGTACAACAGTAGATCAGCTGGCATATCATTAACCTCAAAGTTGTGTCCTTTTAAAAAAGGAAATTACACATTGTCAGAAAACACAATAAGAAAAAATAAATCATAGCAAATCATATATGATCAATAACCGTGTTTTTTAGGCTAGCTCATGCATTCCCACTGACACATGCTTACCTAAACAAAAGGCAATGTACCAAAGAAAGTATAGTATGAGTGTCAGTGGAGTTGGGGGCAGAATTTCCACTCTTTTGCTGTCTCTTTTAAGAGGTAATTGGACATCAGGTATATAACTATAACATTCTTCCTTCAACCACAGAAATCCTAACATTGTTGGTCATTTCCAGGCGAGTATGAAACACTGAAAGATGAGCTGCAAAATAAATTGTTCTTGGAAGATGGATGTTTTCAGAGTTTATAAGTTTTATTTCTCAGGTACTCTTCAAGTCCAATTTCTGTAAATTCATTATTTTTTAAAGTGAGAGGAAATGATTGGCACCTTAGCCATTCACGTAACCATGCAACAATGTTGACAGTAAATCTGCCAAGGTAGACCTAACCAACAGTTTCCAGAAACCTGTCAACATAATTTCTAAACTGAAGTACTTAGTGCAGTTTTGCAATTACATGAAATGGAAAGCTGGATATTATCTAGTTTGGTTAGTGTAAAGAAATAAAGGAAATTAATTGTTTAGTGTCTCTTACTGTCCTAGTTTCAGCCAGGACTTTGGTGTCATTCAGTACCACCTCACGTCATTGCCAGGGCAGTGGGAAAGGGGCTCTCTCTGCCTTCTGGTTGAAAAACAGAATGTCAGGATTGTCCACCACTGTTCACCATCTTGGAGTCCTTAGTGAGCATTTCACATGTAGATCACCCTCTCTTTGGTACACTGTTGTTATTAGTCTTGTTGTCTGTTTTCCTATCTCATTGCTGTTTCCAGTAAGCTGTTTGTTTCTCAACCCCTGATCTTTGCCTTTTGTGCCTCCAGTTCTTTCTGGCCACTCTCACAGGGTGGGGAGAGGAGCAGAATGGAGGTGGAGAGAGGGGAGCAAGCAAGCAGCAGTGTGGTTTGGAGTCTTGTTGGGAGAACTAAATTGAGCCAGCAACTTGTGAAATTTCACCCAGGTACAACAAGCTTTTTATCTACCTAAGTAAAAGAAAGTCTCAGAGCCAATTGATCCTCAAAGATAAAGAATCAAGAAGGGCCACTACCTACATTAACAGTTGCCTTCTGCAACTAATAAGAGAGTAAGATAAGAATAAGATAAGAGGATAAGAGAAGAAACAGCCCATGTAGAGACAGCAAAGAAAACTGGTGGAGATCAACACCCCACAAACTAATATTATTATTGGACTAATTTCCCATGGGAGTGGCAAACTTAGATTGTAAGGATATAATTGCCCAGGGTCATACAGCTCATGCTCTTCTACCACTGTATCACCCAAATAAATCATCTTACTGTACTTAAAGACTGAGATTTTGCTACAGGATACTTGAGGTAGAGAAGCATGATTGACCATTTGCTTCTTTTAAAGATGAACAAGCCTAGTGCAATCATAGTCTTGGCATACATGAAGAACAAAATGGCTTAAATTTAAACTGAAAAGTAATTTGGATAACACTAATTACATTTGTTCAAACAAATTCAGTCACTTCCTCTTCCATTTCATTCCCTATCTCATTTATAAGAGACATTAGAGCCAGGATATAATTTATGATGATGCCCCATAATTGCAAAGGGAGTATAAAAGCTTCTTGTTTAAGTGTTAAGAGAGTCAGTCTGGAAGTCCTGAACAGCTAAAACCTATGTACTCAAGCAACGTAAAAGGGTTGCCACAAGTCTGCAGGATAACGGAGGAAAGAAAAGAATGCAATTGCACGGGAGAGTGTTGAGAAATTAAACAGCTAATTCTTTTTCATCTAGGTTATAATTTTCTTCTTCTCTTGCTTTTTCCCACTTGCTTTCCTCTTTCTATTCCTTCTCCCTTCCTCATGCACTAGTGATTTCATGTTGTTTGCAAGCTTATTCTTTTTCAGCCAACCACTTAGTGTCCATCTGTGCCAAAAGCAGCAAATGAAAATGTGAACATGTTCAACGTCCATGTTCAATGGCAGCACATCTTTGCTGCCAGTGGTCTGGAGAGTCTCAGTCCAGTTTCGTATTGACAGATCATCTATTAATTCACACTATGAGTTCCTTGATTCTGGTACCACAATACCACAATCACTACCTTCCCTATCCCAAGGCACCAATTAGCCTCATGCTTTGATCACTAAACCAATCAAAGAAGAAAAAGCTGTAGGGCTGGAGTTACCAATCCCACATGCCAGTGAGAGCAGTAATACTGAACAGCAGATGCAGCCAATAAACACTGTTCACACAAACTGAAATTCATTCCTGTAATGTAGCCAATCAATAATCAATAGCAAAGAAATTAGAGAGATACAAGGTCTCATTACAAAGTACAAACAAAAAGACTGAAAGTGATCATATTAATTATTTGCAGGTAGGAGTTTGACTACATTTAGCACTGAATTATTTAAAAAGAGCATACTATAAATGCACAAATTACTGCTGCCCCAAGCCTGAAGAAAGTTCAACAAGTCCTGAACTACATCTTAAGCAGGTGTCTGAACCACTGACTCAACCAATATTCAAGGTTGTGTATCTCCAGTTAGTTTTTGTATGGGAGAAATGTCAAAAGATTCAAGTGAAAAAAGGAAAAATTAAATCACATAAAACACAAACCTGTTTTCAATCAATTTTTAATTGCTTTTAAAAAATTTTTATAGCACATTGGAATTTTTGGGTGAAATATCCTGAGTAAGAGTGAGGTATGATTATTGGTGCTTTTTGATGGAAGAAATGCCTTTTATTAGGAATTTTAATGGTGAGTGGAATAACTGGGCTCATATTCAGACTATAAATTCTGGGCATTTCAACATAAGAGTGCTAAATGAAAAAAATGTTAATATGAATATAGCATTTCTTCTCTGAGTCTTAATTTCCTACTACTTCCATGTTAATTTATATCCAAGAATTCATTAAGAAAATACTTAGTGATCACAAGAAGAGATTCCCAAGTATAGGTGCAGTACCAACAGCTCTGTTGTCACAAAACAAAAAGGTAGTGATTTCATTGGTATATGATGTGGTTAGAGTTAGCTGTGGAGGACTAAATAAAGTACCTGCCCTGTGTAGAGAACAGTGGTTTCTGACACCAGGTACACCACTAAATAATA
This sequence comes from Cisticola juncidis, assembly GCA_013400215.1. Lineage (NCBI taxonomy): Eukaryota > Metazoa > Chordata > Aves > Passeriformes > Cisticolidae > Cisticola > Cisticola juncidis. The sequence goes on along the minus strand of VXBR01004631.1, from coordinate 1,693,712 downwards.
TATTGAGATAACACTAATCATTTTTTTCTCCAAGCTGCATATATGATATAAAGTGTTTACCTGTATCCTTCCTAATATTTTTCTATGCTAGCCCAGGTGATGTAGATGTAGCAGCAAACTTTGGATTTCTAGCTCTGTTAGAAGTACTTTGTGCTGGTAAAGATCCAGAGGATGCTGTTTATCAACCAGAGATGAGCCATCCTCACATGTCATAACATGTGCATTCACCTCTCCCACCACTCTAACTCACTCTTAGTTCACTGAGGGAAAATAAGTAGTACAGCTACTTGAGTTCACTCATAGAAAAGTCAAGGAGGGCATCACAAAATCCCCTTCAATTACAGGTATGTAATAACACTCAATTTAGCACTCAAATTACTGGTAGCTGAGCTAGAAGAGATGGAATAATTTAGCCTAAAGAGCAGTGAAAAGTGAAAACAGATCCTAAAAATCCACAGATCCTAAGAAGTTTTATATTTTTTCCTTCACAATGCAGCTGTAGTACTCCTGGATCTAGATTTGCTCTCTCTAATGACTAATTAGTGGAGTGAAGAAACTATGTAGGGAGGTGGCATCTGCTGGACGTTTGGCCACAGTTTCCTCATGTGAAACCCACTGACCCTATCATACCAGGTCAGTACAATCTGAGGAGTGGAATTTTGTAGATTGATGCGTACCCAAAACCAGCACCCAGATGAAAGAAATTAAATAGCATCCCAAATCTATAGACATGAAGAAATGTGTAGCAAGTTACACCTTCACAATACACCAAGTGGCTTTACTTGGAGGGGTAGAATATGGGGGAGAGGGAAACTCATTAGGGAGATGAAGTCAAGCTTATACTTGAAAATTTTAAGATGCTGACTGAAAAGCTGAGGCTTGTTATAAGGTATCCAGGACTGGCTAAACTGTGATCTGTCTGGTTCATTGGCCACATCTTGCTTAACTGTATTACCGCAGTTGAAGACTGGGAATTTTGCTGACTTAATGGGAGAAGTCCCAAGTCAATTTGTTAATCTGCATAAACAATGTGGAAGATATGTTATTATTCTTAGGAAAAATAATAGGAATGATGATGATGATTGACGATGATAATGATGATAATTATGATGATGATGATAGGTAGATATGTTCAACCAACTATAGCTCCAGAAGACTTCCTTGCCACTTTCTTGGTAATCTTCCACATCCAACATTTTATATTTACCAACAATTATTCTAGGACTTTATATTGTCTCTTTTCCCTGTCAACATAAACCTGTTTAAAGTATTTCAAAATAGCATCTATCTGCAAGCGGTAGTCTGTCAACTTCTAGCTTGAGGTGCACTATGAATCAAAAGCGTACAGAAAAGAGATAAAGAAGAACAAACACCATGGGCATAGTGCTAAATCTGCCTGTTTTTATGTAAGATAGGTATTAATTTAACTTCAAGCACTAAGACGAATCAAACAGAATTATCATTCGTTACAGTGTTAGGAAACTCAGAATTTTTAGACCAGCCATTTTCATGGAAATGTGCTGCATTTTTTAATGTATTTGTATCTAAGTTCCCTTGAACAATCAGACAAACTAAAACACTAAGTGAAACTCAGCCTCAAACAAGATTAAGTCTAGCAAAAATATTGTGTTTTCAATGAGATTTTAATCCCAAATAACTCACCTATCTTGACTCACTTTTTCTAGCTTGATCCACGTTTATGCATCAAAACAACAATATATGACAGTAGTCTGGGAAATGTCATTGAGCTGGAGACCATTATAAAACAAATCCCATCTGTGTAAGAGAACGATGAGGTTAAACTGGTCTAGTGCACAAACAAAAATTGTTAGTGATTTTAGCTGTCTTCACTGTGGTTACATGATACCAACCACGGGGTGTCTCAATTACATACAGAGATCTAATCACTAGATTAGATGTGATACATAATCTAAGCATGAGCATCTGAAAATCTGGCCTTTTCAAAGAATCTTAAGACAATACCTCAATTTTAAGATGCTTAAAGTCAACAGTCATCTTTGAAAATATTGCAATGTGTTTTATGTTACAGGGAAAGCTTACTAAAGTGAGAAGCTCCTGTTTAAATAATTCATTCAGTGAGTATGTGATTCTAGACACCACAATAACCATATATTTTCAGGTAGCATTAGCATGCTAACGAATCCTGTCCATCACTGTTTGTGAATCACTAATGCGTTCTTAATATCTGATAAACCAGAACCTTAGGGTGCAAAGTTCTATTAACATGCTAATGCATCTTGTCCCTGCTTGCTTTAGAATTAGAAAGAGTAGGGTTTAGCCAATACAAGGCCATTTTTCATTTTGCTAAAGCTTTCAGCACAGGGAAATGTGATAGAGATGCTGTCTGTCAATCAACATTTCTTATCAACTAAGAGGTAAATATAACAAAAATACTGCTTGAAAAGCAGTACAGGAAAACATCAACTACCATAGCACCTAACTGTCTTTAGAAGCACCCAGAATTATTTGTATTTAGCATGTGCATCCAGAAATTTGGCACCTGGCTTTATGTTTCATGGCCGAGAAATCTTAATAATTCTGAGCATCTTGAAACTTCAGTATGACAAATTTAAAAAGGAATAATTGTGTATCTCTGTTCCAAACTCAGGACTTTCCTTAGCAAATGTTACTCCACCCACAGAATTTGCTTTGAATACAATATCTTAGCTCTCCTCAAATTTTCTGGAAGCTATAAAGGACTGTTTCTTTCCACTCATTTGAAGGTGAATTATTTTGTGAAATGAGTGAAGTTACATTTGTTCAAAAACAAGATCAGTTCTTTTTAAAATCAGGCCATTGGTGAAGAATGCAGTTGCACAGACCATATTTTCTAGTATTTTACAGAGGGAAAAAAGAGTGTCAACACCTTGCTCCATATCCATAAGTGAAGGCAAAGGAGGGGTAGAATAAAATGTCTGCACCAACTTATAGATTTGTCTTTGTGAAGAGAAATAGGACAACAGCAACACTGTTTACCAGCTGCCATGTTAATAAGGGTCATGATATCCTCTGATTAGTCTTCATGAGCACTGAAAAGCTGTCTGATTTTGGCAATGCATACAGCAAAGAGGTCAAAACTTGTGGGGCTAGCATGACCCAATTTCTTCCTGATAAGAGAAATTGTCCTTTCATATACATCCCCTGGGCAAAGAGAGAGACTTGATACACAGCAAGAATTAGTGGAGGATCAGTCCCTGGTGCTGGAGATGCTCAAAACAGCAAGGCTTTTTACACAGCCTTGCTTATTCTGTGAATCCATTCAAAGAGCCATCTGCAGTGTTGTTTTGAAATTTCTAAGGAGTGCATTGATGAAAATGTTTTGTATATTAAATAATGATTATAATATTCCCTTCTCATGCAACAGGTTTTTCCTGTCCCAGTCTTTAACAGAAAACACTTGGGAATGTTTTGGTGGCTTATGAAAGAGCATAGAGCAAAAAGTAGAAAAATATTCTCATTCAAACTGAAATAAAAGCAAAATTCCTTTTTATTTCTGTTTGTAATCCTCTTGTGAACAGTTTCTCAAGAGCACTTGAGTATTACCAGTACTTTTGCCATTCAAATTTTCTTGGCTTCAAAACTAAAATCCAGAAATATTTGCCAAACAGATATTTTGCACTTCTTATTTGCAGAATTTTTACCTTTCATAGAACTGTTATGTTACCTAAGTCACGGGACAAAAGAAACATGCATACATTATCTATCTTTGCACTTACAGTGTTCAAGAAATTACCAATAATTTTAAAATTCAGATTGGATAAAATTAACAAACCAGTGAAATTTGTAATAGGCTAGTGGATAATTCATAAACAGAGAAGGTGACATTGATATCAATTATTCATTAGAAATTATTTACTTAACTGTACTGAAGTCAAATTTCTACTTAGCTTCAGAAAGAAATCATTATGCATTCATTCTTGATCCTAATTAGTTTTTAAACCTTGCTTAGAGATGCAATATGCCACTACATCATTTAGCTTGGTGTGACTTAAAAGACATGTGAAAGACAATTGCATATTTTGAGATCATGACAGAGGTTGCAATAGTAATATCTCAGTATATATCAAGATACCAGATAAAAAGAGAACTGGTAATTTACAGGAGATAGGAGAAAGAAATATCTGTCTCCTTTTAAACAGAAAATAGATTCTAATGTCTATGATCCAATCACTGAACCTTATAAAATGGCTGGACAGGGCAATACATATTCTCAGATCTGCATTTTCTTCCTTGGCAGATAAGCAACAAGCACGGGCTCAAGCACATCTGAGCTGTGTTATTACACTGACAATATCCAATCCAATTAAAGTTAGAGTACAGGGGAAATTTTCAAGTTATTTTATCATTAGAAAATCTCAAAGCTTATAGATGTATATGTTGCATATTCAAGTGACAGACACAAAATAGGAGAGTCAGTAGCAACAAACACTGTGACTAAAATATAAGAGAGAATATATATATATATATTGTTTATAAAGCATCACATATTCCTAGCCATCTGTCATATTGCATACCTGACCTACTATACACAGGTTTCCTAAAGTTGCTTGTTCTTACTGTCTTATCATAAGCTTCAGTGACATGGTACCTGTCCAGAGAGTCTTAATCCCCAGAGAACTGTGATGATGTGGGAGACTCAAGTGAAAGAAAAATACACTTTTTTGTAGTTCAAGATCACGGCTTGAAAACAAATGGTTTTTAAAAGCTCAAAAACAGCAGGAAAATAATTTTTTAAAACCCAGCATATTGTTTTTAATATCACATGAATATATTTTAGTCCAAGTGCTTGGCCCATGATGGCTCAGATCCAGGAATGACAGTCTGTTCTGAAGAGTAGCTCTGGGATTCTGAGATGATGCTAGAGCCCTGTCTCACCTCACTGCAGTACCTGCCTTCCACACATCCAGCAGAGTTACACTTCCCAAGGGCTCCAAGACAGGAACAGGTTATATGCATGGATACTCTGTTGCATCATGTATATAAGTAAAATTATAGCTGATTTTTTCAATGGATGACAAGAAAATTATAGTCCATGAAGCATGTGCAAGACCAAGTCCTTCAGTAATCCAAATGAGGGACCCAGCCAAGGTCAGCTGGACCAGCCAACATTAGCAGCAAATCTTCTCCAGGCCCTGGCCTTGGATTTTCTTCCATAGAAACCAGGGCAGAAGGAGAGGATGATGCACACATACATTTCACCCCACCTCAGAATCAAGATGCAACAGGGATATAGGCCTGGACAAGAGAAGAGGAAACTTATCCAGAAACTTGCTTTGGAAATATCTCACTGAACCAATAGAATCTTAAGGCTTGAGGCAGTATTGAAATCTGTGGTGAGGACTCTAAAGTTTGTCCTTCCCTGTTTAATACCTGACTGCATTCATACATGGATTGTATATTGATAGAGAGATACACACATACAAATATCTAAAAGTGAAGATAATTTTTTCTTGTGTTCTTCGTGTCCTACACTATTTCTGTATTTCGTGAGTCCCACCACAAAATAAGTATTCTTGCCTGTGAAATGATACTACATGGTTCTAAATTATTGCTGATTTTCTATGCTTATTCCTTTCTAGTGTTAAAATCTCTCATTTAGATGGGATTTTGTAATTTTCTTGTTTGCCTTGTTCTTAGTATGCAAATTCTTTTCACTTACAATTAAATTGCTGAACGTTTTGTATTTTCAATGAAGATTTAAACCCTCATTACCCTATTTTTTATCAAAATAGTAATTTCAAATAAATTAAGGTACTTTGTTCACTGATTCATTATGCAATAATTTCTTTTCATATTCTGCACACATCCTGAAAAGATTAACAAGCATGTACCACGCATAGAGTAGGGTGGAGGGAGAACATTTCTCCTTCAAATTAGTATACTGAAATATTAATATAAACAAAGCAGGAATTGTTGTAAGACATTTTCAGTAAGGTATTATCATGTCTGAGTGACAAGGAATGATTTTACAATGCAAGCAGATTACAAGATACTCAAAGTCTAGAGAAATGGACTGAAAGTCTTTCTTACATCAATAATAGTTATTTACATTCTAATTGCAATTTTGTGATATAGTGTCATTCAATTATCCAATACTATTACATTGTTTCTGGTAAAAGATGAAAATCTTTGCCTTTCCCAATACTCCTTTTTCAAAATACAATTAGTTACTGCAGACATGGTTTCTGTTTTATTCCTTCCTTTTTTTGTGGTATTGATGAAAATATGACAGTCTAAACTTGAATATTTCCTAACTTTTCTCTCAGTAACCACAGTAAGGAAGTTGTTTGGATACAGGACACATGAAGTAGAAAATTTTTTTAGTTCACTTTCTTCACATCCAGTCTTTGAAAAGAAAACTCATAAAAGCAGGGCTGGAGAAGTCAAACCAGAAATTAAATGCCCTTTCATCTCCCAAGAACTGAAATAATAAGAAAACAGTGATTGGGTTGTAGCAGTCACATTCAAAGAATACAGTCTAAGCAAGCTTTGTAGATAAGGTAATATCTTCCTCCAGATCAATTGAACTTCTTAAGGGCTGATCCTGTCAGCTGTTAGGAATTTTAGGAAAAAAAGAACTGAACTGTAAGATTGTTGGAAATGTTTCTTTTTTTCTAATGGTTATAGAGTTTGACAATTGTGTAGTTTATATATTATAAAATACTTTAACTGTGGATTAATACTGAGACTTTGATCATATTCCCAGATGCTTTTGAGCTTCTGATCTGAAATTCTATTCTATACTTTCAAAAAATGTCATTTTCAGGACAGGCTCTAATTTAAGCACCATGATTCAGGCTAAAATAATTGAGGTTTTGGTAAAGAAACCCAAACATCCTCTTTCTTTGACAGCTTAACTTTCATTATAGTACTGCAATAACACATACCCTCTGAAGTTTAATTCTTTAAACTCAGGATTTGATAAAGAAACACCAGACATTTTCACTTGCATCTGCTAAAGGCTTTCATTTTCTCTCCTCTTCTAATACTCAGCCAGGGTGGAGTTCATTCCTGTTTCAAGGATTGCAGTGTTTGTTTCCATCACTGTTAATAACAACACATAAGAATAATGCTATACAGCTCACTACCTTCAGAGGATGCAGGGGATATTCTTTCTATGACAGCCAAAATGAGGGCATTTGTAACTGTAAATATCTTTTAAGTAGATCATAACTTTACAACAGAGAAGCAGATATTTTCAACATGTCCAAAACTAAAATTCTCATTCAGTGAGACTTCAGTGTAAGATAAACATGAGCAAGACATCTCACATATCCTCAGAACTAAATAATCCCTTTTATTCTTAGTTTGTCAGGCTAAAGTTCTTCCAATGAGAAGCCTAACAATTGTTTTCTCTTTTGGCTTTAGGAAGAAAGGGTGAGTCACACCCTGAACCTGCATACATTCCAGTGTAACTTCTTGTCAAAATCGATTTTCTACTGTTTTAAGATGTATTTTTGGCATGCAGAAAGGAAAGGGAGGACTCTGGACAAGTTTCCTAAATGGAAGCACAGTGCTAAGGAATGCAAGAAAAAGCTCCAGCTAGTATCACTTTGCTTATACTTATATCTCTCACTAATATTTTTTTTTTCTTTAGTCTATCTCCTCAAGAAATACTGCACACCCAGCCCATGGCCTTTGTCCTCACTGGAGTAAATAACATGTAGTTACTAATTTGATATAATTTACTTGTTGAAGCTCATTCAGTGTATCTTGAAGCCCAGTGAAGATTTCTATGGACAGTGGTAGGCAGTAGATTGATATGATCAAAGACAAATGACGGTAATACCTGAAAATTAGGATAATCAGAAATTAGACTGAAAGTTGTGAGCAATGCTCTTCACTCCTTTGGCTGTGGCTAACATGGAGGGGGAAGTGGCTTTCAGAGCTGAGGACAGGGAGCTAAGAAAAGCAAAATTTGTCATGACTGACAAAAATAATCAGGATAAAAATAGGCAGCCACTGAAGAGAAACATGTTCTTGCTTTTCAGAGTATTTTAAAACCTCAAGAAATTACACACCTGGTCAGTGCTGCAGAAATCGTGTGCGTGTTTGAGGACCATAATGATAGTCCGTGTGTGAATTATGAATTTTTTACAATAAACGTTACCTTTTATAACTGATTTTTACAGTACCCAAAAAGATTGTCTTCTTCTATAAACTACTACAAAAATAATGAGAGAACTCTTTGTAATAAAGTAGATCTTAATTTTTTTCCTGCTGAAGTGTTTTCTAAGAAAATATTTTAATCTACTGTAGTGCCATTTCAAGCTTATCAGAGTAACTGCAGTAGAAGTAACAATGCAACTCAATGTAGATTGTTCATGCATAATTTATGTTATTCGGTCCTTTAAAAGGGAATGTTTTAGCCTAAAAAAATAAATAAAAATGAAGAACTGATTTTTCAAAGTTATTTCTTTTTACTTATTTCCACAGTATTTTACTCTGTACAAAACAAGAAATGAGCAAATATTATCAGGTGAACAGATGTGGTAGCATATGAAAGGACCAGCCAATTGCCAATTAAACTGGGGAAAGGATGATGAAGCAAAAAAAAATTTGAAAATATGTTTGTTTGTATTCTATATCTCACTTCAAGGCACTGAAAGGAAGGAGGGAATAAGAAACTGCTTAGATGATTTCCTATTCCTTAGCTTTCTATGTAATATTCCTTTCTATAAAAGGACAACAGTACAAGGCTATAGATACTGTGTACTCTGACTTTAAGGGGATCTTTGACATGCTTTTGCAGATATAAGGCAGCAGGGTATAAATGGAATTGCTGGGAGACAGATGCAATACAATAGTTATCAACTCTCAAACCAGAAAGGCTTATCTGTCTTTTCTGTGTTTAGAAGAATTATTTGTTATTAAGTAGTTGAATGAAACTAAAGATTACAACATTGAGAAGAGGATCCAAGAAGATGTTCTATACATCTGGAAAAGTCAAGGGCTGCAGTTAAGAACAATTGTAAAAAAAAATGAAGTGTAAAAACAATATACAATTCAGTATTCTGCAGAACAAGGTTTAGGTTATGACTTCATATTTGGATGCATAAACAAGTGTTCTGACACTATGTTGTGAAAAAAATAATCTTTCCAGCCTTCAGGCTCCAAAAAGAGATTTCTGCTTAATTGTTATCACTGCCCCAAGAAAGATGTAAAAGACTAGACAGAGTCCAGAAGCGTTCAAGGAGATAATGATCAGGTAAGGAGACTTAAACTATTAGGAAAGAAATTATAGAATAACTTTTTCAATTTAGAAAAGGAAAAGCTAAAATAAAATGTAATATGTTGAGGTATGTAAAACATGCATGCAGATAACTTCTCAAATTAAGGGAGAAAAACCTATTTATATGCACTAAATTAGCAATAAGGAAAAAAGTTTCAGTAAATTTAATTATTAGGTTAATCCTTATAGAGGTAAGTATAGAAAAAAGAATGCTAGAATAGGTTGCATAGGGGAAACTATACAATCACTATAGCTGAGGCCTTTTTAGTCTTTAGACCGTCTTTAGCTACATGCTTGTACAGAGTCATACAAAAGCCAGCCTCATTTGCAGAAAAAAAATTGCAGCTGCTCCATCAGTAAAGGAAAACACTGATGGATGCCAAGGGAAAAATAAAATGTGTGACTAGGAAGGGTGTGTGAGCTGAACACCATCTCCTGACAGTTTAGTTTAATGATAAGTGATTTCACATCTCTGGGAAATATGAAACCATCTGTGTGTCTTTGGTAGTTCATGGATTAAATGGACTGTGTGCTTCTCCAGCTCCTAAGGATTACAACAAGAAAAGGCCATTATGGGGAATTCAGCAACATGCATTAGTAAGATTTCTGTTGGGGTGGGGTTTTTTTGGGTTTTTTTTGGTTTTGTTTTTGTTTTTTTTTCCTGAGGTGATGCTTGCTTATAAATTTAACAGGTTTGAAATCATAGTTTGTTCTCAACAAGGAGATCTTTCTAGAGAAGCAAGTTTTTTCCCCAAGTCCATCCAGTATAATGTTTTTAAACCAGAAGTAAAATGGCAGGCAAATGTATTAATTGGCTTGGTAGATCTCAAAAATTTGAGCTGTTCTCTCTCCAAGCACTTCTTTCTTCTTTCTCAATTTTTCTTGAGGAAAGCCCTAATTTTGGGATCTCTGCCACTCATTCCCTTCTCTATTTCCTTGTTTGCTCCTCCAACTGTACAATACATTGAATCACCTAAATTATGGGGGGCTACTTGCACAATATGATGTTCAGGTTTTAATTTGAGACACTGGATTTAGACACAAAAACAAAAGTAGGCCGTGGTTCCAGAAGCTGAGTGAGAGAACTGTAAGTTGAATGCTGGAATTATTAGGAGAAATAACAAGGTATGCTTCACAGAAATAGTCAGATCAATTAATTGTAAAAGTCCCTCCTGGTCTCTCCCTGCTAATTTTTTTGAGCAGCTGTTGTATTTACAACCCCAGCTGTTGCATGCCAGAAGCAAAATCAGAACTACTTAGAACTATTTTTCTGCTTTATTTCTTTGTACAGAGCATTGTCTTCACTATCATTGACTTTTCAATGGAATATGCTAAATGACTTTCTGGGCCATTGACTTCCCATTGCATATAGGTCAGAGTGATGTGCTGGTGGTTTAACACCTCATGCAAATCTCCTGTTCCATTTTTTCTTCTACTGACCATCATACTACATGTTACTGCATCATCCTGATATTGTGAAACATGAAAAGGGTCCTCTAGTTTGGAAAGCAACATGGCAGAAGCAACAGGGCAGGAAGCAGCAAAAAATGCAAACTACAAACCAAAAAGTAATCCAGTTATACCTCTACACACACAGAAATAATTTACTCAATTCTTTATCCCTTTGCCTTTGTAGTGTAGAATCATAGAAAGACTTGAGCAGAGAAGGACCTTTAATGGCCATCTAGTCCAACCCCTTGCCCTTACCTCTCGTTAGGGACACATTCAGATCAGGCTCAGAGCCCCATCCAACTTCACCTTGACTGTTTCAAGGAATGGGGCATCCATCACATCTCTGGGCAACCTGTGCCAGTGTTTGATGACCCTTATTGTAAAAAGTTTCTTCCTTATATCTAGTCTGAATCTGTAAATCCTGATAAATGAGTTTAATAAAAAAAAATTTAAAAAAAAACCTGTAACAATTTGGCTAATTAAATGAAAATTTAATTAGCCAAATTAATCTTTAATAGAAAAGATTACTTTGATTACTTTGCAGTTTGAGAAATCTGGGTCAATTTGTAGTTGCTAGAAAGTCAGCTCGTCTTTACCTTTTTATTATGCCATTTACTTTGAAGGCTAATTGACTTTCCATTTTCTGAAAAATTTTCTAGACTTTGAAAATCATGATTATTACAGCAGAAAATTTGCTTTCCAGGAACAAATCATAGAGAGTGAAAGCTACAAGATGATGACAGCTTGATTGTAGATTGTGTTTCGCAACAACCTTCACTCCCCCAAAAGACCATCTATCTACAGGTATTTTAAAATTCTGAAAGAAATCCTGTAAGTCCATTCTGAAGACTGATGCTTTTGCTACCTTCTGACAGTGAAAGCATGTGGAATGTAGGAACTTTTGAGAGAAAAAAAATAAGCATAAAAAAGATGAGAAGATAAGCTCCAAACAGAACATCCAAAATCAATATAAGAGTAGTTCACAAGCCAAGAACACGTAGAAGCACTATCACATACTAAGAGATATTAATACAAAAGGAGTTTATAAATGAGAAATTTAGATATAGTCAAAGATTACAATAGAGGTAGTCAGGATTACAAACATAGATTTCCAAACAGACTTTAAAGCTGGAAGTTTTCCATGAAAAGCAGTAATAGAGAAGGGTCTTCTAAGAGTAACTTTCCTAAAGAAAATTTGATGTATGTTCCTCTGAGACAGGGGTGATAAATTTAAAAAGCATTGTGAATTTTTTAATCATATACAAAAACTAATTTAATGGTCATCTGTCTCAGACTGTAGCAACAGAGCAAAAATAAATAGAAAATCTCATTGTTACTCATTGTAAGGAATTGGGGTACTTTCTACTGAAGTGATGACTTGCAGGAACACACATGAGTAACTCATAAAACACAGCAAGGCCAAAGTTACAGCATCACATCTCACTACCAACAGAAAACACAGACAGACAATACAACACTTGAGAAAGCTTAAATAAACACTCCAGTCTGAAGGGCTAGAGTTTATCTTTAGGGCTATTTCTAGACGGCATAATCTGAGCTCGGATCTTAAAATCAAAATGGTCTCATCGTTAAGGACACAGATGATGAAGACATTTTCAAACCTGAGCTTTAACAGGAATAGCAGCTAGTTGTGTGCTCTTCTTTAGCTCTCTTTTCAACTACTAAGATGAAACAGAAACTAGCTAGTGAATGAGTGTGTCACAGCAGCCAATTCTGCAACAATTGATTGCTAAAGGCAGAACACACCTTTCTACAGGAGATTTTACTGTCTAGGACTATAGGCTTGGTCTAGGTAGAGTTTATCAAACAGCTGAAAGTCCAGTTGACAAAAAAAAGAACCACAAACCACAAACCTCCACAAAGTCACTAGCCTTCCTGTAAAAACACCTTAGTGTGGCAGGAAAAGGACATTTAAACAATATAAATTATATTTTAGTGGATGAATGGAGTTAATATTATTGCTTGTTTTCCTTTCTTTAAACAGAAATTGACTATGGAGCCTTTGAAAGCATTTGTATTGTACATATGAATACAACAGGAGTTTTATGCTGAAAATATTTTTCCTTTTTTATGGTAACTGCTCTTGGACTAAGAACTAAGACAATTATTTAGCACTAAATAGAGCAATTATTATTTAATGTTATTTTATTGTTGAAAAAGAGGATGTTGAGAGTAAAATAAAAGGATTCTAATACACATAATTCTGATGACCTTTACAGTATACTTTTGATTCTGGAAAAATAGCATAAGATATTTTAGATGTGACCATTTCTTGTTCATCTGACTGGCTTTAGTTATTGTTTCTTCAGTGTTCTTTACTAGAGACAGTTTTTTAATGGTGGAAATACATTTATAATTACTAGCAGTATCGATCCAGTAGGATAAAGAGTTTCTGCTTCCACATACTTGAAAGAATAATAAAGAGCTGTATAAGCTCAGACAAGCTGTTATTCTCATGACTGCTCTTCAAAGTAAGTATATCCCATAGAGGCTGCAGACTTTGCTACACACATAAATTTTAATGAACCCTCTCATACTCGTACTGGTTAGTGTTTGGTAATAAAAATCCATATACAGCAGGGACTGTTCACAAGGGAAAAGCGAGGTTTGAGGATGGAGTTAGACACCCTTATGTTAACCCTGCACAGGCAAATCACTTTCAAGAGAAAGCTGTAAGAAAAAGGGAGGCCTTCCTGCCTTTCATCAGAGGCTAGACATTAGCCAGGCTAAAGACAGATCTACCAAGTCTCTTTTAGGTTTGTGAAACAAAGATGTGCTAGCAGAAAAGGAGTGCTAGCACACTTTGTTAGCCCTGGCTGTGGCTCTATTTCAGGGCTATCACAATAGGGATTATATTAAGTATTTTCTTTCTATGGATAGAGAAGTTATATCTCAGGGACAGGAAAAACACATTTCCTCTAAGAAATTTTAAGAATTTGCAAATAAACACTTCGGAGTTGTCATTAAGAAAAATGCCACCATATTTGACTTTCTATCTGTGCTGAGAGACATCTTGTTTGTAACAACTGAAACCAGCCTCTTCTGTTTAATTCATGAATAGCTTAAACAGCATCTGCCATCTGGACCAAAATTAGATCCCTATGGAAATGGGCTATTATAATCTTAAATCACTATTTCTGTACTATCTGAGGAGAAGGTTGCCATACTTCTTGCCTGTAGTAACATTACTGGAATCTTTAGAATAGGTAAAAAGACAATTTAAAATTTTCTAAAGGATAATCACTATATAAGCAAGGCAAAATATGTCCAAAACACTGTCTTCTTTTATGTCAGCAAAATTTAAAGAATATACTTTCATCTACAGTCAAAGAAATCAAATTGCATTTTCACCAGTTGCAAAGTCTTAGCTACAGGAATTTCCATTGTTATCTGAAGTCTTCAAATCAAAGTAGATTGTATTTGAGATGACTGCTCACTGTTTTTTCCTTATATTTTTTCACTCTAATTTTGATTTTGCAGTAGAGCTATTGCTCTAGTATCATATACTGGCCTCTGTGTCTCACCAAGATCTATATTCAGCATTTATTTTCTTACTCAGTAAAATAACTCAGATGAAGCCAATGTTTCAAACTAGAGTTTGAAACCTGCCCTTGCTCAGAGGAGTATTTCAGGTTACAGGACAGAAGTCTAACTAATAAGTGTTTGTACAAAAGGACCTTATGTCTGTATTGGCAGTGACAAACAAAAATAATATGGCTGTATATAAACACAGGTGAAAATGAAGCATGAAAATCATCCATGCTTGCTTCTACATTCAAATGGATTGCACTATACACATGCTGTATTTACAGATAGATTACTGTAAGTATTCTTATTGCATGCCTCCAGCTATTGTTTCCTTTGTTAGAAAACAGAAATATTAAACAATCCAAGGAGTTCTGAAATTAATAATTCAGAGAAGGAAAAGGAAGAAATCATCCATAAATGCTTGTTCATTGCACTTACACTCAATCCAGCAAAAGCTGTTGAGAACAGCTTCCCTTTCTGTGCACTGCCAGTTTCACTGGGTGGTGCATGAAAGGAGCAGAACCCAAGGTAAACTCACCCCATCCTCTCCAGGCACAGCTGACTTAGTGAGGAGAGGCAGTTTAGTAGGAAAATACCAGTAAAGATTGTGCTGTTTATGTTAGTGAGCAATATCACCCATGTCATTTACTGTCACAGCAGTGTGAGAACTAATCTTTACCATAGGAAATAAGATTTTTAGCCCAGGATAGTGCAGGCATATCTAAAATGTCTGCCAAAATAAGTGCCTCAGGAAAAAGATTAGGTGTTTAAAGGAATTAATAGCAGAAATCTTGTGGAGAGTTTGAAAGCCCTGGCCAGTCTTTTCTGTAAAAGATGAAAATATCTGGGACAAATACAAAGGACAGAGAATCTGACACAGGAGAAACATGGTGGATCAAATTATAGAGTTGTAAAAAGGGCTGAAAGCATCCTTTTGTCAAATGCATGTGAATAAGTAAAATGTATTAGACTTACTAAAGAGCATTTGAAAAGAGACTGGGCCTGGGTAGGCAGAAATACCTTGTTTATGCACCAGGTCATAAAAGATAGCCTAGGAATAATTCAAATTTAAATGGTGTTATGAGCTTGCAATGGAGTTCTGAAAATATCGGTTGGATGGCTGGTGTAGAGGTGGTGTGGCAGAGAGGAAGGAATGAAGTATTGAGTGTAAGATAATATAAACCACATATTTTCATTAATGCCTTGTTCCATAACACAGTGACCCACTTCCCAAACTCCAAGACAGTTTGGTCTCTGGGCTAAGCACTGCCTTAGTCTTTCTCTTAAATTCATGCCCAATATTCATAAGGATTTAAGTTATATGATACCTTTTCCACCATCTTTTCTGTGATGGAGGGAGTTTTCTCCTTTTTAACAGCCTAAAACATTATGGAACTATGTACTTAGGCTAAAATGAAAACAGCTACTTTCTATCCTAAAAAGTCTACTTCCTAATATCTGACAATGCAGTGTCCTGTCCCTTTCCTACAAAAACTGGACATTAAACGACAAGACAGAAAAACCTAATTTAATAATTAAAGGTGATAATTTTAATGCAAGAAAAAATAAGTGACTTTAAAAAAAAAACACATTGCACTTTGAAACACGAGGAAAAAATTGTATCAGGATTGAGTTTTTCCCTTTTGCAAAGGATTGCTGTGGAGCTATGTTCAGCCTCTGGGCCTTCAGCAAGGCTCTTCATCCAAGGCCTTAAAACAGAAAGCATTTTGACTTGCTGTGGCTATAAACACTGAATTCTCAGTATGAGATACTTAATTTCAGTATTATGTCTAATACTCTGGTATTTTTCACATTAGCTTTTCTTCCCCTAGAAGGAATTGCTATTTTGGGATTAGGTGAAACCTCAATGAAGGTACAGGTAAAACAGCCAGTTTTCACTTACCACAGATATCAGCAAAAATTAAACCCTTTTGGAGGTTAGGAACAACTGACTACAACAGGAACAGCACACAGGCTGTGTGGAAGCACAGGTATCTGTGGTGCAGATCACAAATGCTGATGCCCAGGTCTTTGTTTGTGTCTGTGGCAAGAGAATCTCTGATGCTGTGACTTTGAAGAAAGCCATCAGAGGTTTCTGGCCACTCTGCAGAAAGACAAAAGCCTTAGAGGTAAAAGAGCTAACTAGAGGTGTATTCATGCCTGACTGTGGAAATCACAGGCATTATGAGGGCAATTACCTCAGAGGAGGAGAACTTGCTAATGACTAAATATTTCTGTGTAAAAGAAAACAAAGAAAAACCACTCAAGACTCCATATGGCTGCTGATTTCTCTTAGTTATAAAAATATATAGAATATGAAACAAGAAAGTGCAAAAAGATGATGAACATCCAGCACCTGCAAGCAAAGCAGTGATGGAAAATAAAAGCTGGTACAAGAAAGAATCAAAAGGCAAAACAAAGAGGAAACCTTTCTGCCTTCCATACCCCATAGTTTTTCCATTTTTTACCCCTTTCTAAGCACATGTTCTCCCCACTTTATGCAGGAAGCTACTTTAGTTACTAAAATACAGCTTTGGAAAGTGAGATTCAAAACAAGAACCATCTGTGTCAAATGCAGAGCATGCAGGAAGTCCCTCTCCCAGAACATAAATATGTTTACTTTCTTACAAAAATAGTCTGCCTTAATTTAAAAACTGTGAATGTTGTGAAAAGCATTGTAATTTTTCCAACTATGGGAAGGCATAAAGATGTAATTGAAAAAAATGTACATATACATTAAATTTTGTATACATAAATGGTGTAATATGTTTAATATGCAATCCTCATTTTGGCGGGTAAATAATACTTTAAGTCTTCTTATCACAAAAGTACATGATTAGCAGGTGATTACATTGATTACATTGGTTAGGTGTCAACTGAAAATGAAAACTCCAGAAAGAATATAAACGATATCAGATTAATGATCATAATTTCCAGGTTTTAGAATTCTCTTTAATTTTTTAAACATTTTTTTCCTGATACATCCACTTAATCAGCTGTTGTCATGTTTCTACTAATCTCTTAAATTTATTGAACAAAGCTTATAAAGTTTTCTAAATGAATAAGTTAAAAACAGGTCTATGCTAACAGCTAATTGAAGCATTTTTAGATTTTTAGCAAATCTGAATTTGTTTGCCTTAGTATTCTATATCATTTATTTAGCAGATCAGAAAATAAAAGAGATTAAGGTTCCACCTTGAATAACAATAATTTTAAAACACAGCTGTTTTATCATCACTGCATAGTCTGAGACCTGCATACTGGAGATATCTTCTTAAAAGTGAGAGGATGGGACATTAAATCTTTCATTAACGTATTTTTCTACCGTCTCTTTTTTAATCATTTTGGCCAAATTACAAAATAAGCAATCCTATTCTATGCACTTTAACAAGCTTCCATTTAAAATTTTCCATTCCAAAAAAAAAACAACCACAAACTTTGTTCTGTTCCAATTCATGCTGGAATTATTAATGCATTCCTTTTCTCTGGCTGTTTCCAGAATCATCCTTGAAAACCAGAGTACTTGAGACCTACATTTATTTTCATTTGTAAGTGAACTTTATGGTAATTTTTGTTCACTGAATTCATGACTCTACATCTCTGCATGTCATTGTGTTTAATTGTATTAATTATTAACAGAAAGACTGAAGGAAATTTCTACTTCTACAGCTTTTTTCTTCAGAAACTAATAAAGAATTCAAGGACCTTTTTTGAGGACTGCAGAAATCTTTGGGAAGGCGCTTTTAAAAGCAATAATATTTTTAAGATAAAGGCAGAAAGGCTAAATCAATTTCTAAAATGGTAATATTTCTCTTATGGAAAGAATCCAAAATTAGTAAGCTAGTGCAGTTTCAGAAAGTAGGTTAAAAATACTTTCAGGCTTTTCACTCCTTGCATTTATTAAACCCTATGAAGTTAATGCATTTGTACTGAGACTTCTGCAAAACCTGAAGTGTTTGATTTACATTGAATCAAAGTATTTCATTTGTTGAAAATGGATCTATTAAAAATTTCTCCTTTTATTGCTTGAGGAATTTCTTCTCCCCCCGTTTAAAACAATCATGACAAAAATAAAAACACCTGAATATGCTGCCAGTAAGTAGAGAAACAAGAGAATTGACATTGATTATTTTCTCACTCTACCACCAGGCCTGCAGAGACAGAAGCAGTGGTGTATGGACATCAGTAGATTAACCATGAAGGAGTGAAAAAGATGCAGTTGCATGTTTGGTTAAAAACGTTCTTATCTGTGCCATCACTTGAAATTCTATTGCTAAAGTCATTCCACCAAACAATTCCAATAGTAGTCCAATCCTCCTGGTTTTTTCCTTAATAGTTCTTATATAGAATGACTTCCCACTGTGGAGAATCTCCTATTTCACAGTGACATCCTTTAAACGGTGTGTGTGTGTGTATATATCTATATCTATATATATATATATGTATATATATTCCTCATTTTTTTATAATAACCAACTTAAGATGAGGTTAAACCCCTTTATGGAAACTCCAGATATGATACTTGACTGGTCATGCATTATATATGCAACAAAACTGACAAAATTAAAAGGCAAACCAGTTTCCATTTGTATTTAAAAAACAAATACATCTTTTAGATGTATTTTGCTCCCAAGTATATTGCTTCTCAACTTATTGGAACAACATGGACCTTGAGTTCATCTCATAGCCCAGGCCTGGATTAAGCTAATTTGTGTGATTTAACAAGCTGAAGTTCACTACAGAAAAAACCTCTTGGTCTCTAACTAGAGTTTGTAGAGCTTATGTTTTAATTATAGTCCTTTTAAAGCTTCTAGAGGCTACAGTGGGAGATTTAATTAATTCAAAAGCATTTAACAGTAGACAGATTGAATCTGAAGAAACCTGAATGATCAATAGAAATTAAACTGTCAGTTACCTCAGCTCTGTTCAAGCAAAGAGATGACAGATATAACACCCTCACATTAATGCCACCAGAGAGAGCACTCAAGAACTAAGAGGGGAAAAGGAAAGCAGCAAGCCAGCTTTGTCACACTGAAGGGCTTGGTTGTAGATGGGCTGTACAGAAAAATACTGGTACACTGTATGCACTCTGGCCTCTATGCAGAATGGACCTGAATTAATATTCACTGTCATTTTCAGGACTTAGTATTGCTGGCTTAATATTTATAACAAATATCACTGCAATAAACACAACTTAATTTCTGGAATAGACTCTTTCCAAAGAGACTCAATTAATCTTCTTTTAGGAGGTATTTGGTATATTTCAAGCTTGGGGTGTAGTAAGGTAATTCTAGCGTTTAGATAGGATTTTCTCTCACTTCCATTTTGCTCTAATATTTGTGGTTATCAGTGGTACATACAGGGGGAAAAAAAGGCACTGATTACCCAGGAAGTTATTCCAAAACACAGACAAATCAGAACACAAGTCATCAGCATTCACAATAACATTCCTTAAATGTTTGGCAGGAAAGACAAGTTCCCTTCACAAGAAAAATGTGGACAGTAATATCTTCCATGAGGAATGTCATAAACTTCCCTGAAGCCTCCAGAGACAGAACTAACCTAATATTCACCTTCTGCAATGAGTTTGGAAGTGACAGCCCTATTAGCAAACTAATTAGCAATCCATTTTACATGGCTAAATTAATTTTCATGGCTTAATTATAAACCCTTTATGAACCCAAAACTTTCAGATGCTCCATTTTTAATAAGAAATATTACCTTAAAACTCATCATATTGAACTACTAATTTAAATTTCTATGGTGAGTGATGCTTAAAAATATATTAACAATTATATTACCATACTCCTTTTAAATAATAAAATACCAACCACATGCATTCTTCATTGCTTTTATATTACAGTGCAAATACAACTATATTTTAATACAAGTATGCAATTAAATTTGTGCAAGTACACATTACATCTTCTTGTAATAAGATATAACTGGATTGTCAGGATATTACTTTCAATAGCACAAGCATTGTTCATTCAGCACAGTCTCATGAGTGAAGCATCCAGCTAGAAAGTAATGCAGACAAGTCAGAGTAGGCCTGTAAAGCCAAATAGTTGCTAATAAGGATTTATTCCAGACTGTATTTATTCCAGCAGTGGTGGGGTTTTCTTTTTAGACCTTGGGGTAACTCTAGCTTGCCCTGACTGAATGACCATTTGCATCTGAAGCTGCACCTGGAACCTATCTTCCAGATCAGTTTCATCCAAATGAAAGCCTAAAAAGATTGACTAGAACTGCCTCAAAATGCAAATCAAAGCATAAATCAGGAACAAGCAGATTCACCTCAAACCAAGCTCTTGATCCAGACATAAATTAGACACACCCCTGAGATCAATATATTGATCTTTTTGTCCAGAGACTTTTTGTTGAAATCTGATAATAAAATGTAAATTTCACACTTGTTGCTGCTGAACCCAAAATCTCTGAAACCTTTGAGGACACCAACAGCTCTGTAGAATGAAATAATCAAACTGTTCTTATCCATCAACTTTGATCTGGGAAAGAAAAGGATTTCACTTCAAATGAAAGGGGAATAAAAAACCAACAGACAAACTCCATCAGCCTCTTATGGGTTATTAAATGAATTATTTTAATAGACTACCTTTGAAGACAGAAATTCCAACAGTATGGGAGCACAAAATACCCACTGAAATTGCCTCCTGCATATAGCTGTCATCTTCTGAAGAAAAGTTATCTCTGTGATGGTCTTTCCTAATTCACTCTGAGAGAACTGAGACCTTCATGATTGGCCATGGAGAATTTAGATAAGGTACAGGTCATACTGCCTGGAAGAAGGAAGCAAGAAGGAAGAAGAAAATGCACTGAAATAACAGTGACAAAAAGTGCACAAAGCGACAAGAGGCCCAAGAACATGTAAAGAAAATAGACCACAGAATGCCCAGGTCAATTAACCCAGTGGGTAAAAAAATAAAGATAGATTTGCCTTGGTCCATTTCCTCCCTCAGTACTCCAGACTGAGCCAACAAGAAGAGCCCATAGACTTTCCATTTGTTTCAGTACCATCTTGCAACCAGACCCTGTTCCTTTGACCATCCCTCAGAATTAGAACAGACAGCTCCATCTACAGCCTCTTCTGGGCTGTCTGCTACTTCCCTGTGGGAAGGCCGAGTCAACTCATATCAAAGCTGAGGAATAATTTCATTCTTACAGACAGCATGGTTAGAATCATGATAAATTTGGTACACACCCCTGTGTAGTTCTTCACTAGGGCTAATGCCCTAAAGTCTTTGGACAACTTGGGGAGATGTCTATTTCAAATGCCATTCAGCATTTCCTTTCCTTTGCCCACTCCTGGCAAGACTGCCTAGGAAATCTACCTCTCCACTCTTTGATCAGACTGCGTTCTTCTGCCCCATTTAGAGCCTTTATCCTCATTTAGAGAGTATGTTTTGCTGTCATTAGAAGAAGAGCTTTCTCCTTCCTTCTTTTGCTAAGCTGAAAAATGGCCACTTGTTTGCAGGTGCACAGACAAAAAACTTGCTTACAAATTTCAGTTGATGATTCCAGGAAACCAGCAAAGGATTTTGAAGATTTTGAAATCTGCTGTCTGTGACTGAAATGTGGGAAAAATCAGATTTTTTTAATCCTAGTCCTTAAAAGTTGTGTTTTGGAAAAATGAGCAATATAATACAAGTCTTCTTTCACACTAGAAAAATTTTACTTTTCCTTCTCTCAGTCAGCTTCCTCAGTTAGAAATGTGTTAAACATTAATATGCACATATGAATGTTTCAATATTAATGTTTCTCTTGTGGTTTTTCACCTTCTAATTTATAACTTTGAGAAAGTAAGAATTTCGTACAATATTTTGCAGTTTCCTATTAATTGCTTTCCAGGTCAATGTTTCAATCAACAATTTTGGAATTTGTAGCAGCCAACAAAAAACCAGAAGATTAATACTCCTGAAAGGTAGCTCTGATATTTCAGAGTGCTAATTCTACATTTTAGTAAACTATAACTATTCACACAACCTTAAAGATCTCAAACTTTTCAGGTGGATCTAGGTTTTCTGATTGAATGACCTCTAGATTTCTCTCTCAGTGGGTTAAGACAAGAGGCCACTGCTATACAAGTGCATCTTGATGAGCCTGAAAGACAAAGAGCTGGATTTAAGTTCTGTCCTAACCAAGGTTCCCCACTTTGTTGTGAAGAACGTGAGAATAGTTAATAGAAACCATTGAAAAAACAGAAATGTTTTTTTTTGATGTAATTTTGTAGCCCTGTTATTTTCCATCATGTTGTAAAAATATAAAATTGAAAAACTGCTCTGAGAGTCTTACAGCTGCTATGGATACATGGCTGTGGCAACAATGTGTTTCTTTCCTGATGAATAAGCAATATAAATATATATGTTATTTACAAGTATGTTGCTTCATCTATCAGAGCTGCACAGAACAGACTGCACTAAGTAGGTAAGTGAAGCATAGCAGAGAGTGATAAAAATGAAAAATTACTCCCACTTCAGCTATGCTAATTCTGAGCCATGTTTACAATGTTTACAACCCCTTTTAAGGCAATGCCTCCAAGAATAGAGCTTTAATGAAAACTGAATCAGAATATTCAAACTAAAATATTCCTTTTCAGTTTATTTCACTCAAATAAAAGGAATTCAAATGCCCAACTCCAAAAAACAACAGAAAAAAAAAAGCTCAAAGGATTTTAAATGCCCAACTCAGTAATATAAAGTACTAATTTATCTGGGAGGAAAAGGTCTGCATGATTACAAAGCCATATTTCTGTGACACCCGTTGTATAATGAAAATGGCTCTTTGAAGTCAGGACTACAAGTAAAAATCATCTGATAATTACCCAATAATGGGATGCAATAAGTTTCAGTATTTCCTTGCTTTTAGCTCTTTCAGCTCCCTGTATAGAACTGGAGAGCAATTTAAAGCAGCAGACTGATTGAAATGCTTTTTAAAAATGCCTGGAGAAGCTCAGACATCCTCTTTTACAATGACAGTAGTCCAACATCTTTCATGCCACGGTTTGGCAGCGTGGATAACTTGGATATACTTGTGGGGTAATTGTCAATAGGTGGAAGCAGCTGCCATCTTACACATCCTTGATTTAGCTAAGGAAGTAGAAACTAAGATTTGTGCCAAAAACAAACCTTCCAGGACAGAAGAATATGGTGTTCTGTCTTCACAGTTTATGAAGGTATTAAAAACTAGGAGTCCCAGCAAGGCTTCACTGCAAGCACTGCTCCTGTGCTTGCAGTAGATAGATGGTTACAGAAACAGATTAATTTGTGGTCTTTGGTGGATTTTGCCTTCACCAAGAAGAATTGTGTCTGCCCCTACATTCTTGGGATTAACGAATGGTATCAGCTTCGTGCAGGGAGGAAGAGCAGATCTAAAAGGCCCAGTGTGGTCCCCTTCTGCCAAAGGCCAGGGCAAAATCAGAGCTGCAGAGCCTCTGTACATCTGCTATACACCCAGAAATGGAACACCTTTACATGGAAATTCAGTATCAACCCTGTTTTCCCATGACTGTAATGAGAAATATTTGCCCCTTTTTATGAGAGAGACTGAGAAAAACTTCCTTCAGACCTGGTGACAGGCAGACACTGAGGTACAAAATCTGCTTCTCCTTTTGGTCCAAGAGAGGGGGAGGTGAAGCTGAGGGAGTGCTGTCTGGGGGGTACACTTGTCGTGTGATGAGAAAGGAGAGGGTGGATTTCTGACAAAACTACTGAAAAAAGGAGCTGCTATATTTGTTATCTAAAGGTACATACTCTGCTCCTGCAATTTTCCCTAACTTTATGATTCTGTCCCATTTTATTACTATCATTTAGTGAAAATTTTCTGACTCATAAGGAAATACTTGTGGGCTTCACCAACTTTCCCCCAGTTACCAGAAGGGGCTCAAGTTTATTATATTACTTTCTTGTGCAATCCAGAGTTCTCGAATTGAGGCAGGTTTTCCAGACCCAGCAGATGGGTGACATTTGGGGGAAAAAAATGTGGATTCAACGTACAAGATTTAAAGAGGGAATAGGTCCTTGGAAGAGGATATATTACATCCCTTTTAGTATTTGTTTTATTCATGCTTGTTTTTAAGGTACAAAATTTTTTTGTTTGTTTCCCTTAAATCTGGGGAGGAAGCAGACTTTACAGTCAGCAGAGCTTTGTGGAGTAATCCAAATTCCCTAGCAATCTGGGGTGTGGCATGTATAATTTCTTTCAAGTCACACAGAATATCTTTCAAAGATTCTGAATTTTTTACTATTCTCCACTAGTTCACACATCTAGGAATTAGGCCTCATGCTTTTACCATTCTTGGGTTCTGTTCTTAGATTAGTCCCTAGGTTTCAGTCCATCCAGAACACAAAAAGTGATAGGCAAGAAAAAATTCTATAACAAAATCTGTGCATGTGGTTCCACTTTCTAATGCTGTTGCTATAAATGAAGTTTATGTAAGTATCTCCAGAGATATTCTTATCTTGGCGAGATTTCAGGAGAAAAGCAGCCTTTTCTTTAAGCCTATCTCTGTTCTTTTTCTATTGTTAGCTTTGGCCTTTCTATTTAAACCAGATCTGTGGAGGAGATCTAGACAAAACCAGCAGTGTTTGTTATCCTACACTGATGACTTCTGTGGACAATAGTTCAGAAGACAAAAAGTACTCAAAGTCATTGCCTAACAATTCTTAGATATCAATAAACATTTCATAGAGTCTTGAATATCTCCTTTGCTATGCAAGTATTTCAATCCAATCTAATATTCACTTTGTGAGAAGCAGAGAACCCCAGTGACAAAAAAAGTAACAATTCCATAGGCCAAAAAAAGGACAAAAAACAGGCACTGAAGAAATAGGATTGAATGGCTTGTTTTGAAGGTATTTGATATAGATGATATATTTCATACCAATGCAATCTATAATTGTTTGCAAGATCTATTAAGTTTGGTAAATTTAATGGATTTCTTGTTACAAATAAGTCTCCTTTTAGAATATCCCATAACAAATGAATTAATACAACTTATTAGAAATGGACAACCCGCTCTGCCTACATAATTTTTAGACTGCCATTACAAATTTTGCTTCAATTACATAAAAACTAAGACTGAAGTATAGCTTATTTCATTGTTTACTTTGTACATAATAAGGATGTGAAGCATATTACAGTCATATTACAGTTGCTGGGGTCATGAAAGCATTGGTATGCTGTCAAACATTCCCATTCTTCAGAGATATCATATTCTTTAATAAACCCACTTGTACAGACAATGCCTTAAAAACTGTTGTCCATACACAATGTCAGCACCATCTCTCAGTGAGCTGGCAGTAACATCTTGTCACCCTCACTTTTCTGGGCTTCACACACTGACAACAGCCATTAAGTTGGACCTGGGATGAGGCGACATGCAGAGGTCACAAACAATGAACACAACCCACCTCAACTGTCTAAGTGAATTCCAAAGCTTCAAACGTGCATCTGGTTACTATGGTAACCATGCACAGATTAACAACTCCTTTAAATGTACTTTTAACATAAACTCTCTAATATTTACATTGTTGTCCCCTTTGTGACATGCTCCAAGAGCAGTTATACATAGTTGCTTTCACATAATTTTAACTGAAGACAATAAAACATAAAAATCATATTTTCAAAACACAATAAAAAGCCTTTTAGGCGTAATTAAATTGTGTTTAGTTCATTACACCAAAATCTGACAAGGATTTATGGCATACAACCCAAATTTCTCCAACCAGTGTTTTTTCTAGCAAAAACATTTTTCCATGACTAATTCAAGCATATTCCATTATTGAATTCAAGATCTGACACTGTTTTAGCTAATAATACAGATGATAACTTTCTAATGCAAATTTCATTGCAGCAGTGATGATGCAATTGTTATCAGAATCACACTATACATAAAGATTAATTAATTGCTGGACCTAAATTTGTGGATGTCTAAGAATCAGTAAATACAACATAACCTAAATTTGTTAAAAGAAGACAGATCTCCATTCCAATGCAAACTATTCTTAAATAGAGCTAATTTTCTAAATTTGAGGACCATTATTTTGAAGAAGAAGAATCAAGCAAAGATATGACTATGCATAGCTATGTAAG
The DNA here is from genome assembly GCA_013400215.1 of Cisticola juncidis. Classification (NCBI taxonomy): domain Eukaryota; kingdom Metazoa; phylum Chordata; class Aves; order Passeriformes; family Cisticolidae; genus Cisticola; species Cisticola juncidis. The sequence goes on along the minus strand of VXBR01004631.1, from coordinate 1,667,347 downwards.
TAGCTCCTAAAGAGAGATATTCAAAGGTAGAAGATTAGAAATATTTTATGTTACATGTATATATTAATCTATCAAATGAAAAAGGAGTAAAATGTTTAGGGAAGTTAATCTCTGAGAAAACTCATAGGTAGTAAAGGTAAAGCAAATGAGAATAAAAGCTTTTATAGTATACTTGGAGCAAAATATATTGTAATAGTGGTATAGTCTCACCATTGGATTTTGATATTAGCTATAAAGTCAGAAAGTGTTTCTTAGCTTTATGACATGTGTTTAAAAACAAAGCAGAATGAGGCATTCCAAAGATCCTGGGTGTAAGTACAGACTGGAGAATGGAGATGCTGAAAAGCAGTGCTGCAGAAACGTTCCTGGGAGTCCTGATCAATGACAAGTGAATCGGAGCCAGCAGTGCCCTGGCAGCCAGGGGTACATCAGGCACAGCATCACCAGCCAGGCAAGGGAGGGGATTGTCCTGCTCTGCTCTGAGCTGGGGCAGCCTCACCTTGAGTCCTCTGTGCATTTTTGGGTGCCACAACTTAAGAAGGTTATAAAGATATTAGAGAGTGTCCAAAGGAGGGCAGTGAAGATGGTGAGGGCCTTGAGGAGAAGCTGTATGAGGAGTCACTAGGTCACTGTTCAGGCTGGAGGAGACTGTGGGGAAACCTTACTGCAGTTACAACTTCCTTGTGAGGAGGAGTGGTAGACACTCATCTCCTCTGTGGTGATCAGTGACAGGACCCAAGGAAATGGCATGAAGTTTTGTCAGGGGAGTTTTAGGTAGGATAGTAGGAAGAGATTCTTCTTCCAAAGCATGGCTGGGCATTGGAAAAGGCTTCCCAGAGAAGTGATCACAGCACTTGATAGAGTTCAAGAAGCATTCAGGCAATACTCTCAGACACATAGTGTGATTCTTGGGGTGTCCTGTGAAGGGCCAGGAGTTGGATTTCAAAGATCCTTGTCAAAGGTCCCTTTCAACGCAGAATATTCTGTCTTTCTGTGAAGTGATTTAAAGTTTGATTTGCACTGCACTAGTAATAGGAAATGTCAAACAAGCTTGTGAAATTTAGACACTTTTAAAATTGAGCCCTTGGTAATTCACACCTAAAAACTTCTGGATGAGCATATTTCTGGTTTCAGAATTGCAGGAACATTTAAGAAGCCTGAAACAATGCCAATGCTTTGCTGATACTCAGCAAGAGTAATGGCAGGGAATTATAGGCATGGTAGCCTGCCAATAAACCTAGGAAAAAAAAAAAGAAATGCTGCTATGAAATTCAATTAATAAATACAGAATAATAATTTATAACAGCCAAAATAATTTTACATAATACAGGTCTCATCAAACAAATTAATAAATTTTGTATGAGATTACAAGAATGAAAAAGATAACTGGTTAGATACAGTAGTCTGAAAAGATATTTGAACCTCCATTAACTGTCACTGGTCTTGTTTAAGAATTAGCCCTACAAAAGATCAGTCTGTTCTACATGCAGAAACTGAAAACCATTCAATAGTTATATATGAGCAAGCAGTTGCTTTTGTCCTTTATCTTATAAGTCAATAAGTTAGTAGCGTTCTTCAAAGTTTGTTTTCAGGCTTGATGGTATTCAAAAGAATAATTAAGATTCAAATGAAGATATACAACTACTTATAATGAAAGTGTGGTTGCCCTCTACTAAATAATAGCATTGATGTCATCAAGCTTGCTTCCTATTCCAGCAGTCGCAAAACACATGCATTTACAAGTATAGAAAATATTTATGTCAGAGGCTCACAAATAACAGAAAAGTAGTCAGTAAAGTTCCTTAGAAATTAGAAAATCAGACAGAAATAAATTGTCAGTTTTTCTCACTAGTCATAAATGAAATATCACAGGGATCTTTACTGAGCCCATTTCCTCTCATACGTATGCATAAATAAAACTGGAAAAGATGAAGCCTCATGTGCAGCAGTTTGCTGATGGAATGTATAATCCAGCCTATGAAAGGTGAGGACTGGCTACCAAGACCTAACGGTAATCAACACGAGGCCCAATGAAATATATATATACATAAGGCAAGGTAGCAAAATAGTTAAACCAAAAAACATTGAATCAATCAGACAACAAGATTATCTATTTTTAATTTTGCCACCTGAGTTTTTTTTTCTATGCAGAAAGCTTTGATTCTGTAATTTTCAAAATTGAAGCTGATACGAGAAAAAAGTCTTAAAAACTTTCAGCCAGAAGGTTTATCCTGTGCTAGAAATACAAACAACTGAAAATGGGCAGTGTATAGGGAAGTGAACAATATGAAGAGAAATCTTCCTGTATTACCTCTGCTCTCTTGAATGTTAGTGGTATCTCACCCATCACCCCAGTATTTCTTGGAGATCATCTTTGTCTACTGGCTCAAACAGTTTAACAGTGTGACATGAGCTCTAATTTTTCCACCAACCCCATTTATTGCATCTTTTAACGGCTGTATAAAGGATGTTCATTCAAACTTTTTAGAAGTTTTCTATGATGTGCATTCATGTTCAGACATGTTGCTCTGAAGATAGGTTATCTTTCTTTTAAAACATAACATTGTAATATGAAATGATGAACATCACCGTTTTGAACTGCATTTACTATGTCCTGAATCTCCTAGTCAAGAAACTAAATTAAACTACCTTCATAATAGATACAGTCAGAAGGACTGACCAGAAAAATTAAGCAGTAAACTGATGCTGAGTATTTAACTTGAGCTAGTGGAAGGTACCCATGATTCAGGAAAAACTGATAATTTACTAATGCAGATAGAAAAAAATTGAACTCATGGATTAGGATGTAAATCACAATACCAGGTCTACTAAAAAGGAAGAATAACTGCAAATGCTTTGGATACTAGAGTGAGAAAGACAATTTGCAATATAACATGAGTCACCTTGGACAGAATATTAGAACAATTGCAAAAGCTACAGTGTGAAACAAAGCTATCAAATGGCTGTCACCTGAAAAATAATGTTTAGCGAGAGCTGCCGTGAACAGCATATTAAACCTGAGCTAGCATTCTAAAATGGCAAAACAAAAGACAACCACAGTTGCATAGGAAACATGGAGAAGGCAAATAATTTATTCTTTCAATATGGGCACATGAATATTAGAAAAACTGTCAACATGTTAAACCCACAGACCAATTCCTTACCACCCTACCACAGAGGCTGGGCCATAAAAACTTTTGGCACACAAGCAAGTTAAAGATGCTGGTGCACAGATATTAACAAGACTTCCTATCAGAAATCTGTGCAAAGACTTTGAGTTCATCAGCACAGGCCCAAAGAGTAGAGACAACTCCAGCCAGACATCTCAAAACTAATGGAAGAGGAGTTAAACTTAGGGAAGAGGAGCAGCCACAGCAGAAACAAGGGAGGAGGAGTTAATGCTCAAATCTAAACTCTGATATGAATAGTCACGTAGGTAAAAAAAAAAAATTTGGTTAAGATTAACCTGGATTTTTCTACTTCACTTTGCACAAGCTCAACCTTCTGAAGTTGTTGATCAACTGAGAAAAAAATTCAGGGATATGTGGGAGGACAGATGCAAATGGAAGGAAAGACTATTTTCCTCTATTGAGCAAGGACCCCCAGCTTAATTCCACCTTCCCAACCTTTCACTGCCTGCTAAACCAAAAAGAAAATCTTGAGGAAAAGCAACAAAAACAGCTGCAACAACAATTTATAAGGCTGAAGATCTTTCTCCATAGAAAACCAGAATCATTAGAATTGTTCTAGAGAAGCTAAGAGAGAGTTAGTATTGATTTCATCACCAGGTGCTTAGGGAAGAAGAATGGCTCTGCAGGTTTTCTCCTTATAGACATCCACAGCACAGTATAAGAGGTGACATGAGGAAAAAGAGACCTGTCTCAAAATTCTTGGTGCCTGGGAAAAAATGTGTCAGACAAAAGATTAAAGAATTTGAGAAAAATTCAAGTTGCCTCCCAACTGTAATACTGTAAATACTGAAGCATTAGAAATGAGAAGGTTCATAAAATCAGGCCCTTAGTCCACTTCTTTTCCCCACTTACTACAGCTGGCTGCACCTGTTTTCCCAGGAAAAATGAATTCTAATTAATATCCCACAGTGTAACTCAAGACAGAGATGGAAGGGAGCAGAAATTGTTGAACTTATATATTGGTACGTGTACCTAAGGACACTTCTACCGCTCTGTAGTTCTCTTTTCATGTACCTCCCACTGACCCCTCTCTATGCAGGCACCTGTCTGTACAAGTGGCTCTTGTTAATTTAATTTTTATATCCAAAAAGGTAATGTGGGATGAAATGCAACCTGGCTTTGGCTCTGTGTTTCAAAAATGAAAACATCAATTATAATAAGACACTTAATTCTTTAAGAAAGTGTCACAGCATCTTTTGTATGGAGATGAGGCATATTTTGTGTTAATGCAGACTGTTTGGTAAGGTATTGTGGGGAAAGGTGCTAGGCAATTTTAGCTCTCCCTGTCTTCAATGCTGTAAGAGACCTCAGCACTTAAAAGGAACTTTTTGGCACTTCACAAGGATCAGGACAGAGTGCGAACATTAGGAGATAGTTTGCTTTCTAATATTTTAGGTCTGACTCATCCAGACACTTACAACCTTATTAAAATGTGAACATCTTCAAGAGTAATTAAAAGAGAACCAGTCTAAAAGAGCTATTTATATCAAAGAGAAAAGAAATAACTTTGTGTTGCCTGTCTAAAAAAGCATGACAAAACCTAATTACATTTATTCAAAATCTAGCCCAAATAAAATGTCAAGATGATGGCTCTCTTTCAAATTTAGAGCTGCAGAAGGAACATACAGAGAAACAGACTGTAATAGATATAACCAAATCCAAGTCCGTATTACATGAAAAGCTGTTACAAAAAAAGCAAACCATTTTCATAAAAGTAACATCATGACAAATCAGAGGAAAATAAACACCATCTTCTTGCCTTTAAGAGGACACTTATTCAGTTTCACTGACTAAAGAGTAAAGGGACATGAGAAGTGTGGCATGAGGCAGTGGGGAAAATTTCTTAGAAATTATTAACCTTCTTAAACAGCATGGGTTTAAATTGCAGCAGAAGCACATTAATGTAGATTCCCAGTCAAATTCAGCTGCTCAGGTTCACTCTCAAGATCCCCTGCAGAACTAAGCTCAAGCTGTTAACTGAAGCAAAAAGCCAAATTGCTGTCTCTTCCCTGAAGTAAAGATATATTGCCCAAATGATTTCCACCACTGGAGCAAACAAAAGCAAGGGCAAATGAATGAAAAGAGCCCATCTGAAAGTGTTCAGAACAAAAATCTTGAGCGAAGAAAGAATGATAGCTATAGATAAAAGGAAGAAATTAAGAACAACTTAACTGGTTCTCAAGTCTCTCTTACATATACCTTCTCCTTGCTTACCCTCCTACAAGGTAATTTCATCTTTGAATCAATTTCTGCCTGTTCTTATTTTTCTCTCCCTCCACTTCTCCATTGGCAACTAGGTTCAATTTCACAGTTCATAACACCAGCAGTCTCCAAACTCTTTGTGGTTTACCCTTTAGATGCTCTCGACCATTTTATGTACCACAAATGAACACAGTACTTCCTCAGGGATTAATCCTGCCATCCTTCAGCTGAGAACTATCCCCATGGAAGTCATATTGCCTGTTTATCCAGAGAAAGATTACAACACAAGCAAAAATAATTACAGTGTCATCATCAAGACATGCTCTAATTAGGAGTGAAAAAATGTAAGTCAAAAGTCATTACTATATAGCTGCTTCTTTCTACATGTTCTAGATGAGTCATCAAAAACATACAAGCACATTGAGCACCAGTATTCAGACAGCATCTCTGCAACACCACATAGTACAGGGAAGTTTTATTAAAACCAGGAACTTGAGATCTCTGTCCAATTCTAATTACAAGCTCACACTTAGTTCTGTAACTGCCAGATGTCAAGTGAGAGCTGCCAAAGTGAAGCAGAACAGATGGCATAGACCCATTTAAGGCTCTGAGTTTTGAGAATGGGTTGGGGGATTGCATAGAGGGATTTTTCTTGTGCCAAATAAAGTACTAGGGGATTTTTCAGCATGTATAGGAAAAAATAATTTCAGGACAAATAAAAGACAATCCAAAGTCTTAAGCAAAATTAGCAGATACTTAAACACCAATATTTTTTTTCCTAGTGGGAATTTTTGTAACAAACCTCCTTTCTGAATAATTTGTTTGTTTTAATATTAAAAAATTTATAAAACCTGAAGTCATTCCATAAAGTCTCTTCACTCCTACAAAAAGAAAAAACTACAAAAAGAAAAAAATTAAGTATGCCACTTTAATATGGCAAATGAATCTTGGCTCTGAGTGCAGTAGAGAAATGTCAGACTGAAAATTAAAAAAGTTAAATAAACAAAAAAAAATTTCTTTTCCCAATGTCTGTGGTAGCATTCACATAGAAACCTTACACTCGGTCTTCTATTAGAAGCTTGAAGGACTTTCATCACAAACAAAGTGTCAGAATAGAATTGTTAACCACTGACTCAAGTCCAAAGAGGAAGTTTTAGATATTTGCCCTCCGAAATCACCTAACTCTCCTTTGCTTAGAAACAAAACCCAGAGAGATACTGAGGATCTGCTTCTTCTGTTTCACTGGGAGCTGTAGGTGACCAACACACCTTAAGGTTGTGTTGCACATGACTGTTGAAGAGCCCTTTCCACTCTAATTCAGAAGTGACAGGTATTAAAGGATGGCTTTTGACACATGAACAACTTCTGTCCGAGAAATCACTGTATTGGGTTTGCATGGCAAGGTTCTGGTGGGAGGTGGGAAGGCGACAGGGGTGGCTTCCATGAGAAGCTGCTAGAAGCTTCCTCCATGCCCAAAAGAGCCAATTCCAGCCATCTCCAAAACAGAACCTTCATTGGCCAAGGCAAAGCCCATCAGCAAAAGTAGCAAACCCTCTGTCATAACTTATTTATGTAGGAAATAAGTTATTGTGCAGAAGTAATTGTGGTCAGAGAAGAGAATGTGTGAGAGAAACAACTCTGCAGACACCAAAGTCAGTGAAGATGGAGCTGGAGCAGAGATTCCCCCGCAGACTGTGGTGAAGACCATGGGGAGGCAGGCTGTCAGGCTGTCCCTGCAGCCCTTGGAGATCTGTGAGGGGCAGAAATCCAGTGCAGTCTGTGGAAGAGACCCATGCTGAAACAGATGATTCTCCCAAAAAAGGCTGTGACCCTGTGGGAAGCCCACACTGGAGCAAGCTCCTGGCAGGGCCTTTGGACCCATGGAGAAAGGAGCCCACACTGGAGCAGGATTGCTGGCAGGACTTGTAATCCTGTTGGGCCCCAAGTTGAAGCAGTTTGTGAAGAACTGTAGCCCATGGGAAGGACTCTTGTTGGAGGAGTTTGCAGAGGACTGTGTCTCATGGGATTGATCCCATTTTTGAGCAGGGGAAGGACTTCTTTCCCTGAGGAGGAAGAAGCAGCAGAAAAAAACTGTGATGAACTGACCACAACTCCCATGGTCATTCTCCTGCACCACCGAAGAAGAGGGGGAAGGAAGAGGAGAAAAAAGTGGAAAAAAGCTAAGCCTGGAAGGAGGGAAAGATGAGAGGAAAGTGGGTTTAAGATTAGTTTTCCTTCTCCTTATGCTATTCTGATTGGTAACAAATCCAATTAATTTCCTTGACCTGAGTATGATTTGCTCATGACAATTTGTGATCTTTCCCTGCCCTTATCTCAGTTATAAGCCTTTCATTATATTTTCTTTTCCCTATCCAGGTTGAGGAGGGAAGAGAGAGAGTGGCTTTGCTGGATGGGTCAACCTACCACCAGCAGAGAGTAGGAGGAAAATCATGTGCCACTGTAGACAGTGTAGACAGTCCTAGACAGTGTCTGCTCAAAACATGGTAGCCAAAATGATCATACCATACCATTTTCCCTAAACAGACTAAGTTCCTTCCATCTGAAACTTCCTTCCTTTGAGACCCTTTTTATCTCTTCATGTCAGTATCACTGCTATACTGCAGTATCTAAACCCTCAGCCATCTTCCCAGAACAATGTTTGAAAATGGTAGTTTTCCCTTATGACTCTGTGCAACATCAAGTGCTCAATGTTGCAAACTGCACAGCATGACAAGAAACAAACTCCTTAGTGCATTGAATAATAAGTCAGCAAGCTCATATAACATGATGTGAAAGAATTTAGAGGAAGGATGCACTAATACACTGAAAATAAAACACTAGGCCTAGATTCCTTCTGCTCAGCTTTCAATGTGTTACTTGGAAACATGGCAGCCTTATATCCTATTACTATATTTTGCAACCATTGTATGCAACCTCTGTATAATCCAGTGCAATTCAGAGAACAAGAAGGCCTAGAAAGGAAATTCCTCTTCTCAAGAGGGTTTGATTTTAATCTCTTCTTGCAAAGAAGGTATCTATGCACTACTCACTTTCTAGGCAAATTATTTAGCTCTTGCACTTACATTCACTCATTCTTAAACAGAACAATTTAAAAGCTTCAAACATCCCTTCCACTTTTATTCCCCAACCTCAGTATAACTTGGAGAGAAGGGAATAAACTCTAGACTGGGAATACAAAAGAATGCATTGGATTAGAAGAAAGAAGTGAAGAATTATGCAGTAGAAATACAAACAGAGAAATTATTATCATTACTATTACTGCCTTTAACAGGGAAATAAAGCAATGAGCTAGGCCAAGGAGCTTCTCAAACAATCAGCCTCCACTCATGGTTCTCTGCTATAATTGGTGAAACAGATTTAGGACCAAAGACTTGGGTTCACTAACTTATCTCCTTTTCACTATTATTTTAGATCTTGTATAACATAGCCCTAAAATGGAAAAGATTTTCTTCAAAACAGGGATAGGGAAATCAGGGAGGGAAATTAATGATGACATATCAAAGTCCTGAAACACAGAGATTAAACAATGAAAATAACCTCTGGGAAAAAAAAATATGAAAGTAGAAGAAGAGGGGAATAAATGAGCTAAATTAGCCAAATCTAAAGCGAGATGTTTTTGCAAAGTAGTTAACTTGTCTGGCATTTTATTTACTAAACTATCAGGCTACAGAGCCTACACACTTATCAGCTACATACATTTCAATAACACAATCCTTTCTTACTGAGATTTTCAAACAACCCTTTAAATGTTCCTTTCTTCTTTGATGTCTGAAAGTGATTATTTTCAAACAAGTGAAGCAGATAAAAAATACATTTATCTCTTAAAAAAACTGTTTATGAAAATGTGGAGATTTCAGAGGGGTTACCAGTGAAATACCCTTAGACCTGAAACTCAACATCGATTTTCAGCTTGTGCATAATAAAGGAATCAAATATACCAGCCAGACACCTAGAGGGAAAACTTAAGGATAGTTGCATAGAAATGCAGGAGGAGGGTTAGTATACTTCATTAATATCTGAAGATAATTCTTCCCCCCTTTTTTTCTCCTGTTCTAACAATAAATGGAGTTCCAGGAGAAGGAAAAAGTTATTTGTCCTATGCTCCTTCTTACACCATAAGGCAATTAAGTTTTCTTCTCAGTAGGTGCTCAACTTCTTCCACACTGTGGACCAAATTTACCATGTTTCTGCAGTTTGGAGAGTCAACTGTACCTAGACCAAGTCAGCATAAAAAGGATGAAGTCAGTAAAAAGAAAGCCAGATGCTCTGCACTAGGCTCATGAGCTGTTTCTCTCACTTCTGGTAACATTCATTTACTCCATGTCTTTTGCCATCTGGCACAATCTAACTGTACTTTATTGCCTCATTTTCTTATCTTCTCTCCAAGTCTCATTTACGAATCTACTTTGCTCTTTGCATTTCCTTTCTGCAGTTTCTCACCTGAATCTTTACAAGATTTGAATCTGCAGAGCATTCTACAATGGTGTAGAGTTATTGAAGAAGGGTGAACAGTATCCACCAGACTGTTCTGTTAGAGCTCATAGGATGCGTTAATAACTCCTGTCTTTAATCTGAGTTCCTCCTAAAGTCGTGCATTTATACGCTGTTCTTATTCTCAGAGCATACATCTAAAGTCTCAGCCTAGTCTAGACTGAATCTCACAAGAGTCAGCTTGAACATTTCATCTGCCTTAGCCATTACAAAGTCATCAGTAAATAACCAAAAAAATCTATTTCAGTCTTAAAACCTCTCAGAGCTACAGGACACTTGAATATAATTAGGCCCTACTGCAGCAAAGGGAAAAAAATGAGTCTCAAATCAATTCATGTAATTTTGTAATAACCATTCAGCATGAAGTTTCTGTTTGTAGATGATTTTTTTTCCTAAATAAAATACATGGTGAGGTCACTGGTAGTTTTCTATCAGTTTTTGCACTGATAAGATGTCTTGAAGAAATTCCTGATCCAGAAATATTAATCCCTGCATATGAACATCTTCATCCAAGGTAAGTGTTCTTTATTTCTAAAGCAACTTTCATATTCAAGTGTTTATAAAATTGTAGTCAAAACAAGGAGAAACTAGATGCATAAATGGGGACATCAGTAAATAACTTAAGATTTTACAGATTCTAAAGCAGTCAATAAAGTTTCTCCAAAACAAATATTCTCTGAAGGCTAGGATGAGTATAGCAAGGTAATGCAAGGTAGTTTAAAAAAATCTGCCATTTATTTTCCTGGTCTCTCACCCAGCTGATGCTTCTGCTGTCAGAATAGTGAAACTGTGGAAAGTCCTTTTTAACACAAAAATTCCAGTTTGCATCCAGAAAAATATTACATGTTGGTTTGTCATGTTATATAACTCCAATAACTAAATTTCATGGTGCTTTTTGTTTTTCAGTCAAATTACATTTTTTCATGACATCAATAGTCAATTATTCTGATTTTGTCAAAAACATGGTAGGAATGATTCAATGACAAAAAAAATCATACAGAAGTTAAAGTATTAAAAATGAATTAAAATTCTCAAAGGATAATCATTAAGAAATATGCACTTTGATTTTCTGTACTGTAATGAACTGGAAGTTAACATTTTCCCTTGAAACTCTATCTAACATATACATGTCTCCCTGCATGAAACTAGAAATTGTTGTTCACTTTAAATTATGACAGAGGCAGTTTCTGCTGAAAATAAAATGTGACCTTTTTCAGTTTTACTGATTGCCTTTGAAGAGAAATAAAATGTCACTGCATCTCATGAAATTTGCTGGTAACTCATGTGAATCAGAAAGATATTTGTTTCTCTCAGTGGGAGATTGAGGTTTACGCAACCTGTGGTAGAAAACTAAAAAATCCTTTGTTTTAGTTATAAAACAAAGTTGTTTGGTTGCTGGGTGAAAAAAAAAAAGAAGTCAAGAACTGGTTTTGAGTGCCTTTCAAAAACACCAAAAAAATAATGCCTCTCAAAACATCCAACAAAAACCCCCAGAAAACAATTTTACAACTATCAATTAGCTTCTTCAAATTACAGACTCCTTAGTGCAGGGATATGTTCTGCTCCATATCGGCCCAAGATTTAGCTCATTACTCCAGCATCTTCTGTTGAGGACAAAGTTTGACTCCTGCTTGTTAAAACCCAGCATGATGCAGACAGAAGCACCACAGAAATCAGCATCTCAAAACTGGTTTTAAGCAGGAAACTTAAATTCACATATTTTAAAGCACATTTCATAAACAAATTCTTTGTTGTGTTTGCAATGAGAATTTCTGACATCCCTATATTCTTAATGTAGATTTTACTCTGTGAGAAGAGTCACACAAAACAAATAACAAATGCCAGTAGTTACTATCAAATTATTTTTCTTGGATCTTGTAGCACTAGGTACTCCAAGAAACAAAAGGTTAAGATTGCAGTAGCCTCCTGCAACACCAAGATAGAATTAAAGGAAAAAAGTAGAACCATGATCTTGAAGGCATGATCCATAAAGGCTGAAACTGATTAAAAATTATCTCCCTTTCTTTCCTCCAAGAAAAATTTTTATTCAACTATCTTATCTAATCACAGGGAAGCTGTAAAACTACAAAATTCTATTTACTAAGACTTAAATTTTTCATCCTGATTCCATTTTTCAAATCTGAACATTTTCTATTTCTGGATTGGATGTGTTTTTTCCACCAAATATTCTATTCTGTTCAGTGGAGTCTATTCAGCAGTTCCATTCTACTACATTGACATTACTGTTAAAGTTTAAAAATTTTATAGTTAAAAAATAAGACAAATGAAAGGGAAAATGTGATTATTCTGGATTTTTTCCATTCAATTTATTGAGGAAGAAAAAAAAATAGTTTAAAATTACATATAAAGCCTTTTTTTTCCCTTCACAAGGAGTTTCAGAGAGGAAGAGACAAGCTCTGTTTAGCAAATACAATCAGCTCTGAACAGAAGGTTTAGAACCCCTCTCTGGAGTATGCTGAGCAAATATTTCTCTCTACCACCTATGATCCAACAGGCACACTCTTCCTTGGTGATGTCTCTATTTTAAATTTTCCAGCTAGAGGATGCCCAAAGCAGTAGATTCATTTTTCAACTTCTGCTTTTCAGTAACTATTTGGTTCTTCTACTGATATGTATCAACACAGTACCACACAAAAAATGCTGGAGAAATCCAGTCTTGCCCTAAAACAGCCCCCATGCCTAATGGCAGAGCACACATCTTGCAGAGACGGCCACAAGAGTCCAAGAGCATCAGCATTGCCTTTTGCAGCACTCCGTGTCTGGTTACAACCTTCTCTTGTTCAGCTAGAAAGCAGAGTGTCCCCATGTGCAGAAATGTTATGCTCTCCCCAAAGTTTTACTGTGAAGTCCCTATTGCTGCATGTGGGTTTTGGTATGGGGGAAGTATAGCAGCAATGGTGAGCCCACCCCTGAAATCCAATTCCTTGCACCTCACTTTGCATAAGCTCCACTGACTGTTTGACATGATAAATGTGATGTGTTAAACATTTCTTAAAGATTTGTAGGACCAAGGACACTGAACTGGGTGACTAATCCTCTGACACTTAGCCTCTCTTGTATAAGGGCTTACTGTAAAATTCCAGTGTTGCGAAGAAAAATGAAAGGGTTTTGCCAATCTTTGATATCTAATTTTTTCAGAACTTTGTATTAAATGGTAAGTGCGGCTCCTACCATAAAAACACAAGTACCATGCTGCTTTATGTTACAAGTAAAAGTAATACTGTCCAATGTAAATGACATGTGTTCTAGAAAGATGGGCAATGGGCACACTAGCAAATTATTCTTGACAAATTATGATCTAGAACAGTCCTAACCACAACCTATACTTACAGATTTGTGACCCTTTCTGGAGAACAAGCAACAAAATAACTATCATAAATCTTAAAATAATGGTTTACCAACATTGCACACTAGCATGTGGCTCAAAATCCCCAAATAAGCTACTTTGGTCAGCATCAGGTACAGCCTAAGCATCTTGAAGCAATGTAAGTTCACCCCCAGAAGCTTTGTTCTTCCACTTAGCATGAGCTTTGGTACATAGATTTACCTCTAGTTTAACACCTGTGCTTACAGCTTGAGCCTGTTTTTGTTTTTTTAAGGATAATAAATTTTAGGTGTAGGCTTTGTCTTTTTTGACATATAGCCAAAATAGCAAACAAGAGACATTTTAAACCCATGAGACATTGCACCACTGCTGAAGGTCACATTAACAATGACTAAGAGCTAGGAAAAAACATTGTAAAATTATGTGTGGTCACGTTACTCTTCTATTGACTTTGATTTGTTTGCAAGAATGAGTTATGAAACTGTTAGGAGCTGCATACATTAACAAAACTATCCCACTATAGCTTTTGTAGTGCTAACTAGTTATCACTAGTGGTAACAACACAGTTAATGAACAAATCATCACTAGGTATTGATATGTCACCAGAAAATATTATTTCAGCCCAATCCTTTGTTCCTAAGCATTTTTAGTTCAGAAGCAAGATAACTGGAAATACATTGGCTGGTGTCATTGTGTTCATCCTTTTCTTAAGATAAATATCTGTGCAAATATTCCATTTTTCCTGTTAGTCTATCAAATCATTCAGTACCAAAAGCTTTTATCATCCTATCAATTATATTTCTTATTGTAAAATTTGCTTTTATAGTGGAAATGCTTTTGTTCTCTGTTATTTATAAGACCCATCCCTAAACATCTGCAATGAGAAGGATAATGCAACTAAATTAGTGGCAGCTGTAACCCTTAGCGTAGCAAAGATTATCTTAGCCTGTCAGAATTTCAACCCCTTTTTATCTAATTGCTTGTTCTTCTTGCATTTGTCCCTTCAGCATAACAATTAAATGCTGCATTCTCCTAGGCAGTCTGCTCAAGAGTTGATTGTGCTCAGTGCTTTAGTTGGGAAAGAAAAGAAGGGAATAAACTTCGAGAAATGTTTTGGGTTCACTTATTCACAGAGGCTTACACTAGTATGGATCACTTGTCTTCAGTAACAATGCCCTTTTAAACAGTGGTATGAATCTTTACTTTAAGATCAGAAATCATCACCCTCTAACTGCACCCCACCTTTCTCCTTTTTTATTTCCTAAAGTGCAACTAAACATTTGGGATCAGATCATCCCTAGTTTTAAGATAGCATCTTGAATTACAAAAACATTCCTGGAATATTATGAACATACCCTACCATCTTAACTCTTCTTTAAACACATGCCTGGCTTCAATTTCAATATGTGGCATGATCCACTGTTTAGCCTACACACATACCCACTGCATACCTTTCTAAAACTTTTGGAAGTTCTACTAGAAAAAAGTAGTTTTCTACTACACAGAGTGGTAAAGACCTACAGAAGAAATGCTTCTCAGAACCAGACCAGCAAGCAAACAAGGCCCTTTTTACTCTTACAGCCACTGGACATTGTCTTAGATTTAAGGTCTTAAATCACAAGAACAATTTTTACTTCAGAATTCTCAGTTTATCCGCCTAATACTACTGCCTGAACCTTCACTGACTGCAGTCAGTCTTCATCAGAAAGGGAGCAGAGGCTCTAGACTCGCACTACAAACTGGAACTTAACATCTATAGCCTTTGCTTATGGCCCCTGGGCACTATGCTGTGGGAATACACTTTAATAAATGCTTTATCTGCTACTCTGTCTCCAATAAAATTGGTTAAATGAGTAAGTATACAGGCCAATAAAATCGAAAAAATAGATGAATGCTATCCCCAGCATTTAAAATTGCCAGATTAATCCATGCTACATTTCATTTAGAAGGTACAAAGGAAAAAAGAAATGCAGCACATATTTGAAACTATGTATTGTGAATTGTGCTTTATGGGCATATCTGTAGCAGCTGTATGTAAAATGAAGTTCCTTCATGGCATATTTCCCAAACCAGCAATTTTGTATCAACATTTGTTGAATTAGGATTTGTTGGATCCATACACACTCTCAGAATCAGATATTGTGCTTCCACAAGCAAGCAGCAAAAAAGCAGTTCCCTGCAACACTCCTAACAAGCAGTAGTCTTCAGGCATTCTCTCTGCTTTAGACTCAAAGCAAAGAACTCATTTTACATTCCCTTCAACATTTTCCCAGACTTCACAAGTACCAGTCAGGTAGTGGGTGTACTCAGTCCTGAGCCAGAAGTACTGATTCTCTCACCTGCACAGCCTGGCCCACAGGAGACTGGCTACTGGAGCTCTTTGCTGGATCTCACCTTCTGTCCTGCACTAGCCAGCATAGTCAGAGCAAGATTATCACACACCTACCTCTGCTACTTAACACAATTACCTTCATCTTGGCTTGGCACCTATTTAAGCATGGAAAACATGAGAGAAAACCAGCAAGAGCCTATTTAACTTTGACATCAAACAGAAAACACTTCTACAATAACAAGTGTATAGGATTTAAAATTTGGAACAACTGAGTACAAAATAACCTCAAGACAGGTATACAGCAAAGTAACAAAGGAGAAAAACAGAAACACAGAGTCTTAACACCTGGAAAACACCTAAAATCTAGTTTCCAGTGAACAACAAATACATATATAATCGTGTGTGCACGTGAATGTGTGTATTATATGTATATTTTATATATACGTATAAAAATGTATATATAAATACAGGGGGGCACCCTTGTCCTAGGGACATGAGGCACAGCATCACCTGTTGGTCAAAAGGAAGGGACTCTCCTGCTCTGCACTGGTGCAGCCTCTTCTCAAGTCCTGTGAGCAGATTTGGGCATGACAATATAAGACATTAAGCAATTAGAGAATGTCCAAAGGACAGTCATGAGGATGGTGAAGGGTCTGGAGGGGAAGCCACATGAGGACTGGCTGAGGTCACTTGGTCTGTTCAGCCTGGAGGCTCACAAGGGGAAGAGGAGGGGCATGCACTGATCTCATCACTCTTGCGACCAGTACCTGGACTTGAGGAAATGGCATGAAATTGTGTCAGGAGAGGTTTAGGCTGGATATGAGGAAAAGGTTTTTCACCTGAAGAGTGGCTGAGCTCTAGAACAGGCACTCTAGGGAAGTATGCACAGCACCAAGCCTGTCAGAGTTCAAAAGGAATTTGGAAAATGCTCTCAGGCACATGATGTGATTCTTGGGGTGCAGAGCCAGGAGTTGGACATCAGTGATCCTGATGGGTCCCTTCCAATTCCATACATTCTATGATGTACTTTTGCAGGCAGATATATCTTCTTTTGGATCCAGCCCATACAAATTCAGACTTATTTAAGAGTATCTTGGCTTGAGTTCCTCTTTTTAGTTTTATTTGGTTGTTATTCTTTACTAATCTAATTTTATGGTTCACTCGAGTGCTTGCCAATAAATATATCTTCAGGGGCATCTGGTGTCATAGTTTGCATCTGACATGATCAGAACATCTCAAATATTGGCTTCAGAGGGCATTTCTTTCTATTTGGAAAAGAATTATAAAACGTGATGGGCAAGAGCAAGCTTTTTACTTCTGAATTTCTAGATTACTCCCCGAATCTGACGGCAAGAGCTGCAGTCATAAATCACAATGAGGCGGCATTGTCCCTCACTCTGTGACTGTATTCCTTTTCAAGACTGTATGACTGCATCTGGTCAAGAGGATGGACACACTGAAAGCAGTCCTTTATCTGCCCCTGCTTCTTTATGTTGCTTTTATGAAAAGAAAGAAAAAATATTAGGAGCCCTCCTTTTGAAGACTACTATGTTAGTAGATGGAGATATGTAGAAAGTTTCTATTGCCTCTGCCTATTTGAGGACACAGCCAGCACACCAGTGTGCCAGAAAGGCCATAAGCAGCTGTACCTGCTAACAGACCCATACCTGCTGTGCATTACACCCTAAAACCAAGCCAGCCCAAGGACTAGTGAATTCAGATCAGTTTGACAGCACACTTCAGGAGGATGCTGAGAAAGAGCACTGGGGTGTATTTATGGTTTTCATCTGTCATCGAATAGAAATTGTACTGAATCAAATACTTAGAATCAAACTCCCAGAGATTTAGCTTAATTTAGTCTTCAAGTGAACTAATACAGATACAGTGAGACTCTATTATTTTTGAATCACCTGCAGAGGAGTTAAATGTGCTTTTAAGTAGCCCACTTTGAATTAACTTATTTACTTATTCCAAATGAATTTCTATAAATACTGTGTTGCATGCAAGCCTTTAGACACATGTCTGATGCTGACTGGTTTCATCTGGACTCTAGTTGCTCTGGTGGAATTGTCTTAATCATTGACATATTTATCACTGGCAAAGAACAAGGGAAGGGAACAGAGATTCTGAACTACACTGGAGGCATATTAGAAAAGGATGTAACAAAAGCAGCAGAGCAGCTTACAAAAGGTTGCAGGCTACAACTTCTATCATGAAAAAGATTTGTACATTCATGGCTTGCCTTGCCCATTCCCTCCACAGCACTGCCATCGGCCTCCCTGAAAGGCACAGAGCCATCAAAATAACAAGACCCACTCCCCCTAATTGTTAACATAGTTGACATGTTTCTCCTGTTTCACTACAGAAATGTGACTGAATGGATTTTCCTGAGGGATTTTACTTACGTAAAACCAGGAGACCAGAACTAGACCCTACACTTTTTTCAGAGACCACATCAGGAAGAACTGAACTACAACTAACATGTGAACATATCTTCTTCCCTGAGTAAAATGGAGAATAAATCCACAAACTCATTTTATTTAATTTGCATTGAGCAAACCAACTTTTGTTGTAGGTTTTTGGTACAGGTTTGAGTTGTGTGGGGTTTTTTAGTGTCATGTACATTCTAACAGACAGAAAAATAAGCACAACATTCCCTCCCAAAACTCCAAAAGTTCAAGACAGAATATGACTCACAATAGCTAAGTCCTAAACAACTACTTTGTTTCACAAAGAAATCAGATGGGATATTCTCTATTCACTTGTAACATCACTGCATGGATGTGTCTATTGTATCCCAGTTATGTTATACTACTTTTGCCTCCTGTGACAAAGGAGTCAGCAGCATTATACCTTGCTATTGCATTTCAAAACAGTCTGAGCATGTCAAAAGTCATGTCTCAAGTAGGACAGCCTTGAAGTAGCTGGACAACAAGGACAATGGAAAGGTCAAAAGTCTTTCACAAAACAATAAAAGTCAATCATTTTTGGACACAAAGTCGATTGCCCTTGGGCAACACAAGGGAAACCCAGTAAGATTGCTTGGTTTTTTATTCCTCTTCATTGAACTCTGCTACTGCAGTACTGCAGAGATTCATTCAAAAGGAAATAAAATGTATTTTTAAAAGCCTCAACAACAAAACCACCCACTTCTTGTTGTCAGTAACTTTCAATTATATTTAAAGCCAAAACAAGATAGAAGGAAGCAGGTGAAAAAAAATCCTCCTGGTACAGAACGAAACACTGATAGATTATTTTCTTTTCAGAGACTCACATAATCATTTAGGTTGGAAAATCTTTAAAATCATTTGCTCTACCTGCTAACGTGACAAGTCCACCACTAAACGATGTCCCACATCTACATATCTTTTAAATACTTCAAGGACTGGTGACTCAATCACCTACCTGGGCAGCAATTCCAGTAATTGACAACACTTCTGTGAATAAATTTTTTTCTAATATCAAACCTAAACTTCCCTCGGTTCCGCTTGAGACATTTTCCTCTCTAGCTCTCTTTCATAACCATTTTCACCTCGTTTGTATTCTCAGTGTCACGTATCAAACTCAGATAACTAATATTGACACCACTAACTTTGAAAACAGTGAAAAAATTCTGATATCAAGGTTCCTTAAAGAAATTCAGAGACTTCTTATTTTTCCCAAACCCTGAGTCAGATGAGGTAATGTAATATATGTCAATATTTGTTTCAGTATTACACAGAGATAAACATCTGTGCTGAAGCTGTGCATTTTGACATGCTCTTCAGATTTTTCATTCAAATAGGCAACCAGAAAGATGTAATTATGGTAGGTAATTTTGTCTTTAGAAAACCCATCTAACTTTTGTAAGTAGGAGTGTCACAGAGCAATTTGAAGATCATTAGAAACATGATCTTGTTAGAACAACAACAATACAGGTGTCTCTAATTGTTCTCTACTGTTAAAAGTGAAAGGTGAAAGTACAATAATCAGAACATGTGTAGTAGCTGGGTTTGACTATTTGCAGATACTGCAACTTCCAGAACCAATATCTTTTTTACAAATGGGGTTCTCTTTCAGCTTCCCTTTTTTAACAAAGCTTTAGCTAGAAACAGAAAAAAAAAATTATGAAAGAACTTTCAATAGGTTTCATATCCTGTCCTTGATCATCTTCTGGCGCTGCTCTTCAAGTCTGTTTATATAATCCTTGGGCACACTGTGTGTGATACATATCAGTCTTGAAAATTCAATCCTTCTCATCAAAGCAAGTAATAACAGGCTAATTGACCTATTACTCCCACCAGCTTCTTTGTTCACTGAAGTTGTATACATATTCTGCCATGTCTAAATACTAAATGTATGTTTTATTGTTAAGTTAACAAAAATGAAATAAATTGCTCAGTCAGTAAAAATCTTGCAGAATTTAAAAAAACCTTCTCTGTAATTTGTAATACAACTTATTTAATAACTGTGGAGTTCTATTAACAGCTATGAAATCCAGGATTTATGCTTTGTTTACAATCTTTATCTTTTATCTAATGTGAGTCAGAAATCATTAAACATTAACCCATTCATTAAATTACATCTTTACTATAAAATTACTTTTTTCTCCCAGAAAAGAAACAAACAAAAACAAAACAACCTGTCTGGATATTGCTGTGATATGGAATATGTCATATAGAAAAGCCTGAACAGTGTTTTCCTCCATGTAGTTAAAACAGACATCCTCCAATCTAATTCACCAGAGAGGAGAATGACAAATATCAGGCTTGAGTTCAGAGCATCCAAGAGAGAGGTCATTTTGCTCACACATGAGAAGCCAAGCACATTTATACAAGAGCCAAGTTCCCCCCGAAAAAGCCATCTCCATCTTCTACTCAGCTGGGCCTGGCTTTGCACTCAGGGAGACAAAGGTGTAGCCAACTTTTATGGATCCAGACACTTACTATACAACACTGCTAGCAGCTTGTGACTTAACCACATTTGCTGAGTCACAGCTCAAGATCCCAGATGTGTGGATAGAATAGAAGTAATGAAAAATAATTATTCTGCAAAAATCAGTTGCAGGAACAGTTATGGTATATTTCCATGCCATCCAAGCATCCCTTCAGCACCAAGACTACCCAGAGGGTCAGACAGACATGCCTTCATCTCACAGTGCTCCCTTAGAGCACCATAGAGAGCAGTCAGTAAGACAAAGATACAAGTCTTGGGAGGCCTGGTGTATATTGCATCAAACCCCAGACAGCATCATTCATCCACAGCTAGAGGTGTCAAAAAGTCTTTGTCAAAGGTTTTGAAGCTAAGGGTTTTGGCAGAAATTTAATTGAGACAGGACAGTTTTCTGTAAACCAGTGATGGTGGCAACTTTGTACAGGGGAGCTACATGACAGGCTGTGCCTTGTCTCAAGGAAAAATGAACAAAAAAAAAAAAAAAAAATCAACATTCTGGCTATTGGGCTCTGAGGCTCAGATGGGACATTTTCCCAGCCTGTGTCCCAACAGAAGTCCCCTTTCATTCACTGGAAGAGCAGCTTCCACAGAATATAACATAGAAATAAGATCTGCCTTTTTAAATTTTAAAATCCTGACTGTCTGCCACCTACTCTCTCTGGCAGTTTGCTTGTCACTGAGAGATTTTTTCTTTTCTCTCTGTTGACAGAAAAAAAAACTCTTCCCTATTACTTCATCTGTCACAGCAGGCCTCTGGTGTCTCTGGTCTTGTCTCCTTTCTCTCAGCCTTGAAAAACTATATCAGACCTTCAGCTATGTGGCATTTGAGGGGCTAATAGACCATTTCTCCTCTTGCTCATCAGAATACTGTATTTTATCTAACCAAACTGGACAATTTCTTTGAACACCAGAGCTTTCCAGCATCTGCAATAAGAAGAATCTTCTGGTTTGCACACTCAAACAGTCAGGTGGGGTAACTGTCATGCTGAGCTCAGGGCATGTTGGATGGCTACTCTCTTAATCTCCATTTCACATTAATGTGTCTGTAGCCACAGCTTTACAGAGTACATGGCCAAGATAAGTATTGATGGTGCTATCAGGAGTCATATAGATGCTGAAGACAGGCAAACAAATAACTGCATGCAGAACCATTAATACTAGAGGACACACACCTAGCCTGTGTCTTCAGTCAGCAAGGTGAGGAAAGCGCCTACTCACAAAATCCAAGTGAATGAATGCAACAGACTGGGCATCTGTGGCAGGCTAAGACCAGGAAGAGACAGGAAAAAAAATTGTACATGATAGTCCCGAGTAAATAAGCCCAAATGAGGTCAGCTGCTATGAGTCACTGAAATGTTCCTCTCCTGACATTCTGAAGATAGACAGCTTCCATAACAGGAAAGCAGAAGCACCTTGGTCTTCAATAGTTAGGGGGCAACTCATCCACTTTATGAGTCTAAGATTCTCTTTCTTTTGCACACTCAGAGGTCCCCATTGAACAAATGCTGCTTTTCAGTGAGTGCCCAGCACACTAAATGCTAACAGTGTTAGTGTCTTGTTAAGGAAGATGTGCAATTTTCCTGTCTGGAGTTTGCTTATTGTTGGAGCATACGATATTAAAAAGGAGAGGGCGAGTGGACTTGAACTGATTAATTGAATTAATTTCCGGTTTAATTAAAATACGTTATGTACTACATATTTTATTGCAGAGCTACAGAATGACATGCCCTCAACAAACACATTTCTATTATAAGATTTCCTTCAATTAGTGCCAGCACAGAGAGCTCATGAACGCAATGTACAGCCAGGCAGGACTCACTGGGAGGAAGAGGGGGAGAAAGCCAGCATGAAAAGCACTGTGCCTGGCACACTCTGGGTGATCCAGTGTGCCTCTGGCTTCAGGAAGAAAACCAAACAATGGGTGGTTGTTCGTTGCAGGACTGACTTACAGCAGAAGCCAGTACCACGCTGCTTCCTGGTCCCTGTGCCAGCCTGCTGGCAGCCTTATGGGGAGCACAGACAAGACACTGGGGTGAGGGTGCTGGCTGCCTCCTGACTACCAGGTAACCTGAACCTAAAATCATTACCTCACCCATGGGCCTTGTCTGTGTTTTGAGTACCAGCAATGCCAAGGTAAAATAGTCATTACAGTCTTGTGCTAAAACTGTACTAATCAGATCATCAGATTTTGAACCCTCCACTGTTCCACCTCGCCCCAAAATGCCGATGTCCAGTTTCACTGCAAGGTGGTTTCCCATTCATGATTTCTGACACAGCACGTATGTATCGAATTCATGGCTCTGTTCTACCAGCCACACTAGCAACATTAGCATCCTCACCACACTATGTCTGAATTTTGGAGAACTGCTTCCTCCTCCCAACTCTCTGTCCTCTGGGGATCATCTTTATTGTCGTTGAATTGGTGGGATGCAAGCAAGAAAATAAGACTTGAAAAGAAAACCACGGTAATTGTACAGATTGCTAGAACTTGAAAGCAGGAAGGAACTGATCATTACTCCCCAGCATTTAAACACTGGAACAAGTGCTCTATCTGTGTAATTTCAGAGCAGTTACAGGTAAACAGGTAACAGGCCAGGTGGTCTGAGCAACATGGGAGGGCAAATGGAGATCTGCCAAAGCACCACGCGATGCAGGCAAATATAAGCATGCAATAAAAAAAATCACAAGATGGAGTTAACTGCTACTTCCAAGCAACAGAGTATGGCATAACTAATGAGTGAATTTCCCAGTAAAGATAAGACTTTTTATATTTAAAAAAATTCAGCAGAGGCTAAGTTTTACTGTGTAGCAAGGCCCTTGGACTAGAGATAGCATGCCAAAGCCAAAGAAGTGTGAATCTCACCCTGAAATTTTTAGTGGAGAGATTCTACAATCTTTCGACATTTAACATATATCCCTTAAGTTTACAAAAAAGTAAGCTGCCAGGTAAAAGGCAAAAAGGACAGTTAGATTTAGCTAAACATATCCCTTAAAAAACTAGATCACCTGAAGTTTTGCTCTACATTATGTCTTTCTTACACAGAGCACCTATTCCATTGTAGACTCCCATCAGAGGGAGAACAGCTGTCTTTTGTAAAACCAGAGAAGCTTCCTCCAGTGTCTACTCATTGCCAGTTACCCCATGGTTGCTGCTTTTACACTGTCACTCAAAACTCTAACTTTCTAGTATTCAGTTTTGGTTCCATTTCCATTCAAAGGGCCACAGCTACCCTGCAGAGTGCCATATGGTGTAGGGAACTGAGTAAGCTTGAAATGAGAAACCCTGAGTATGAGAGTCTGCCCAGACATAGACACATGATGCTCAGCAGAGGATAATTTATCCCATTTCCAAGAAAAGTAAATTACCCATGATAAGCCTTGTGTTGCTGCAGCAAGACTTCTGCCAATACCCAAGCTACCTCATTTAAAGCTAGGGTGGGGATCTATAAACAAGACTGAAAAAGTTGCAGAGTCTCAAACTCAGATGCGTTTCCTTGGATGGATTATATATCAATAGTATCTATTGCCACAGGAAAACAAAAAGGCAGAAGAAACCTTACGTCATTAAGTACTCAAATCCTTAACAATTCTTTGGCATATTCAAACCAGGCTACTCCTAGAACAATGAATTGCAATTTTGTTGTTGAGGTATTAAACACTAAAACCACAAGCAGGTTTCAACACTGCTGTCCTCTTGGGGAAGAAAAGTATTGAGAGCACTTAATGAATTTACATTGTTTTGATAACTGCACTCTCTTTCTAAAGTCTGCCCACCTCAATGTGATATTAAAACAGTAAAAGGACTCTCACCAAACACTTTCTTCAATCATGCAGCCTTGCAATGCTACATTCAGTAACTGAGAGAGATCATTTTATATAGCTACATACATACACATGCAACATATATCTCTCTATCACATACACAAATATACATATTTATAAAATGACAAATACTCTAGTTGTATCCATAAAGACCAGTTGCCACAGAAGTCAGTGACAAATGCTGCAAATGGCACAAAACCAGCTGTACTGATAAGTGAACAACTAGCTGCATACTGATGCCAGAATTCAAGAATACCTTTTTATAAAGGTGATTTCTGTTTCATTTGGGATTTTTTAAAGATAAAAATTTATCTTATCAGTTTGATAAGATCTTGCAAGTTCTACTATGCATCAGAAAGGACATGTTCTCAAACGCTAATCACCCACATTGCCAACCGTAAGACACTTTTCAGAGTAACATGGTGTCATCCTCACTAAAGAAAATACCAGTGATTGCAAAGTTCTAGGGGCATTAATAATGTAAGGTATTATGCAAGGTACTGTAATATTTGCATTTTATATTATTTAGAAGTTCTTCAGAAACAGATTGGGATTTCCAGAATTGGTTATACTTTGCTCAAACCTGCTCACTCCAAATAAAAATAATTTTACTACTCACTTTATTCATAAAGTAAGTAAAATATTAGACCTCTTGAAAACCCCTTTAGAGATTTTTCTGAACAGAAAAAGTATAATATTTTTGACATTTGGTACTGTCAATGTAGACAATGTTAGAATACCCCCAAATATTTAATTACATCATAGCTAGAAATACTTTGAAAAACAGATTCCTGGTTTTGACATTCTGGTATGGTCAGACAAACATAGGTCTAACAAACATTGCATCTCCACTGTTTTGATGATTTTAATAATCAGGTAAGAGATAACCAAGGAGTTGCATCAGCTGACATTACTTTTGGAGAACCAGAGCCAAAGGCCACTGGTTTAATCATGAAGCAAATTGAAGTTATGTGTTCTTTTGATGCTTTTTTACAGCTTTTTCAGGAAGATTAAAAGCATGAAGAAAAACTTCTGAACAGGAAATCTTCAGCAGAAACTATAAACAGAACTTGGAAACAGTCGAAAAGCCACAGCATGGAAAAAAGTCTGCAGAGAAGCAGATTGTAACTGGGCAACAAGGACCTGCCTAAACTTGTAAAGAATAGTCAAATTTAGATAAGGCTATGTGCATCTAAGGATTTGTTGTTTTAATCTTTTAGCTTGCAAAACTCCTATGGAAAAACAAATCACATGTTGCTCTGTGCAAGCAGTTCCCTGTGACTGTACATGGTGGTTTGTGATATCTCTGGGTTTAGAGCTATCATTCTGGCCAGTCAAAGGCACGTCAAGCAGCTCAGGAAAATAAGGAGTCAGCCACAGAGACCCATCAGGCATAAGGGGCATACCTAGGCCTGATGCTAAGAGGACATACTCAGAGAAGAGAGAAAAGGTAGTTTCATATGATCTGCTTTACTAAAAGACATATCCATGAACCATGGGAAACTTTGTGGGCAGCAAAGGTTAATTAAATTTCTTTTTCCTTCCAGACCCCTCCTTATGAGAGTTCCCTTCCACTAGTAAATCCTTCTGTCCTTAAATGAAGGATCATATTTCTAGTCAACCATGAGACCAGATTTTTGCTGTCTGTTCTTCTCCTACGCAGGCCTGCAGGTACAGAAAGCTCCAACAGCGTCATTCTTTGCCCCCATTTTGAAGACACCAATATCCAGATCAAGAATAAACACAGCAGGACCAGAGACAAAGGCGATCATTGCACAAGTGGGGCTTCCCTGGTGGAAGTGTCCGTCACATTACATCAAGAACTCCTTCCTTCATACAGAGCCTGCTGCAACAGGTGAAACACAAAATTGTGTAGGATTGGAGAGCTGTAGTCTCTTAGACTTCTTAAATTTGAAGTATTTATCATCACTAATTTATCATCACTACCTGGAACTAAACAGTAGTGATGTGCAAAGCAACAAAGAGCACTGAACCATTTCCACTCCTCTTTCTGCCAATCACAAGTTCGGATTAATAACTTGACAATTATAAATATCTTATTACAGGCAAGAGCTGTAGGTGTTCATCACTACCAGGAATGAAGTGAGTTTTAATATCTGTTTAAGAACATAACCTCTGGAATATTTGAGAAAGGAATTCAGTCCAGAATTGTAACACAGCTAATGCAATGCAGGCAAATCTAAGCCATGTGATGTCTTACTGCTATATCCATGCAACTGACTTACCAGGATTTGGGAAGAGCTAACACACAGCTAGTAAAGACATAATCAAGAAAGATGTCTGTAGTCCAAAGGACTAATTAAGGTCTTGTCTGGTTAATAAGAAGGTTACATGAATATAGGCAATGTACCAATAAAACACTAAAAAATAAGATGCATGTTCATAGCATAAATGCTCCTAGTGCATAATACTACATACAAAAGGCAAAATATCATTGTATGCCACAAGGAAACAACATCTTGCATTCATGCTGCTGCAGCCTGTTGCTGCTAAGTGGCCACCACTGTTGTGACTTTTACTCTCTCCCATACTCCCTTGAGAGGAGGACAACTAGCAGCTGGAATCTGTGCAGTGCTGGCCACTGGAGCACAATAGTCAGCAAGAGAAGAATCCCAGCAGGAGCCACCTGCAAAAAGGAACACTTCACGCTAAGGTGTGGCCAGCATGATTCACAAGTCACCTCTCCTGTCAGCTGCTGGAGCACTGGTTGGTTGGAGACAATAAAAACAGACCAGCAGTTAAAGAATCCCTCAGAGGGGAGACAGGAAGGAATACTCTGCAGCTTTTCAAATGCAGGTCAGCTCCTATAACAGCAGCTGGGTTGCAACCAAGATGTCTCTGCTAGTGCACAACAACATATAACTTTTACATTTTCTGCAGATCCTTTGGGATTTCTTAAACTAGTCTAACTTCAACCTGGTTATTCTTCATATAGAAATATGGAAAAGTTACAGTAGAGGATTATCAGAATGGAGTTATTTAAATGAACATATATATAAGAAAAAAACTCCAATGATAATTGCCCGAGATCCTTTTCCTCAGATTAAAACAAAAAAAGTAAACCCAAATAACAGTTTAATCTTAGCCTAGAAAGATAGTGCCCTCTGGTGATAAAAATGTCCTAATATTTGAAAGTATGAAGTGGGTTTTTAAATTATGACCCTTTTAATCAGCTTCCCTAGATTACTCAATTGCCAAAGCTTTGATTTTGATATACATTTAATTAGGAATCTTTCATCTGTAGCAAATATATCTGATTCTGTATGACTGAAAAACTCTAACAAATAAACATTTTCTTACTTAATACAGACAGCTGCTGACTAGTTCTGCTGTTCTCAGGATTCATAAAGGTTCACAAGACTTTATGGACACAAGAGCTACACACTTTCTGGTTATGACTTTTCAGAAGAAACAGAGGTTTAACAGTCACTGAACTGCTCCAGTTCCCTGTAAGTTCATCTAGTCAACTACAGGAAAGAAAATAAGGATGAGTTCACATTTTTTCCTATTTATAAAATAATATTCTATATTCATAATGTGTTCCACTAAATATCTCATTAATTCATTCAGGCACAAGTAAATAAGTACATTTGATTTAAAAAAAAAAAAAGGGGGGGGGGGGGAGAGGGCACAAATATTCACAAATTGATAATCTTGTATATTTCTGACCAAAGACAATTCATGTAACATTCTACTCACCCATGACAAAAGAGTAGGGATTTCTGCAGTTACCTGCCATTCCTTATATTGCCTTATACATCTTATTTTCAAATTATAGCAATATTACAAATTGCTAAATGAGATAGGTTTTATTAAATTTGCTAGGTTTAAGGGTTGAAGTTTAGAAGAGTCCTGTTGAATCCTAGTTGCCTATTATACTTTTCTACCAAGATGAGAAGATTTTTGTGGCCGGGTTTGTTTTACTAGCAATCACTACACTAAAAAATATTGGCAAACCTTCTGTAACTCTCTCCTAAGGCTGAAGACTAAAACATTAGAAAAAGAAAGAACTCGCACAAGGGGAAAGAAGCTAATGAAATTCTTACGAGTTGGTATCTTCAGTCTATAAAGATATTGGAGAGGGAGACTGATTTGTCATACTGAGGCTCAGAGATCCTAGTGCCATGGGAGCATCCGCTAGGAGGGCTACTAAGAAAACCACCATTTGAAGTCCTTATACTGAGCAGCAGCAGTTAAGACAAAATTATATGAAAGCTGATGTGAAACCTGCCTGTACTCACAAAGAGGGAAGCTGACTGATGGAGAAATCCCAGAGTCTCTGCCAGACACATTTCTAATCACTAGCTGTGTCTCATACTGAGTATTTCCAGGCATTCAGGCAAAATTCCTTAGAGATTATTTTTTAATGTTTTTCCATAGCTGTGTGCCCAGAACAAGAACCTTTGTTGAGGAAGAGATTAAAGTAAGCTAATTCTGCCTTGGAAAAGGGTGGAAGTGTGAGAGTGAATAACAGGAAGGCCTTGGAGAGCTGAACCATGCTGCCATGGCAATTGAAGAAAGCATTATCCACCTTCCCACACACTGCACCAAGAGCTGCAGTTGCCCTTACACTGCTCAAGGACTACACACTGCCTGCACCAGAAATTTTTGCTCCACCACATGATCAAGTGACCCAGGCAGCTCCCTGTGTCCAAACTGTATCACTATTGCCAGTTCTGTAGCAGCATGTGTCAATGGAACAACACAATAAAATTGTGAAGAATGCCCCTGAAGCCAGAATATATCCAAGGTTTTAAGTAGCTCCCCTCACAACAACATTTGAGAAGGCCAACAGCCAATGACCACTGAAATGAAAGAAGGTTCAGTTTCATTCCGCTTTTTAATACAAGTTTACCCAAATATTAGATTGGATCTATCTGCCCTATTGCATTTTAAGAGCTCTATATTTTATCAGTGGATTAGTTTCGAGAATTTGAAGACAAGAATAGTAAGGAAGCCAGTTTTATCTAAATCTATGGTAGGGAACAAGTTTAAAGTACCATTACGTTCTACTTACTGTTTACACAAAATTAAATCCTTATTATTTAGTTATATGACTTTTTGTATATTGCCTTTCAAAATATAAGCAGTGATTATGTGGTAGAAGTGCACATGGAATGCAGCTTAGAAGTTAAAAAATTTGTTGCTAATAGAAATGTTTATATTATCCCCTGAGCAGAAAATTATTTAAGTGAAATCTGCTTCCATTTAATCAGTACTTCTTAAAAATGATCTTTGTGAAACAAGACCCAGTTCCACAAATTAGTCTGCAGAACTGTCTTAGATGTTTGCCTTTTTTTTCTGTCAAAAATAGAGCAAGTTGCTTATGATGTTGAGCAGTCAACAGCATAATGTTAAAAGCTTTAACTTGGTATTTAAATTTTCCATCCGCATTTGAAATCACCAACATTTTCAATGTTAAAGTGATCACATATTATTTACGGGATTTCTCACTGAAATAACAGCAAATACAGGAAAGAGACGTATTTTAAATTAAAATCAAATCAGCAAGATCATATACACCTAAGCACCAGAGCTACCATAAAGATTTTTATGTTGTTGAGCAGTTATTTTACTCTAGAGAGAGTTGATACATACATAGCACTTCTGAAGATTAGACAGTTGCCTGCACATACAGGTCTTCATTTTGGAGTAGTTTGGGTATATGGAGCAGCAACCACTGCCAGAATCAAGCTAGCTACTCCCAGGAAAAAATAACTATTTTCCCTTCCTCCCCCATTTCCAGCATCAGAAACAAAGTGAGTTCTGTGTGTCTCATATCCTTGCTCCTCTTCCCACACCAAGAGTACAGGTTAGATCAGCCTTCAGCTTTGATACAGAGTGCTGTAAAGTCTTCCTCTGACCTTGTTAGTTCTACTGTCCAGCTTCCCTTTCCAGTTCGTTATTGGCCCTAGTATATTCTGAACAGTTCATAGTGAAAAGCTATAAACTTAAAAAGAAAAGTCACTCCCCAAAACTCCAGGACTCCAGAGTGCAAAAGAGAACGAGGCTCATATACCTTGATTTCACAATGTGGACAACCTACACAACCAAGGGTTATTAACACTTTAAGTAGCATCATGGGATATTTTATGAAAAAATTCTTTGAAATGAGGCTTTTAAGGGAAGAATGAGTACTATGAGTAAAAAGATGAGGGTACCAATAAAGCGTGCTTATTTTCTTTCTATGGGATCCAAGCTTCTGCAAGATTAGGAATAAAGAGCAGAGGAGTATCATACTTGAAGCAGTCCAAATTTGCTCTGAAAGTAATACATCACCAGCAAGGTTATTTAAAGTAATTGTTTTATTTTTTACATCATTATTTGTGGTGGAATCACCATCCCTGGAAGTGTTTAAAAAAGCTTGTGAATGGGGCACTTGCAGACATGATTTAGTGGTCAACATGATAGTTCTGGGTTAATGGTTGGGCACAATGATGTCAGAGTTTTTTTCCAAACCTAGAAATTCTGTGGTTATTATTCCACTCAAAATAACATTTGAATACATTTCAATTCTTTAGGAATCCAAATACACAGAAATAATGGCAAGAGTTGCCTCTGATTTCAATTGTCAAAAAAAAATCAGATACTGTAAGATTTGCTAAAGTACTTAGCTTCCAACTGAAAAGGTAAAATAAAATGAAAAAGAGTTTCATGTGAATGGGTCAATTGTCAGCTAAAACATGGAAGTGCTAAAATAGAGAGGAAAAAAATAACAGGTTAAAATGTTTAAAAGACTGCATTATGTGCTGTGTTCTTAAATATTTTATTATCTATCACTGTTCCTACAAAATATATGGATGAAGGACATACTGATTTTGTTTCATCCCATTAAAATCCACTTACAGAGCAGCTCCATTTCTTTTCATATTCAGTACCCTATTTCATATTCTTACTTTAACCCCTACGGATTTACCCTGTCTCAACATATCGAAGACCTCAGTACAGGACACATTCATTTGGACATGAACGAGATCCCTGGAAAAACTGCAGGCTGGAAATGATCACAGAGATATAGTCTGCCTCTTGAGTTAGTTTGAAAAATGCTACAAACTGTTACATAGCATAACTGAAGAGCAAAGGAGACCAGGGAAGAATTTCCTTCTTTAAAAGTTTTGTTGATTTGGAGGTGGAAGATGGGGAAGGAAGTGCAGTCAAATTGCAGGCTACTCTGGAATAGTCTCCAAGGGTGCCATAAGATACAAATAATAATTCTGGAAGTTCAAGAAGTTTTTAAACGTTCATAAGCTCTGCTTTTGAAAGTTTAGCTGATGCCTCAGATTTTAGCAGCTGTCAACTCAAGCACATTGGAGCAGAAGGTGGCACTGGTGTAATAGTGGTGGGGAGTGCGAGCCTCTGGCTATCACAGAGGAGAACCAAGTGAACAAGGTTTCTTCCCCAAGTAGGAACTGAACATGTGAAGAGGACATCTAGACAGTTGTACTGCAATAAAAGTAGTGAATAAATTATGTCTCCACATGAAGGAAACATAACTGAGTGTTACTAATTTTTAGGTGCTCCCTGAATATTTTGTTAATTTGTGTGTGGTTTATTTGAATTTTCAAGTTTTGCTTGTTTTGGTCTTTAAGGAGATAAAGTCTTGCAGGAAGCATCACCTCAAAGTCTCCAGACTAGTCCAAGAACAAGACACTTGGCTGCGTGGCCCAGAAGGAAAACATGACACAGGATGGAGGACAGAAATGAAGGAATTGTAATAGATAAAACTGTCAGGATGATCAACAGCTCAGGACAGAAATGGACAGCACGATGTGAGAGCAGCAAGAGAAGAGGGGAAATGGGGGGGGGAAGCATTTTTAATTATAACTAATTACTTATGCAACTAAAATTTTTCTTCAAAAACTGAAAATTCCTTCAGCATCTCTTGGATGAAACTGCTTCTTTGGGACTGCAAGGCTGGTTCTCTCTTTTAAGTGTCTGGCATAGAGCTCACTTTAACCCACTGAATTAATTTTCAAATCTGTACAATCCATCGCAACAATTGTTAGACTTTTAGATAGCAAGTATTAAGTCAATATGCTTCATCTGCAGTTACCACCAACAATCTGTCCACTGTCTTACTATCTAGCACTACACTCAGAAAAATGTATTTTACCTGGACAAGAGTTACTGCACATCATCATTCCAGTCTGGAGGAGGTTTTTCATGCAATAGTTAAGTAACCATACTTGAGATAAAGAATGTAATCATTTGTTGAGGTTTTATTAAATTTTACTTCGTTTTGTTTAGCTGGCATCAACATAAAGTTGCTTATATCTATGTTTTCAAATAGCACTGGAGATTATCAGACCACTGTACTGGATAATTTTACTTAGTTTAGCTAGAGTGCTGTGCAGTTTGCATGTATTAATACAACATTAGTCACCATTTTAATTCTACTGTTTAAGGGACATTGCATAAGCAAAACTAACTTCTTTTACAGTAATATGTGAACTTCATCTCAAATAAAGCAGAAAATATTAAACATCCTTAAAGGCTAAATCTGCTCCAGGCAGTTCTGCAGAAGCTATTATATGAATAATTTAAATTTTAAAATAATATTTAATTATTTCTGGCAGTGAAACAGCAAGAAACGTATGCCAGCCTGGTTTTCTTCCCCGAGACTGTTTCATAATAGACTACCAATATTTACAAATTCTCTTGTCATAAACAGAGCATATGAGCACTGATTTAATTGCTGGGAGACAGTATGTTCGCGTATGCTCTGGACCAAAACTGAGCTGTTTTTCAACAAGGGAGTATCCATCAGTTTTCTGCAGCATACACACACACAAAATGCCAAAGTCTACTCTTCTTAATACAAGGCCAGGGGAAAGTTTTAAGATTATTTGCAGTTTGCACCCAACTTTCACTAATCCAAAGAAATCTTAGGAATGCTTTTTAGGCACTTCTCTTCACAGCACTAATTGAGAGTATTTGCATAGAACCAGCATAGAAGAGAGATTACTTTTATTAAAGAACATGTTATATTCTTGCAAATATCAAAACTCTCCCTGCATAAATGAGTCTCATTTATGCCTGTGCAAAAAGACACAGATTGCCAAGAAAACTTTAGGAAGGGTCTCTCTGCATGGAGATGTTCAAAGTCATTGCTCACCTCCTGCATCCTTAGCTACTCAGCAGATGCCTAGCAGGAGGCACTAGGCTGCTATTCTTCAGCTGTGGGAAGCACATGCAGAGAGGACCTGCAACTGATAAAAAGCCACAAATCACTTTTTAGAGTTAGCCACACGAGTTCTTCCTAGCAACACATATCTGCTTATTTCAAGCTGTCCTTTGTGCAGTTTCTTTCCTTATCTTTTGTACCCTACCCTTTCCCCATTGCCCCTCAGTCTTTGGCACAGCAGACCACTTACACTCGTGAGTAACCTCAGGGTTTATTGTGTTTTTTAACTGGGCAAATACTCTTCCTCCACACTCAGGAAATTACTTGGTGTTTTACTTTACAGCCTTCCTCTTGCTCTGGCATACCAGGATGCTCTGAGCTCAGCAGCAGTATCTGGCTATATCCAGCATCCAGGGGAACCAAGGAAGCAAGGCACATTGTCCAGTCCTAGCAGCTGCTATTCCTTGCCTCAGTGACAGCGAGGGTACCTGCTCTATTTGTTAAGTCCTGATTCAAAAATCCAGACTGCTGAACTGTCAGAAGTATTAGAGAGCAATCTTCTTTCCTCCTGCCTGATCCCAAAAGCTATTTTCCACCCCTACCTGAGATCTATAAAAAGAGCAAGCAGCATAATCCAGTGGTTTGGGCAGCCTTTTTCCTGGCAAGAGGTGTTTCCCCATCTGTTCTCAAAGGAAAGGAGACCAGATGGATGGCCCAAGACATCTGCACTGCAGGTCTGGGTGCAACAGTTCCAAGCTGAGGGAGGCTCAAGGTTTTTCTCTCACCCACATACTTTCCTGAAATGCAAATTCCCCATTTGGGATTTGGGCTCAGAGAATAGTGTCATAATGTAAATGTCAACACAAAAGATAAAAATCTGCTAGCATGCAGCTGAACTTTTCAGGAAGCATTTGACTGATGCACACAGAAAGATACACGCAGATATAGTCTTTACATATGTTCTAAGGAGTTTCTTCTCTTTCCTTATAGGATAAAACACACAAGAATGTAGACAATTAGAAAATACACTACCTGGCTATAACATCTGCACACTCTGTTTGCCTTAACCTGGAAGACAATTGTATCTGTGACAGCAGTGTTTAGTAAAAAATCCTTCTATCATTGGATCTATAAAGTAGGACAGGGTGGAGTTTGGGGTGTCTTTTTAATATTTTCATTAATTTTCTTTCATTTCAATTCATTAAGTAGAGACTAACTGAATCACCAAAAGTCATCCCTTGCTCCCAGGAGCAAGGGTCTGTCAGAACACAAAAACTTTAGTGATATCATTTTGCTTTTCAAGCCAGACACTTGAGCATTGTATTTAATAGAATTTGAGACATCTTTCTAATGTTGATTTTAACAATTGCTCAGCTCTCTTAATTTCTGGAGTCCAGCGGAAAATCTTGATGAGATTTGAAAAACTATGCAAAATTCTGCATTTCTGTTGTTTATTGAAATCTACTGTTGGATAGCACAGTGGATGACTATTGTTTTTACATCTTCAAAACATTCTCAATTTTTTTATCCCTTTCATGTGTCTACCTTCTCTCTGTTCCACACTAAAGACCTCTGTGCTGTTTAAACTTTTCTCATGAGAAGAGGAGACTCAAATTACATGATGGAACTAACACACTTTTTCTAAAAGACCTAATAGTAACCTCAGATTTTCTGTTTGCTTCTTTACTACTATTCCCTAGTAAAAAAAAAAAAAAAAAAAACTGATGGTAAGATCTTTACTAGGTGCTAATAGATAGCTGAAAGGTCCTGACCCAAGCACAGAAAGTGATGGTAACACAAAATCTAAGACTTTTTGTCACCTTTTGTCAGACTGCTTTGAAAATCTAGTGTCATTGCTAAGTTTTGCCATATCATTACTCAGCTCCCAGGACTACATATGAGTAGAATGAAATTATGATGTACATACACTGATCTTTCCTACACTGTATTTCCATTCCCCTCTACATCGCTAAAAAATGTCTCTGTTTCTCCCTTTTCCTCCCTCCTTGTTAATTTTGCTCTTCAAAGTTCTTAAAAAATCTAAAGACATCATAGGACAAAAGGGAAATTTTTTTCACAGATTAAAAATTGCCTAAAAAAACAGGGACAGAAGGATTGGAATAAATGGATGGAGCTTTTTGCTACAAGTATCTGGATGTCCTGTGAATAGTGGGCTTTCAACACTTCGCTTTCCAGGTTCTAGCCCTTGCCTCAAAATTATGCTCAAACACTTTAAGCCACCAAAACCTACTGCTGTGCTTCCTTTATTTTTTTTCTGTGAGCCCTCTTTAACAACCTCTTCTGTTTTTCTGATTTTTATACCCCTTGCTGATTGAGCTGATGGTATTTTTTACTTGTCTTCTCCTGCCTCCCAAAAATGGAGAGAATTTTCCTTTGTGTTTCCATTACTAATCACAATTGAATAATCATCAAGACTAAATTATCTCTATTGTCCTGCCTGATGAGTACACACTTGAACCACTGCTAGTCAGGGGAAGTGTATTCATAGCACAGTAATTCTCATAGCAACAACTACATGAAAACACTAGCATTCACAGAAGTAGTTTCCTTTTCCTTTTACATTTTAAAAATTGTTTACTTCTACCTCACCCTATTATGTCATTCTCTATCACTGAAGTATAATAAGTAATTTGGCATATCTGTTCAACTCACAATTGAAAATCCTAAAACAAATATTGAAAGAAAGTTCTCTTCTGTGGCACACCAACATCGAATTCCTGCTCCAAAGCCAAGAGGACTATAACAAAATGATTATTTGTAGCAGTCAACAATATTTCACCAGAACACATCAAGACATATAAAGGTCTCAGAAAGCCTTGAAACTGTTTGTCAAGAACACAATTTCCACAGTTCAGAACAGAATAACTTCATTTTATTGGCAATATTATTCTTAGACTTGCAATTCATGGCACTCTAAACTCCTTAACTGACATTACACCTCTATTCTTGTGCGGTTTTTCCAGTCTGGGTATTGCAGAGATGGTAACTTCAGAAAAATCTTGCCTCAGGGTTTCCAACTGAAGGTCCCATTTTCAATACTGATAAGCTTTCTGAACTTTACGAGCCTGGACTAAAATTTCCTGAGCCAAAAGTGTGCCTTGAAGATAAGGAAGAACTTTTTCACTGTGTGAATGAGCACACACCAGAACAGATTGCCCAAAGAGGTTGTGAATCTTCCTCACTGAAGATACTGAAGAACTGTTTGGAATGTACAACCCTGTGCCATGTGATCTGGTATGATCCTGCTTGAACACAGAGCTTGACCTAGGTGACCCCCCCATGGTCCCTTTCCGACCTTATCCATTCTGTGATTTACTTCTGTGATTTTCCATTATGCAACTAGCTTTTTGGGGGAAAAGAAGGCAAACCCAAAAACACTACAGGATAGATAACTAGAGTTTCACAATTAAGTTCTCATTAATACCATTAATGCTATGCTCTTCAAGTTACACACTGCTACCTTTGCCTAATGTAATTAGTATCGTGTAGGCACACAACAATAAACCAGTTTTAACAAACACATCCACGTGTTTTCTCTCCCATACAATAAAATACCACCATCAGTTGCTATGCTAAAAAGTCTTTTCCCTTATTATATTAACTTTTTTCCATGTGTGCCTCATTATTTCTTCATGTTGATTACTCAGTGGAAGAGTTGGATTCTATTTAATGCTATGGAAAAGGTCAGGGACAAAAGGGAACTCGAGTCTCTGTTTGCCATTTTAAAAGAAAACTACCACACTTGTGTTAATATTTGCTTTCACTTACAGAAGGCATACTTAGGCTATCTGAATAGCAAATCATGGTGGGCAGTGTGAATGAAAAAGTACTGAAGTGAAGTTATTGATCTCAGGAGAAAGATGTAGACATATAACAATTGATTCTTTTTCAACAAATCTTGGAAAATATTTGGGACTTCTGTGTTATGGTTAAAAGCTGTTGAGCTACCCACTTCAGAGAAGAGAAAAGGCATTATTTGTATCTGATCTGATTTGTATCCAGAGAAGTAAAATAAGTGAACAGAACACATATGTTAAAAGAAAAGGCTGTTGAAATAATTGAAACTGAATGCAAACTAAAAGTTACTACAAAAGATATTTCTTTCAATAAAGTTACACAGGCACAGGATATGAATGACTTCTGGGTTTGGTCAGCTGGATGATTATTTTTGGTGGAGGGAATGAAAACATAGTTCAATTGCTGCAATTCCAGTCTTCATTCATCAGACAGACAGTAATTTTTAAATGCAAATACTACCACTGCTTTCAAGCAATGAAGTCAAACCAGGTTTTCTAAGAGATAATAAAGATCAGGATTTGAGGGTTGCTTCCTGGATCCATTATTAACACTCCAAAAATCAGTATATTTTGTATTGTGAAAAATTATTTGTTGAGAGGCAATATTTCATAACTTGCAGAAGCATTTGATTGTTACTTGTGAGGATCTGCATAGACTGTAAAAAGGGTTTAGTCAGGTCAGGATCTTCCAGAACAGGCTCTGACAGATACCAGCAATACTTACTTTGCCTGCTCTGCCTTGGTTGTCAGAAGTAACCAATGCAATATATCCCTTCTGGCCTGGTATTATCTCTTCCCTCAAATTCATACATCCTTTTGCCTTCTTGCCCATCTTGTAAGTGGGAGCAAACAGAGAAGTTCAGCACAGGAAGATCAAGACTGTCCCTGCTCCCAGTTAGGAAAAGACTGTAAGCAAAATGGAAAGTCCACTGTAGGCATATGCAAAAGACTACATAAAAAATGCAATTACACTCCAGGCAGAAGAAAAATGGCAGAAAACTGCATCTTGGAAAGGTTGATACAGGATGGCATTTCCTCCCACACAGTTTTGGTACCAGTATGCTAATGCTGTATATTTGACAGTAGTCTGCTCCAGCTTCTGTATCTGTGACAGCCAAGGCATGAAACAGCATTTAAAATAACATTTGCTTATTATTTAAAGTAGTGTCTAAGTTCATAGCTGCTATGGTATTAAAATATGACTCAGATAATCAAATAGTTACTGTTCAATCCAAGATTGCATTTAAACTGGAGTTACTTATATGAAAATGGAATCCTAATGCATATTAAATTCTGCCTTTAGACATGTTGTCTAAACACAGACACCCTGGAAACAATGCTTCATACATGTCAACACATCAGGAATGCTAAGAAAGTTTGTTATGTCTGAAGATTACAAGGCATGTTCTCTTGATGGGATTAATGTAGGTGTTATTTTCCTTTTTAACCTAGATTAACTTCCTTTTTGCTTTTATAAGCTTTTAAATATCTATAAACAACAGCTTGATTCAGCTTTTCACTGCAGATTGACTTATTCAGTTTAATTACTTCTTTTCTTATGTTATATGAAAGCATTATTCAGAAGTTGAATTTTACTGGAAGACTGATCTAAAAAGATACCTGCATCTCCAGTCCATTTTACACACTGAATGAACAGATAGACAACATAATTAATTCCCTTTCACAAAGGTATTTTCTTTAACAAAGTTGTACAGTTCCGTCTACAGAATTAAAAAATTAAGTTGCACTAAGTAATCCAAAAGCACACAGATGGTTTTGAACTCTGCAGAGGCTGAGAACACAGAAGGCAGTTAACAGAAGTTTCAGACCAGAACTACTACCAGGGAACAATGGGGTGGCAGGGGAAAATTAAGAGTTCAGGATTGTGTCAGAGGCTGCTTCTAGTGACTCATTTGCCAAGAAGAGAATAGTTTCTTTGTATTAATCCTCAGTGTCTCTGAGTTCACCTGGAACAGGGAACATTTTCTGTAACTTGCCCAGAACACACTATTTCCTTTGCCATGGCCTCTCCCAGAAGCACATCATCAAAATGTACCCTACCCATTCAGCAGAGTACTCTGGGGAGCAGGGCATGAATAAGAAGAAAGTATCCATACCCAAAGAGAACAAATAAAGTGATGGTCACCATGCCCTCTCCAAGAATAACTCAGGAAAAAAAAAAAAAAAAAAAAAAGGTTTCTACATTGCCCCAAACTTTCTCTATTCCCAATAACTTCTGAATTTACTTCTTTCACAAGGCCTACTTTTTACTAGAGCCACATCCACATAGGCAAAATGTGCAGGCCAAAGGCACAGAGAAGAAGGGACACACAGGGAGAAACATCTTCACATATTTTGTCAGTACCTTCTCTTAGCTGACCAACATAACAACAAAAGTGTTTCTATTGAACATCAGTGGTTTGAAATATTTCAGGATTATTAGTAGGTCAGGAATAAAAATAATCTATTTCCAAGATGCACAGCACAACCGTTTATACAACTCTGCTTCTTTCAATAGCTCACAACTTTTATCATCTAACATTTTTCTTCTTTCCAGAACAAATTTCAGCTTCCTTAGTGTATTGCTGCTTATTTTATTGCTTTCATTTCCATTTTCTGCCTTGCACTAAATTCCACCACAGAGATTACACAACCATTCATATGTTCAGCAGGGCTAAATAATTACTGGACAAATCCCAAACCATCTTACTGCCTGGGGCCAAGAACAAGATTTTTCACCTGTCTGCAAAACCATTCTTGGACTGGAATTACTGACCCTGAGAAAGTCCACATCATCTTTTCCTCCTTCCTAATTTCACTGTTCATTTCCAATCAGCATGTTCCATCTTGAAATAATTACACTCAAGAGATTAGTTCTGCAGTTGTGTTCAATCTCAGAAGCTTCAATTACTTGCACTCATCACAAACAACTTTGGCCCATTTTTTATGTCACTGAAAAAAAATTTCTTAGAATTTCACTCTCCTTTCAGAAGGAAAACACAGGAAAAAAATAAAAACCAACCTTGTCATACAAACTACTGCAGTACCAAAACACTGTCACTGTACCACCCTAGGAAAGGAATAGTGTATAAGTGTATAAGTGTATAGTGTATAAGTGACAAGTGTATAATAAACATTTTAAACTTCTTTCTTCTTCAAGCTAAAATTATTGCTTGCCACACATATTTAAAAAATAAAGTATATAAGTTGCAGTTAAGACTGATTTCCCAAACACAAATCCCAAAGTTGGACAGAATCCCAGTTTCATAATATAGTTGTGTGTTCCAGGTTGCAGGAAGCTCATATTCACAGCCCTGGGATCACTGCTATTTGTGAAGTTTAAAACAGAAACCAGCTCTTTCCGCCCTCAGCCCTGAGCTTGCCCTCCAAGAACAGTGCATTCCTAGATGCATACAGGAAGAGTTTCAACCATGAACACTGCCTGACTCAAGAGGAATTTTGAACGTTTGCAGTGTTACCAAGCGCCACTTCCTTTCTCAACCAAATATTTTCATAGAATCATGGAATCATTCAGGTTGGCGAAGACCTTTGAGATACTCAAGTCCAACCCTTAACCTGGCACTGGCAAGTCCACCACTTGCCACCAATTGCCCCTAAGTGCCACAACTACAGGAGGTGGTGACTCCACCACTTACCTGGGCAACCTGTTCCAAAGGTTGAAAAATCTTTCAGTGAAGGAATTTTTCGTAATATCCAGTGTAAACTTCCCTTGGTTCAGAAACTGAAGGGAAAATGGTAATGTGACACAGCTAGTAATGGTTGATTTACAAAGTTGTAAGAAAACTAAGCATATTAAAAACAAACTTAGAGAAGCACCGAGCTGATATTTTGACTGATGATGTGCAGACATAGGAAAGAAATACATCACCTTTTAAAACTGAATTTTCACCTCTAGATTTATTACCAGTTTCTTTTAAAGCATCCTACAAAGTATACTACTTCTAAACTAACATCAATATAAAGAAGAGATTGTTTAGGAGATGCTATCATACTACTCTAGTACTTTTTCTTTCTAAACACATCTATCATAAGCCTTTCTCAATCTCTCAGTGTAAAAGTAATAACCAAGGATAATTGCACTCTTTCAGATTGCTGAAAGGTTTGAACACAAAGAAAATCTTTTGACAACCCTTGTAAAATGGCCACAGAATTCCCAAAATTATGCTTTTAACAGAGATAGAACACTGTATCTCCACAAGTCCATGGATACCTAAGGACAAAATCATTCAGCCTGGCAGCTGTATTGCAAGGCAGACTTCCAACCCTTTCTATGGCCTTCAGCCTTCAATACAGTCAATATACTTAAACATTCAATCTGCTGTTGCAGTGTAATTTTTATGTGTTGACTTTCTTGTTCTCTGTGACATTTGCTTTTCCCTTCCTTTATATATTCTTCCTCTGTCAGCCTGAGGCCTCCTTCTCATAGTTGCATCTTTCACTATGCCATTAAACCACTTTTTCCTATGATTCATTGATTTTAACTCTTTCCAGCTAGTAACACTATATTTCTATTTTATATGAGAAACTGTCCACAAAACAGATTCCTGATTACATTTTCTGCTGAAAAACACAGCAGATTCTCCTTTGTTCTAATCAATTTATTTTAATATAGCTGAAAATTAGGCCCTATATTCATGTTTTCCCCTGAGTTAATACATTTACATCAATATTTCGTTATAGAGTTGACTTGAATTTGGGAGATTCTTTGTTTAGTTTGGTCACAGTAGATACCAGTGTTCATAATATGTTCAGAGACTGAAGTGACTACTAGAAGTCACTACTAGAAGGGTTTCTTTCAATGTCTTCCAGAGCAACAAGAGGGCACATTGAAATAGCAGCACAACTGCAAGCAAAGATCTTTCTGAGGAAATATCCACAATTATTCTAACTTACCTGGTCCAAACAGACCAAAGTAACAAAGATATATGGGTTGATCTTACTGAAGATATGTTCTGGTTTAGGGCAAATTTGGGTGGAAACCTCCAAATGGGGTCTCTCTGGAAAAGCAAACCCAAACAGCTTCTCCCACAGCTGTCCTGGGAAAAAAAAATCTCCTTAGAGAAAAGTGGAAAAAGCTATTTATTTAACAAACAAGGTGCCCACAAGCATAAAAATGAATAATATGAATCAATGAAACCTCTCATTGCTCTGAAGTGAGATGGCAAATTCAGAAAGTCCTTGCTGGGGGTAGCTCAGCTCGCTCAGTCTCTGGCACTGGAAAAATGCCAAGGTCCAGGTCTCCATGGACCACAGGTGTGAAATCCCAGTGTTTTTCGGGGTTTTTCAGTCCAGGACAGGTTTAAACAGTCCCAAGAAAAACAAAAAAAAAAAACCAGTCCAGGAAACTTCTGTGCCTCAGCTAGCTAGACTAATTAAAGCAAAGGGGATCTCTGTCCTGTTGTCTGTCCGTGCTTCAGACGAGCACAGTCCAGGAGCTGGAATGCAGAGGAGTCAGAGCAATTTCTGAAAAACTTGGTGCTGCTTCTTTCCCGACCTTATCACTCTCAAAACCAGTCTTAAAAGTACAGAGACAGACAACTGTGGATACAAGCACCATAAAGTCACCCTAGGACAAGATAATACAAAATGAAGTCTGGCATCTTTGTTTAGAAAGAACATTAAAAAATCCTGTTTCTTCAGAGTGCCAGAGAACTCAAAAGGAAACAAAATCTTTAGATTTTTCAATTGGTCAGTAGTTAAGCTCAACATCGAAATCCAACATTTCTCTCAGAGGTTCCATGTTCTGTAGGCATATTTTAAATTTTTGTTTTCTTTTGTCATTCCCTACTTTTTACACCTCTACAGCAAGGTTCCTCTGCCCATACAGTGCTACTTTCTGAAGAGTCTGACCATACCACAACTAAGCAGTGGCACATATAATTTAAGATGGAACTTGCTTCTGTTTAAGGAAAAATAGGTTTTCCCCATTGTACTTGGCAAAAGATAGCATTTGTACATGTTGACTTCAACATTTTTTGCCCAAAACAAACAAAAAACTCCAATAACTACTTGCAATTTCTGTATTATGAATATAAGTCAGGACAACAAAGCTTTTTAGACTTAGCACGAAATAGTACTCGTGTGTTGGAACCCTGGAGGCTGAACATTCCAGGTTTTCAGTGCTGAGGGACATTGACCTTCAGGCAGGCACTGCATTTGACTTGAGGCCATGGAACAGACTCCCAAAAGGGACTGGGGTTGTGGGTGTGTAGTTTGAACAATATTGTGTGATCTCACAGGGTGAGAATCTAGATTTGGGGTTTTAGTATATAATGTATGGGACAAGATGGAGGATTTTGGGCATTGTCCAAGTCCTTCTTCTTCTTCTTCACCCTTCATGGGTTTGGGTGTTTTTTCTCCTAACTGGGTGAAAAAGGTCCCCATTGCTGGCCTTGGGTCATCATTATTGGATCAAAAGTATAAATAATATAGGTGTCATCTCGTTATTGGGTGATTATCTCTTAAATAACCTTGGAAAGTGTTAGAGGCGCCCCATTTTACCTTCATCCTCTAACTTTCTAGTTAGAGCTCAGAACTTGTGAGTCTGTAAAATAGACAAAATATAATAAATACAGAGTCTGAACACTGACTGTGACTCCCATTATTAATCCCAATCTTGGCAGAAAAAGAAGCAAGATAATCACACAAAAATCACAAGTTCAGTTGCCTCCTCTTCCATTTACTCCAGTAACAAATTCATGACTTAGCTATTATTAGTACCTCAGCATAGAACAGCTAACCATAAGTCCTACTGCTTGCATTGCAGTAGGAGCATGGACTTTTTGTTGCCATTATGAAGGAATATCACTGTTGCACTGTATGTTCTCATTCAAGGATGAGAAGATGGATATTCAGAAGTACATGTCATCCTAGAGACACAACCCAACTCTTCTGAAAAACATGTATTCCATGTTTGGTACCACAAAGTTTCCTGCAGTTGTAAACTATTAAAGCTGTGTGTAAAAGCCTCTTTTAGCAAAATACCTTGAAGTCACTTGAAAAATGTGTGTGGTTTCTGGTAATTATTGCAACCACTACTAAAACAGATATGAATTCCCACTTATCAGCTCTACAGCAATAGCAGATATTTTAGTCATTAAACTGCAAGTCAAATATTTGTCAATTGTTAAGCTACAGATCCTTGACATTTACCATGGCCATCCAGGACTCTCTA
This sequence comes from Cisticola juncidis, assembly GCA_013400215.1. NCBI lineage: Eukaryota > Metazoa > Chordata > Aves > Passeriformes > Cisticolidae > Cisticola > Cisticola juncidis. Next base: position 1,622,852 of record VXBR01004631.1, on the reverse strand, counting down.
GTCCCTCTTCTATCCAACAATTAGGTTCTAGGAACACTTAAATTTTTCCAATGGATGGCTTTGGGTATAGGGAAGGCAGACTAACCTTAGGCTTTCTGAGTTGAGACCACTGGCAAGCACTCTTTCCACCACAAAAAGGGCAGATATAATTAGTTTTTAAAGCAGCATTCTACTTAAGAAAAAATGGTACACATGCAGTCTGAGCAGATTCTAAAGTTACCAGTTCAAACCAATATCAGGCCAAAACATTCTGCTTCAGTGGTAAACCATTCCATTCATTCGTCCTCCCAGACCTTCAGTTATTTATCTTTGAGAAGAAAAAAATCCATTTCAGGGAGGTGTGAAAAGGCAATGATACTAATTATTACGTCCTGTAGTTGTTCAACCTTGTAAACTAGCTCTTCTCTGAGAAGAAATCAGGATAACACAATTTTCCATCACACAGCTAAAGTCTTTGACAGATGAGTCCCCAAGTCATAAGAATGATTAAATTAAAGTCACACATTTACTAGTCTTTCCAGAATTACAGAAGCAACAAGAACATGACATAAAAAACTAAAGGTAAAGTAATAAATCAAAACTCTCCTAGAATATTTGTTTCCTAATACCAAATACTATCACAGATAGGATGCAATTTCAGAAGCTCTGTTGCTTTCAGTTCCCATTATAGCTTTGGGCAATTTCAGGGGTTTTTTTAACTGTTTGACTTAGCACATAATTTTCATCATGGGTATCACTGTACAGCTTTGGAAATATGCAATCTCATTGTCAGAAATCATCAAGTTTTGTTTCATCTTTAATATCTGAGTTTGGTTTTATTTTAAAAAGTATACTTTCCCAAGTGAAAGAAAATTGGTTTAAGACACAAACACTTAAGATCAAAAATCAGGGTAAGGAATCTAGACTAGAGAAATAATGATTTCCTAGTTGTGTGATTTCTAACTCATTCAGCAGGATCTTCAAACTTTCCACAGATCCCTGGCCAATGGAAGCTTACATTGTGAATTTGAGGCATGAACTTACAGACTACTTACTCTCCTAGTTGTCACCTTAGAGAAATTAATCTGGCCACACACACAAAAACCCAACCACAGCTACAAACACTAACCAAAGGAAAAAACATAGGAGAGCCAAGTGGGATAGAGATCAGCTGTAAGCTGACATCAGTAGTTTTTGGAAATTCAGGTCAGAATTAACATCTTACCACCATGTTTTTAGAACACAACTACCTTAGATAGCAAATGCATCATATTCATCACCTATTTGGATTTCTACCTAGGAAACACTGGCAGTGAATTCAGAAGAACTCTCTTGATCCCAGGAAGGTCATAGGAGAACTACTAGGAACTTACTGGCTATTAAGCACTCTTATACCAATAAATACATTTAACATCTGTTGTAAGCTAAAACCCTCATGGGTGCATCATTGAGCTGCTTCTGCTTCATTGCACTTTTGTTTATAACATGAAGCTATATTTTCAAGTTGCAGCTGTGTCTAGAAACTCCATATAAACTAAAAGGAAACCTAGCAACATAGAAAACTGATTTTTTTCCCTTTTTTTTTTTTTCAAAAAGCCACAGATTTCATGGGAAATGATTTAGAAGACAAACACTGCAATTTCATAGATGTCCTAGGAAAGATGAACAAGACTCAAAGTTACACATTTTATGGAGCATGCTACATATTTTGTAGTATTTGTGACTTAATTTCTACGGAGAAAAAACTAAATCATACTTATGAGAAGATGACCCTCCCATTGACAGCTTAAATCACTATTCCAATTTCCCCTTTCTCAGCCAGTTGACATCTACTGATATTCTACCAGAATCCTTCTAGGTATGGAAAATGTTTGTTTCTATAAAGAAATACATTCAAGGGCACTCCCCAAAAACTGATCAAAGGTTGTATTTCTCAACACAAACTCAGTTTTTCCAAAAAACATGAAGCTCTTCTGCACAGTTGCACAGCTGCTTGATACACCACAGCTGAGATAAATGCCTCTGGAGCTGTGGACCGTTTCCAAAGGCCAGATGTCCTTGCAGAGATATTCTGCAAGTCTGTTTCAGAAGCAGAGAGCCCTGAAGAAGTGCATAGGACAAGCTCAACTACAGGACTGCAGCTCGCTGCACCTGACACAATTCTGGCATGCTGGAGCTAGTGTACTCCAGTGAAACACAGTAACATATCTCAGAGAGGACATATCAATGCCAAGAGCCACTCCCAGCTGGCAGTGTGGACAGGTTGCACTAAGTTTGGCTTCCTCCCATCCTCTCAGACTATCTCAGACAGCTTCACACCCTAAAGCGTACTTGTGTGTCCTTGTGCCAAGTCCCAGATTTCCATGCTACAAAGACTTGTCATTTCACAGGTTCTGAATTCATCACTTCTACCCTGGATTATGTTTGAGTGGGACTGAGGCTCTGCATGGGGCTTGCAAGAGATTTATGGCAACTACTACAAGTATGCTGTGGTACTTGGCCTCAGTTCTCTAACACAGTTCCTGGCTCCAATTCACCTGGAACAGACAGAGGCTCAGATTTCCTCAGCCTTGTAACAGAAAGGGAAAAATAATCAGCAAGATGTCCCACTCAGATGGGAGAGATGCTCCCCTCATTCCCCACACCAATGTTCACCTACGCACTCAGCATTCATGAAGGACAATAGACTCTGTGTTTTGCTGTCCCTCATATTCCCTCCTTTATCTGTATCTTGAACATCTTTGTCAGGTCTCAGGTGAATGGCTGTGTTTTTGCAATGATCAGTGCAATTGCCTTTACTGCAGTCATCAGCTCAGCAATTCATCCCCTAAAGGAACAAAAATACACTTTTTTTTTTGTCCTTTTCTCCATCGATTTGGTTTTTAGCTGTTGAAGCACTCCTAAAGCCACATATAACAAACTGAATTAATTCACCAAAGTCCTTAAGGCACAATCTCAGCATACAAAAGAAACCTGCCCATAAGAAAACGGATTCACCACCTGCAAGACAAGCAACAACACTGCCAAAAAAAAAAAAAAAAAAAAGAAAACTCCAATTACATCCTTCTACTGAGATTAAGTACAGCCACTGGCAAACCAATGGTTAAAATGCCATCATGAAAAGGTTAGAGTACTCCTTTTACTATGAGGTGTTAAGAGAAATGTTTTTCTTTTCCTCCCACCAGTATCTGACATCCTAAAGGGGGATAAAACCCAAACACTCATGGAAAACAAGACATTCATCTTAAAAAATAAAATAAATAAATCTTGCAATTTCGAGAAAATTATGTTTGGGCAACATGTACGTTCCAGAAGCCCTCTTGTTAGAGGCTAGAAGAGAGCCAAGACACAAGTTTCTCATTTACAACAACATGAAAAGGGTCTTGGTTTATTCCTCTTTACAGCTCAGCCATCCTAACTCCAACTAGTCACTGACTCTGGCTACAGTAAGCTCCTACTGTAGGTTTCCCTTACAGCTTCCAACTGCTGGTTATTTCCTGCTAAACTCTGACTGCAGGTATTACATTGCAGGCTCTGACTGCAGGCTTTTACCTGGCTAGACTGTGACTGCAGGTTCCAACAACAGGCTCTAACTGCAGACCCACACTGACCTCACAGCAGTGATTCTCTCTCCCCTGGATGCTTCTTCATGACCCTCACGTTCATGACCCTCCATGATGATCCTTTCACCAGCTAACCCACTCCTTTTTATGCCACTTTATTGGCTATAGCTGTGACTCATCAGGGGTGAGGCTGAATTGGGAAATTAACACAGCTGCTGCTTATCAGGGGTGAGGTTACCTGTATTTCCTTCTACAACATGTATTTAGATGAAAACCTCTTTAATGTTAGCCTAGAATAGAAGTCTGAGAAGCTCTCCTCCACCCAGCACCAGCAAACAATGCAAGATTTCATGGACTCCAGACTGATATCTCTGATTTGTTGCAGGGGAGGTGGGGAAGATGTGCTCACTCCACCCCTTCTGGCACAGCAGCATTACTGGGGCACTGACTAATTGAAACAAATTAATATTGATTTTATTCCATTTTTCACAGGTCTACTCAAGGTCTTGTTTCCCTAGGTTCTCTAAGTACATAGCTCGGCTTTCTAAATTATTCAGTTTTATAACACTATTCCATATAATACAGGTTCTTAACACTGGTCCCTGTAAAAGGCAGAAGGAATAATCACAGAATCATTTAGGTTAGAAAGATGTCTCAGGTCATCTAGTCCAACTGTGGATCACTACTTGATGGCACTAAGTGCCACATCCAGTTATTTCTTGAACACCTCTGAGGATGGTGATTCCACCACCTGCCTGGCCAGTCCATTCTAATGTTTAACAATTCTTTCTGTGAAGAAATTCTTCCTTTAATTCCTCCTTCTTTGTGTGAAGAAATTCCAAACTGTACCTCCCCTGGCACAGCTTGAGGCTATGTTCTCTCCTCCTGTCCCTAATGTGCAACTAAATTCTAGGAGAGGATTAGGGATGGCCAGAAAACCTAAACCAGTCCATTTTACTGGCAGGTGAAGGGCAGGTGGTAAAGGACAAAAATGGCAATCATATCTAATACCCCAGAAACCTGAACCCCAGAGCTCTCCAGCAGCAGCGCAGACACATCACTGCTGAGAATGCAGAACAGATAAGCCTACATGCTTGTTCTTACATGGTGCAAATAAATGTGCAGCTACCCTTCTACTGGTGCTTTGACAGAAGAGACCTATCTGCTTCTGACATAAACTGCAGAGCACACAGCCATTGCCAAATCCTTACACAACATTATCAGCCTAGTTACGAACAGAAAGGTCATTTCTGTTTAACAAAGATAAAACCAAAGCTGTTTTTTAAGCTTAAGTGAAGGGGAAGATGAAACAAAAGCACCTTTTCTCTTCATGAAACCAGGAAAAGGAAAGACAAATGTAACAACATGACTTATAGATCACTTTTCCTTGCTTTTCTCAGGGGAAAATCAAAAATAGCCACAAATAGATTTATAGGCAGACTAACCCATTTAAATGTTAAATTGCAATACAATCTGGCATGAGCTCAAACATTAGTGCCTGGCTTTCCTATCTGTTGACACCCTCCACAGCAAAATCTTCCAATTATAATGAAATTGCTTTTCTGCTGGTGATGCAGAAGGGAGAGTGAGGAGATTTTTTCTTATAACTCGAGGCTAACGTTTTCCATTGGCCTGGGCATCCCAGAGGAATTAACTTTTCAGTGATCCACCTCTTCCCTTTCCATGAAAAGTTTTGCTACAGAAGCTTGGATGAGCAAGTTTCATCAATTGTCTTGCATCTCTCAGGTGTCAGATTCCAGTTCAGAAAGTCTCAAGTTCTTGAGGCAGGTGTGCCTGACCAAGACATCCTTCCACACAATGGCAGACTGCTCAACAGGTCTTTCTCTTATGTATTGTTCACAACATCTCACAATATTTGTCTTTCAGGTACTTTGTACCCTCAGTCACTCTTATGGGTCAAACCTTTCAAGAAGGTGCAGTCTCCTGTAATGCACCACAATGCACTGGAGCACAAGGCACTGCACAGGTGACAAAGCTCAAGGCTCATCAGTCCAAGGGAGAACACAGATTAGTAAAGAGCACAGGGACATATGCTACCGTTCCATAGAAAAAATTGCAATTTTTTGTTGCTAACCACTGCATTACATCTATCCAAGGCTGGGAGTTCAACTAAATATATAATTTCAGGTTTTCCAGAGAGAAACCTAAATATTTCAGCATAAATGTCAATGAAGCAAGATTCCTTTTCAGATCATCCCTGTACTCATTTTAGAAATTCCTAGCTAGCTAGTGGAGGACAGGGGAGATAGACTGGATGTGTTAATACAGAAGGCTGTAGCTTTCATCACTAGCTTTCTTAGTAATCTATGCTGAAGCCTTTAATTTAACATTTAATAAAGTCTCTAATATTTAGACCATAACTCATGAATCCTGGTGTTGGCATATGCAGATAAAAATTAGAAAATATAATAAATAATAATCACAGCATGTAAGCAAAACCCCTGTCACTATGAAGCCAAGAACTTCAGCACATTCCTGAATAGTTTGCTTAAGTAATTTTATCAAATGATCTTTTCTGCTTCCAAGGGATGTACTAACTCAGAATAAGTGGGAGCACATTTAGATGTGATGAAAAACCTACTAGTAAGCCCTAAATATATGTTCCAGTTTCTTCCCAACACCATCTGTATTGAGATGGGATTAGTAGTTTTTTAAACATACTCCAGCCCACAATTCTCCATTAGCTCTCTTAGTGTTTCATATTAAACTTTCCTCCAGTGGCTTTCAAAGTTTAGGCACTCCCCCACTGTCCTTCTGCTTGCCATTTTGCCTGGTGTCACCAGTCTATTAGAGGAAATCTCTCACTCATGGAAATTCTTCTCTTATCAAGTCCCAAACTGGCACTTCTCTTCCACCAAAAAACACAATAAAATATGGCTATATTGCTTTGATACTTTGCAGCTATCTTGGAAAATTATCTTTAAAGAGAGGCTATAAAGTAAATAAAAAGTAATTAAAATTAAAATATAAATAAAGTCATGTCAACATTTTTATATGAATAGACAGATAAATTAAACACTTCCATTTCTTCTTCAATTCAAAAGGTTTGTCTCTTCTTGTGCCAGCTGTATTACTTTGAAGCTGTACTTGCACATGGAGATAATTTCCACTCTCTTTTCACTTCCCCCTTGGTATTCCCTGCTCCCAAAAATATTAATAAAACTTTGTATAGCTAAATGCAAACACCTCCCATCTTGGCAGGAAACAGAATCTGTAACTGTCTTGAAGGTTAATAAGCTAGAAATAAGACATTGACACTCTGCATGGTTATGTGAGTGAAATAGACACAGAATTCCATTTTCCACCTCAAAATGGCAAAACAGACACCTACACAATTAGAGCTACATGTTTTTTATCGCCTCAAAAAGAATCTGCAGTGGGAAACATTCAGTGGTAGAGATGTTTTTCAAGTGACTTATCCCAAAGTCACCATGAAAATGGTGACTGTTTTATTGCTCTGCAAATATATTTACTGTAACTACATGTGAAAGTTGCTGAGAGGGCTAATTCTAATAGAAGAAGAAAAGGTAAGACTTAAAAGGTCATTTTTCTTCTTAAGAGGAAGTACTCCAGCTGGGGGCAGGAGTTAGGGGCAAGCAGGGAGAAACCAGTCATGCAGATAAGCAGGGCCAACCGGCTTCCTTTGATAAGGTGTGTGAGGAAGTAATAATTTAAAAACCGAAGGTGAATGACAAAACATCTACAAATAATTTCAAGATGCTGGAGGTGCCAAGTGTGACCTCACCATGTGGAAGTCTTCCAGCTTCTGAATCAGTCCATGGGGGCCTGTTCAGAACCCTCCTAAAGAGCATTCAGCCATCAAAACACACAGGTGCCAGTTGTATCACGAATACCATAGCTGCAAGGCTTGTTCTTTAGAAAGGCATGTAATATTCTGAAAACTGATGGAAAAACAATGTGCCTTTTTGATTTTTTCACTTGATACCCCACTCCATTATGTCTGAACTGAATTTATTAAAATAAAAGTCAATGGAATATTTATAAGCATCACAGAACACTTCCAAGAACAAAAAGTGTTTCTATTTCACTCCTTGTGAATGTCCTTAACTAGTGCAGACAAAACATAGCATTGTATTAGCCAAAGTGAAACCAATTGTAGAATTAAAATCTTCCCTCTTACAGGAACACTATTCATTCTAACATACATCATTTGTAAATTAATCAGCATGAATAAGCCATCATTTATAACACCAATCTACTCAACAAAATAATTTCTCTAGCTCCTGGCCTGTCACTGAGCCATCGCCCAACCATTGTAATTAGCTCCCAGCCAACATACTAGCTTCCATTCAACAGCAAAGTTTAGAAATGTCTGACTGTTTGCTTTGTGATTGAAAGCATGTTCTCATTCCTAAAGACACAAAGAAGGGCTGATAAAAAGAGGAAAAAGAGTGAAAAGAACATTATCAAAGTGGTCAGTCAATATAGTACACTTTAGACCTCACCTATGAAATCTCAGTCTGATCAGCACACAGAGAAGATTGCTGTCCTTTTTTCCTGTGGGAACTTGTACATGGACAACTGCTATAGAAGAGATATCTTGTAGGTCTTTTCTGGTAAGGTTGCTTTACTGACGACATCAAAGAAATTAGATTTTCTTGCATGGCCCATCTGAGAGAATCAGTTCAAGCTACCAAGATGGTCGGAAAGCTTTCCTGCATAAGCCAGTTAAAAGCAAAAAAACAAACAGTAACTTTTTCAGGGACTTGGCTGAAAAATGAGAGTGTTACAAGGGCAGAAATAATAACTTACTCTTAATTAATGTAACAAGATTATCCTAGCTGTAGATGTATTTTTATAATGGAAGTTGCATAATACTGCATTTACATGACAACTTTATCTGGTCATGAGTATTTCCTTTCTGGTCCTATTTTTGTTGCAGTTTATCATAGGATTAGCTAATAAACAAGTCTGCTTCACCCACTAAAGCTGTAGACTGAAAATTCCACAAAACAGCTTATATAGCAGAGATTAAACAATTACTGTTGCTATTATAAGAACTATCAGAACTTTAAATAGCAAATCAGCTAAGCCTGGGTAGGAAAATAATTAAGTCTAGTGAATTTAATAAAAGTGGGCTACATTAGAATCCAGTAATTACAGCTCTTCATTTTATCAGCATTAATGAAACTCTTGCATACTGCACCAAGAATAAGTTTTTGGGAACATGGCAGCAACAGAATGGTCCTGGAGGTTTTGTTGGTATGAATGATAACACATCTCACCTTATCTTATCTTTGGCAGCTAGTGAAAGGGAAATCTCAGGCTGAATCACGGAATTGGTCATGTTGGTATGGACCAGAGTGGGTCACCTGGTCCAGCCTCACTACTCAAGGAATCCCTGCACATGTTAAATCTTAGCATTATTCGAGCTAGCACCAGCAGATGGCATTCCAACTCAGGAGCCTTGCCCATAGTGTACAGTAACAAACATGAACTCTGACCCTCACACAGCAAAGCTCATCTGGAAAGCTGAAATTAGAGTGCTGAAGATTGAAAGCACTTGGATAGAAAATCTGTTACTCTTAGAGGTAACTTGAATCTCCATACATTTGAAAGACCATTTCATATCTGCTTTTGTACAGCGGTATTTGCGCTTTGTTTTAAAAACACAAATTTTGTTGGTGTGTTTTGAAAGCTAACTTTTTCTGGGTTATCTGTTTTCAAGGTCTTATGCTTCTCCAAGCATACAAAAAATCCCACCATAATGACTGAGTTGTTTAATATTGTGTGTTTTTTAGCTTTGATAGGAATGCCTAGACAGGTATGACAAAATATTTTCAAGCTCTGAGAGGAGTATGAAATTTTCACACATGTTCAGTGTTATACATAGCACATATCCCAGTGTTATTTCATTTTATAAACAGATCAGAACCATTAAATCTAAACCACCATTGCATAACTAAACTTGTGAACCAGTTCACTGAAACAAGCCAGAAAACTCTGGATAAGCAACATGCACACAGAGTGATTTTGCTACTGCAGTTGAGACAGTGGTCACCTCATCATAAACCAAATTGCAAGTAAACCAAAATCTTCTCAAAACAATTTTAGCAATTCAGCTGAAAATTAAAAAAAGAAAAAAGGAGCCTAAAATAAATTTAAATCTTGAGGTCTGATTTGACTAAATTATTATCACAAAAACCATTACCACAACATTATTTATAGCCTAGGCAAGAGCTGCAGACCCATTTTGAGAACAGGCAAGTTAATTCTTTAAACCTTTACTCAGTTTTTAATTACTACAGTGACATCATTTGAGACAGATCCCTAAATGTAGTGGATGTACTCTAGACTACTATTTCAAGAAGTGGAATTTAGTCCACTGTCCAAAAAACATCAGAAGGCAACCTTAGTTACTGTGGCTCTGAGGAGAGTTGTGTAATAATCCTGTGATAGCACTGGATTTAGACAGGAAGCTCTAGAGAGAATGACAATCAGTTTTGGGTTTGTGCATTTGAAGATCATTACTACATTGACATATGTTTCAGGCCAGAATACTTAGGTGCCAGACTTTTCCCTTAAGAAGGTGGGGGAGCATTTCTTGGGATCAGATAATCTTTCTCCTGAAAGAGAAACCAAAACTGTACATTCAAACTGTAGTGTTGTGGAAAATTGAGTTTATCAGTTAAGTTTGGTTTTCCTTCTACTAGATATCCCATTAAGATACCCAAAGACTGGTAAAGATTTCTTTCCACTTGTCAAGACAAGAATAAAGACCATGCAGTCATACCAGAAATTCTTCAAGGAAAATTATTTGCCAGCACTAAGTGGCTGCTGCTCCAATTTTTTTCCTGGCCTGCATCCACACACAATCCTTCTGTTGAGTCAGGAAATATCTATAGTGGCACAGACAAAACTCTCCCTGCAGCCCACCACATCATACCATACTCAGAGGAATTTCTTAACAACTGCTCTGCACAACCAAGCTAGAAGCAGCTTGCACAAAACCACAGCTGAGAGAATGGACCCTTCATTTCGTATGAAGGATTATCAGTGTGGTACATTTCCTTAATGAAAAAAGTCACACTGTATTTCACTAGGCTATTTCTGTTTCTGCTGTCATCAGCAGCATCTACCACTTGCTATTCCACTTTTTTTAGCTGATATTTAATATCGGTTCCCTTCCACACCATAAGATTTTTTTCTTACTTGCAGACTTTTTAAGATAGGTAAGGGCTGTGTAAATCTTGCTTAAACCTTGCTTGAAGAGGATTTTAGCTAGGATAAAACTCCCCAAAAACTCTGAAACATAAAAGGGCTGGGGCGAAGAACAAATAGGGATGGGAGTTGCGCAGGAGGGCAAGAATTTCCCTAACCACCAAAGTTCAGATTTGCAGCTGGACCACCAGAGGCTTATCATGATATTTCAGTCTGTTCTCTTGGAGGTTTGCTCTAAGGGCAACAAGGGTGAAAACATTCACCACCACTAACTGCAGGCTGTACACTGACATAAGCAAAGAAAATGTCTGAGGAGTTTCATGTCCATGGGGTCTTCTGTGCCTCTTTCAGTGCCACAGTGGGGACACTTATTCCATTCACCCCACATGGTCAGTTGAATTTGGACTATCTTCTGGTCTCACGTGCATGTCAGCAAACTCAAGAACTGAAGAGCAACTGTAATTCAGGGTACATAAAACACATTTAAACAATGTGGGTTTTGCCATTAAGGAGCCCTAGACTTCAGAGAGTAGAAAAAGCTCAGATGTTTCAAAAAGTCAGAAAATTTCTAACATTCAAGAAATTTTAAGCCAGCATCTGGCTTAAATGCTGTTGCTAATTTTCAAACTCTGTTGCTAATAAAGCATCATCCATCTTCCATTCTACAAACATAAAGTTATTCAACAAAAAAGTATCTAAGACAATTAGTTGCTAATGTTAAAATAGATTTTTCTGATTCTGAATACTGAGGCTGTTTAAACTAGCAAGTTTCCCAGCCTCCCTGGGTAGATGAAATTATTTGATACATATTTCCCATATATTCATGCATATTTCACGAGGTCCATAGACACTTTTGTACTCTAGCTACCTCAGTCTCATTCCTTGTTCTTGCAGTACTTCCACTGTGAATCCGTAGCTTTTGTTTTACTCTTTAATGGTAGAGAAGAAAAGATCCATTGTATTCAAATTCCACACAGCCTTATGATTTTTTTTTCACGTCCCTCCGTGTCTACAGTATATATTAGACTGATAATCATGAGATTTCTGTAACATTCAGGTGTGATTAAAGGTAATTCAGGCAATGAGGAAACAGATTTGTTTTCAGATTTACATTCAGGTAATGAGAAAACAGATTTGTTTTCCAGCACTGACGGTAAAAGTTAACATTGGTTTATCTTCCAACTCAAGGAAAAGGGGTAATCAAAAGGTTAGTACTCCTGTCTCTACATCTGCTGCAAAAAGCATTATGAAAACAAATTACTACATAGAGGATAAAAGGAATTCCAAGTGTTACGGCCTACATAGTAGGAACTCCCAGGATGTGACTTGCCACTCAAACTCAGACATACCTGTGTCTTCAGCTATGTGCATGTCCTGACAGTCTGAAGAAGACAATCAATCCTTTTCCACATTGAAGTGTACATAGTCTTCATCCAGAGATGCATCCACAGTTAGAGCAACCAGGATTTTTCCACATCTGTCTCAGACCTGAAACTCATTCTGAGATATTCTTAATACTTATCAGCATCAAGAGTGGCAGATCTTACAGGACTGGGTGAATTATAAATAACTGTGTTCACAGTCTTTAAGCCTGCAATAACTTTATTAGTCTCCTATGAAACCCAGCAGAAAGCAACAGCATGGATTTTGGGACAAATTTCCAGGTCACGCTGTATTCCGAAAGCCATGTGCTGAATACACAAAGAAGCAGGTGGGTTTGATTTTAATCTGCAAATCTGCACTGCACTTCAAGCAGGCTCTCATCTAATCCTGTTTGAGGATGCAGTCACACTGAATAAGGGAGCTGCACTGAAGGAAGAACAATGCTGCACAAAAATCTGCTGTACTGCTTTAGGGCCACAGTTGTGAGATATTTCACAGCAGTACAAAAACTACAAAGAAGTTCAGCCACTGGTACTTTTGAAAGCAAGAAATTCTCTACAAATTATTTCCTTTCTTCCTTCTTGGATTGCAGGATAATGTCGAAAACTGCCCATATTTCCAGCAAATACCAAAACAAGCACTCTTTCCTGTAGTGAAAAAGTCACTGTAAAGAGCGGAGTCAGGTTCTGTGAGGTGTTTGGATGAATGACAATGGCGTCACCGTAAGGGCAGCACCATATGCAGACCATGCAGACGTGCTCTCTGACCCACCCCTCACTATAAAGCCATGGGGCAGCTTTAAATAAATCCTTCTCTCAGGTCCCGCTGGCACATTTAAGGGAATCACCAGGAATGTGCAGCCACCCAGCATTTCCTGACAGAGTTGGTGTCGCCGTGTCACCATGCCTGTGGCACTGCGGCCGGGCCAGGCTGGCTGGTGACCACCCTGCAGGGAGAGCACAGCTGTGCTGGCCCTGCCCAGGAGGGAGCCCTGTGCCTGGAGATGTGCTCCTAGAGCACTCAGGGACCGTGCTTGGTCCTGCCAGGGCACCCCTATGGCTTTCCAGCAGGAAGGATGCTTTTGTGCTTGAGGTGTCCACAGCGGAGCTCAGGACTCACCTCACAGCTGGCATGAACCCACCACAGGGTGTGCTGCAGAAATGGGATTTCCTGCACTTCCTTGGAGACTGAAGAAGTCAAATACCTCCATTTCTGACAGGATGCCCTGACATGCTCCTTCCAGCTGGAACTGAAGCTAGAGCAGCCAGGCTGTGCTGCCCTCACAGGAGGGAGGAGAGCAGGGGGTGAGGACACAGCCAGGCTGGGTGCAGGGCAGACTCTTGATCCAATGCAGTAAGAAGAAATGAGGTGTTACACAAATCAAGTGTTTTGGCGCCCTTTCACAGAGCTCTGTGGGACCACAGCTCTCTCCCTCCAACAGATATTTCATGCTGTAAGTCAGGCCCAAGCCTCTGCATCTGTAGCCACAGTTCAGGAAATCAGCTAATTCAATCACACAGTGAGAGCTGCTGCTTCATGGTGCAGCAGCTCCTGTCTGCAGCCTAACCTTTGCATGCAACAGCTGCTTGGGAAGTGAAATCAAATCCTGCCTTTACCAAAGTCATCACTGGATGATCCTGTAGCAGAAGGTAATTTTATATCGCCTGGTTCTGGGTAGGTGACACGAGCCGCCCCCAGCTAGCTCGGATTCCCGGCTGTGCCAGGGGCTATTCCCAAATCTGCCAGCAGTCTCAGGTAACAGTGCAGAACAAGGCTGTTCTATGGCAAACAGATGTTGTGGTGTCTAGGCTTTGGAGCAAGGACTAGAGAAGGCTCTTTTTTGTCTGATTTCTCAGAGACCTTTATTCCCCAACACGGGGGGACAAAAAAAGAGGACAAGACAAAGCCCGCGCGTACTTTCAAACGGGGTGAGGGGCGTGAAACAAACGGGGGATTGGCCCCGGGGCAGAATGACAAGTGTTCTTCTATAACATAGGGCAGGGTCAGGGGAAAGATGGACAGCAGACCAAAGCTTCCAGAGACAGGGCAGGGCCAGGAGAGGTGGACAAAGAGGGAAGAGGTACCTTTGGCCGGTACCTGACTTATTGGGGGGGAATATGGGGAGGAACCTTTGGGATACACACCTCCAGAACAGATGAACAAAAACCCACCACCACAGGTAAGTTTTTTATTATATAATTTTCTCTGTTTTGCAGGAAAAAAAATTTAAAAATAAAGAGAGAGGGGAACAAACAAACAAACAAACAACAACAACAACAACAACAACAACAACAAACTTTTCAAGCTATTTCCCAAAACACACAGTCAATATATTCTTACTACTAGTAATGAATCTGAAAATTCATTCAGTGATCACAAGTTACCACTATGACCTTGTTCCTATAGATTTCTCCTGCAGTCAAAATCATATTTTTTTAATTTTTGGGCCCACTCTCCCTATTACTCATGGTATGGAACAAGTCTTTGCTTCACATGACTGGATATGCTTACCTTCAATGCCTCTTTTTCCCTGCAGAAAAATCTTCAATTCTGTTTGACACGTGAAGAACTTAACAAGGTCTCCATAGCCCTTGCATACATAAAAACCTTCTATCAAAATTGAGTTCTTGTGACCTGAGCCTTCCAAGCTAACAATGAAGACTCTGATATTTGTGGAACAAAGATTTTCTTCTCCCAGTGTGTGTACCTTGAGTGTTGCGTTCAAAGATAAAAAAAATGTTTTATCAAAAGCTGAGTCCACCAAAAGCCATGGCCTTATGCAATATACATGTACAATAAACACATTCCATGGTGTATGACATTAAAGACTTAGAAATATTGAAGTATGCATTAGCAATCTGAATAAAGATAGGTCAGCTGGATCTGAGCTACATCTGCATCTTGCAAAGGTTACAAGTGAATGTCACCTTAACTACATCTGCATTGCATTAAAGCAAAAACTCCCAATTACTGAATGAAGAAACAGAGGGGAGTCATTCAGATTTAAAGTGGCTCCTGCAGGGCAGGATTGTCATAAAAACTGGGTCACAAGATCTGTGAGTTAGCCAATGGCAGAATTTTGTCTAAAAATAAAAAATGAATAGATGTACCAAAAAAATACTCTTGAATTCTAATTAAAGTCTAATTTTGTATACTACCAAAAACTTTGGCAGAAGGCCCAATTGACAAAGCAAAGAGCCGCTAATGAATTAAAATTTAAAAAAAATCCAAAAAGCAGAAACAAGGACAGGCAGCAAAGGAGGACTATAAAGTATTGCTTAGGCAGTCAGGGATGGTGTCAGTAAAGACAGAGCCCAGTTAAAGCTCAAGCTGCCCAGGGGCGTGAAGGTAAAAGGAAAAGAATCTTGTAAGCAGCCCAGTGGCAAACAGAGAATCAAAGAAAATGTGAAATTGGTGTTTAACAGGAGAAGACTGCAAGATTTTTTGCCTCAGTTTTCAAAACATTTTCAGACCTCCATACACACCTGCATTATTTCTTAATATAATGTCAAAAAAGTTTGAGAGGTTGTTTACTTTATAGTGTTGTCATTTTAATCACAGAGGTTCAAACTGAAAACATAAAGAAAGAAAGAAAATCTTGTTGTTTTTTCTAAGTGAAGGTGAATTTAACTGAAATTCTACACTGACTGGGCCCATGCTTTTATGGACCTCTCCTGGTTTCAGCTGGGATAAAATTATATTTCTTCTTGGTAGCTAGTACAGTGTTGTGTTTTGGGTTCAGTATGAGAATAAAGTTTGATAGCACAGTGATGTTTTAGATACGGATAAGTAGTGCTTAGTCAAAATCATGGGCATTTCCTAGTGCACAAGAAGCCAGGAGGGAGCATGGCCAGGACAACTGACTGACCTGCCCAAAGCAATATTCTATATTGTAGAAAGGTAAGCTGGCCAGGACCTGCCAATTGGTGCTCAGGGATGGACTGGACATCAGTCAACAGGAGGTGAGCAACTGCACCGTGAATCGCTTGCTGTTCTTGGGTTTTATTCCTTTCTCTCCTCCTTTTCAAGACTACTATTATTGTTAGTGGTTATAGGAAGGTGTTGTCTGGTGAGGCAAGTACCAGTACTTAATGCTAAAATAAGCCCTGCCATTTGCATTCTGTGTTTTTGTAGGACTGCAGGAGCAGGGTAACTTTCATTTAATTTTTTTCAATTATTAAACTGTTTTTATCTCAAACCATGGGTTCTACATTTTCCAATCCTCCTCCCTATGCAGCAGAGGCAGGGTGAGCAGTGAGCAAGCTGCTGAGTGGTACTCGGTTGCTGAGTGGAGTTAAACCACAACTGGAGTGAAAGAGGAACAATCAAAGACACTCGATTACACCAGTAATTAACTGGAACCAGAATTAGCCAACAAGCTTCATGTATCTACCGTGGTCTGGAAGTTTGCTAAAGGCAATGCAGTGATGGAAATACTCCCACTCACTGGGAAGCTGCAAATCCATATTACTATTTTCTCTGCTGTTGGCCTGTTACTGCAATCCTATAAAAACATGGAATAGAAGCCAGAGTGTGGTGGCAAAGGCTTATCTGTTAGCTTTAAGTACTGACACTCATCTCAGAAGAGAACATTTTCTTTTAACCAAAGCTCTGATCCTGCAGGAGATTAGCACACCCGTTTGATCCACTCACAGAGCAAAGCAACCACTTATTCCATTGGGATCAAAGCTGCAAAATCAAATTATTCCATTCCTTTGTGAGACTGAAGGCTGAAGCTGTAAAAGTATTCTTTGCTTCTTGCAAGAACATGAGAACTGCCAATTGCAATGGGCAACACGGTATTTCAAATATTACGTCTTTTTGATATCTAGTTCTATCAGCAAATGAAATGGTTGCCTCTAAGATTAAGAAGCTGCAGAATCTGAGTAAAATAGATGTCCTATTTATTCTGTTCAACTTACTTCCAAGTTATTTCAAGCTCTGCTTTGAATGGCAATATATCATACATTACCAAATATAGCAACTCAAAAAATAAATCCAGACTTATTCATATACATTACTTAACTAGGACAAAGCATAATTTTTCATACAGATACAACTGACCTACTCTGCAGACCTGTCACTTCATGCATTTCAGGTACACACAGAGAACAATTTAATTTTTTGTTTAATCTGCTTTCAGTCCACTTATTAAGATGGATTAAGCTTTTGAAATCATCCTGCCCACATGTTATCTTTTCAGTGAAAATCATCTCCCAAAAATACTCCCTGTGTGTTTATATGTGTAGTTTTGCATCATGCCAAAAAAAAACATAGGAAGCAAAGAGCTTTTGGTCCACCTCCTGCGGTTTATGGGACTATTTCCATTTGGGCTACAATTATGCTGGATAACAGAAGCCTGTGCAAGGACTTATCTATAAATTTTCAACTCCTTTTCAAGTAAAAAAAAAACCTCTACATAAGATCCTGAGTAACCAGCTGTGGGTGGGCCTGCTTGAACAGGCTGGACAAGAAGGTCCTTTCCAATCTTCCCCTTCCTGTGATTCTGTGAAAAGTAGCAAATACAGTAAAAGAACACTCTATCCTGCAGCAGTTCACATATAATTACCAAATTCATCCATTTTCTGTACAGTTATCTATCAGTGTTGTATTCTCCCTTTCTCAGGGAAAATTCATTCGTATCCCTTAGCAAGAAAGAGGATATGATGTTAGTAAATCACTTAATGACTTCGATCTGGAAGCTGCAGCCATCAGTTTGTGCACCTGTGATCAAAAGTGTCCTGTCTACATGTGACTAACACATTTCATAAGTGCAAAGTAAATCAGTTTCAGGTATTCACAAAGAAAAGGAAGTAACAGCAGAACATTTATGCACTAAAATTTCAGCATAATTATCTATTTATTGTAGTCAGCCAAATTATAAAAATAGCAATCACAGTGTACTTTGCTCAATTTGTTTTTGATGGGCCAAAAATCAGAAAACAATATTAAGTAAAGATTTTTTTGCTGTGAACATACTGTATAACCTATTCTGCAAGGGCTTCAGTAGTCTGCTCCACCACCCACTCAAGGCACAGCTGTGCTTCTGGGGCCTTTTTTGCCTCCCTTGGAAACAACCACTAACAACTGCTTGCTCTAGGATGCCAAACTGGTGCTCATAATCAAATGAAACTCCTGAGTGTCTTGCTAGCATTTCACATAAAATTAGCTTCCTGATTGGAACATAGCAAGGGTTTTTCTGCTCTGGTTAGATTGGCAGGGAACTCCAAGGTACGGCATTTCACATAGCTAACTTGTTCCATTACCTTGGCATTTCACTTTAAATTCTTTGCTATTCCAGAGAATCCCAGACACTGCCACATGCTTTCAATCACAGATGCTTTTTCTGCCATATCACAGAGTAAATTTTATCTTACATTTTTGTGAGACAAGTTAGTTTTTAATAGATGTTAAAATACCTTTTGTGGCTGTCATCTCATTTACAGAGGAAACAGCAAAACATAGACCTGCCTGAGCAAAGTCTCTGTTACGCAAGTATGGCTGTGGGACTTATCGGATGGCAATCTCTCTTTCCAGACACATCTGCACTCCAGTGAGAAAATTCTGAATGTTCTGCAAATTGTTTTGACTTCAAGGAGACTGTGATAAAATCCTCAGTTTCTAAATGACAAAATATACGTTCTTCAGAGTTCTGCAGTAAATTAGCTTTCTCATTTTCTGCTTTTACAGGGCCAAAAACAGAGAATAGTTCCATTGTCTGGTTCAATGCCATCAATCAAAGGATGTCATCTCCATTTACCTCCTCCTCTAGCAGATGAGTGGGAGCACTTCTGGAATGAGAAGTTATATCTCCTCATGCCCAAGCACTGCTCACACCACATCTGGGCTATTTTTCGCCTACAGTGCAGTGTGTAAACCTAGAGTGGAAGGAAATATCACAGCAGCTTTTGTGGGAGGGTCACATTTTAATTCTAACTAGACTGCAGCATTGTCTGAAACCATGAGCCACACAAATAGCCCCAGCCTGATCCTTGAGAACCAGCTTGGCCAGTTGTTAGTACCTCCCCTTGCAGTTTGTCTCACATCTGCTCTTAGACAAGTAAGTTTGTCAGCAGCTGGGCTTCCATGCAGACAGGAACTGTGGTAGCAAGAAGAGATCAGAGGATGATTCATGGCACGCCAGAAAAATGCAGCAAGTAGTATTTTGCCCACCTATAAACTTCCTGTGAGTTTTCTAGGAAAAATTCAAGTCCTCTTAAAAAAACAGGGCTAACAAAAGTACACTCAAGGATGAATAAAGACCAGAAGTGCTATAAACTCCTTATAAAACTACCTCATTACCCAAGTGTGACATGTTTGCTGATTAGGATAGGTCAGTTTGAACTGTTCATGTCTCAACTAGTAATTCCAGCAATCCTGTTATGCTGACATGTCTAGCAGGAAGAAATACAATAAAAAAAGGAAAAACAATCTGTCTCCAATGGAAGCACTTGCTTCAGGTCACATAGGATGGGTCCTTAAAATGTTCACAACAATTCAGAGTCAAGATTCTTACATGTCTGTGTTGCTACAGAGAGCAGCAAAATCCACACCAGCTCATGGTATGCAGCTGAAAAGGAACTCACAGTTAAATGCTAAAAACAGAAAACTCTCTTCTTTGTTACTTATTAAATGCAACAGCTGCTTCATACCAATCTAGTGCTACCTAAGCTTTTCTGCGTCTCTGCCCAGCTTCACAAAGGAAAGGAAGTAACACCAGAACATCTATGCACTAAAATATTTCACACATGGCTATGCTCCCTTGTTAAACTTTTACTAACAGCCCTATAAAAGCAATGCAGTTCCATATGCTATCTGTAGACTATGAACTCTGGTACACGAGTCACTGGCACATCTCCCGAGGCTGAAAGGTTGGTAACCACAAAGAGGTGAGTTTCAACTCTGGAGGAAGTGCATGTTCAGGGGGTCCAGGGGCTGTCCCAGTTTTGTCTTGACTCCACTTCAGCAACCATTATGGTTCCAAGTTATCCTGATCACATAATTTATACACATGCTTGGAAAGTGGTAAATCCCTTGCATGGTTGTCTGTTCCCAGTATTCAGGAAGAGAGACTTTGACAGGGCTGCCATGCCTGGACTTTGTGAGACACAGGTTCTTTTTCTAGTAAGGTATATTGGTATATTGGTCTTTGGCCATTCTCTATCCAGGGAAACATTCCCTAGATGTGCACAGTTCCAATGCATTAAGCTCTCTGCAAGTCATGACATAACATACACATTTCTCCCCAAAGAATAGCCTACTGCTTGTTCCACACACATGAGCCAGCAAACAAAGCCTTACCCCACTTCATGGCCAGTGCACCACACAGCTGGATACCTCCAGACAGCCACAGAAAAGAATGGAAAGACACACAAAATGGACAATCTGTAGGAACTGGGGACAGTCTCCCTTATGAAAGTGTGTAGAGACTCTTTTGCTTTTCTAAAATCAGTTTATGAACATTGATTTAATTGTTTATCTTTTAGCATCTCAATTCTTCCTTCAGACAAAAGCTTACATTATTAGGAACAATCTGCTATTTTAAACAAGATTTTAGATTAAATTCAGAGCAGAGCAACAGCTTCATTAGTTTTTCCATCTGTTCTGTTCAGGCTTGTTGGCTTTCATGTAACATTTAACTTTTGTATGAACACAAAATGCCAAAAGCTAAACTGAGCTCAATTCTATTGTGTTTCGCAATCTGACAGGAGGCAATACAGTAATTTGCCTTAGATTTGGTTGAATAGTATAGGCTTCTCATCACTGTTCACCAACTATTCTATTTAACCAAGGAAAAGAGGGAACATGGAGAAATGCAATTTTCCTAACACTGATGACAGCCATAGGACCACTTACTGATGTTACAGTTCCACACACCAAGATGTGAAGTTCTAGGAATTTGACAGTATTTCTATTCCTAGGCAAATCCACATGCCTTTAACCACCTTAACTTCAGCTTTTGGTTGAGCTTGTTAAATCTGTGTCTAAACTTGGGAGTTATCCCAAGCATGAGAAGATGGTCTTCAGTTAACAATCCAGTACTTTTTCCCCAGGAAAAAGAAAGCAAATTATGAACAGTTGGTATTTAAAAAATATGAGTAGCTAAAAAACCCCAATCCTAGACTCTCCAAAAAAAAAAGAAAAAATAGCTCCTGAACACCTGAAACTGTATTGTAATAGCTGATTAAGTTATGTCAAGCATTTCCAAAGCTTCTTAACACACTGACTGTGCCAGCCCTAGTCGTGTGAAGCAACCAAGGGGCCAAGCCAGGGCATCTATCACGACTGCCCAGAGGCAGCAAGAAACCAAGCAGCTGAGGCTTGATGTCTTGCTAGAGAAAGAACAGAGCACTATCAAGGATGTTCTGACCTTCTTTCCAGCATTTCTTAAATATCTACGTGGATGGCAACGATTCCGGTTTTAGATTTAGTCAGAAATACTTCAGAATTTAAAGGTTTTTTACATATTAAATTATCATCCACATTTTAGATGATGGCTTCAATTGCTCTAAATGGCTTGCTTCAAAATAATTAACCATTTCTCTTCCTGAGTGAAGGATAGCTCACACACTTGCAAGGTCCAAAAAACTTCTACCTAATCTTTAAGACACTGACAATAAGAGCTTTTTATTGTGGGCTGATCTAAACACATGAATGGCATATGTGTATATATATATATACACACACACACATATATATAATAAATGGACTCAAGTTCAGGACTTCAGGCACTAGAAAGAGAAGAAAATGTAGATGGTTGTGTAGCATGCACAGCCTGTAAAAGTGTGCAGAGAAGAAGGCAGCAGGCTAGAGCTAAGCACCTTCTAGCCCCGGCACTGTGTAAGCACTGTCAATCACAATGTGCTTTTCTATATGTCCTAACACCAGACACGAGAACATCAAAGAACAGAACAGCTGTTACACTGCTGTGAGCTCCATCTGACTTTATGATCCTGGCAAAACTTTAACTTCAGAATCTCCCATGCTGTGCTCTGAGACAAATGTTTCCCAGATGGCAATGCTTCAGTTTTATACATGTCCAGTGAGGAACTTCAGATCAAGAACAGATCTTGCACCGTTCTAAAACCCACAGCCTGCCTAACAACGTGAAGAAAGCAGCACCTGGCTGCTTGTTCCCCTACCTCTGACTTGCCATGGATAATTTTCAGTCTTTAACTTGCCAGTCCTTAACAGAACAGTCAGCAACTGTTTTACCCCTTGTTCTGCAGAAGGTTATCTCTTCCAAGATGGTTAAAGGGTAGGAAGGAAAGCACAAAAAAAAATTCACTATCATGACTTGGTGGTGAAATCATTTATTAGGCAAACAGTACCTAACTATCAAATAAACTGGACATATTTAGTGTTACAAAAAAAAATTAAGCTATTTATTAGCTAAAACAAAAGAAAGTCAAAAAGGCTACTGAACATTCTTAACTGCCACTAGCATAAACCATTCAGTACTTCTGGGAGTTAAATTAGTTTGATACCAATTATTACACAAACAAAAAAAGGAAGTTATTCTAAATTTTATCACTACCTTTATTTCCACACCTCATTTCAAGAACTGACAGAAATCAGCACAATAAATACAAAAAGTGAGAGAAAAACATGTATTTTATTTGTATTGCGGCAAAAGGAGCTCATCTCACATCAAAGAAATGGAGAGCAAATTATTTAATCAAGTTTTTAAGAATTTACAGGAAACCAAAAAAACACCCTCATGTTTATCACACCAATAAACAACTGAATTTCCTATGAACTCTCTATTTCTTTAGACTTGGCACATTTTTTTATTGCCCACTACCACACTTCAAATCTTTGCTTGTCAAAATGTCATATTGCCTATGTAAACATCTGTTTTATGTGTAAACTTCAACAAGTAAATGAGAAAGCCTAATTTATCCACCCCCAAAAAAATCAAGTATGAACTAAACATCAAATTAATTACATCATATTCTATGTAATACTGTTTCAACAAGAACTGTAGCCTGTTGAATTCATAAAAAAAGGATGCAGAAACAAAAAACAGATATGCAGTGTCATGCATTAGTGTAATAACATTATAAGGCAATAATAAAAAAGATAAAATTTATTTTTAACTATACCCACCAAGACAAAAATCAAGGCTGTTCTCTTAGTTCATTTTGATAGTGTAGGATTTCTTCTTAGCTCAAGGTAAAAGTGTCAATTTTTTTGCATGTTATTGTGTTTCATGACAGATACTTTGTCAAACTATATGTGGATTTAGATTTTGTGCAACAGCAGATTTTGTATGTATTTATGTATTTAGTTCAAATTTTGTTATGTTGAAATAACATCTCTGTTCTCAAAGAATATAATAGAGTAAATGGGAAGAAATACTTGAAATTAAATACCCCTAAAATAAACAACTCATGAACAGTAATATCTCTGCAGGAAATAGTAGTTCATCAGCCTAAAATCAAAAGACTGAATTAACACTATTCTTATATGCTTTTTGTTGTTGCTTTGCTCACTTCAGGGTCAAATTAAGTGAACAAAAGTAATCACATGGATGTCTGGAAAGCCAGACATCACCAAAGATTTCCTTTATTGTTCAATGGGCATTTGTACTGCAGAGCATAATCAGCCCCAACCATTTAAACAAGAAACTGAAATCAGACCTCAAACTTCTTGCAAATGATCTCAAAGTAATTATAGTATCACAGTAATCAAAATGACTGTTCTTTTTCCTCTGCTTATACCTTAATCTACTACCTGTAATTTTTACAAACTGCTGTTCACATTAAAACATTTGCAGATAAAAAGCTTTTCTTTGAAAACAACACTGCTTTACATCTAGTCAGGCAGCTTGTGCATATCAGAGCATTCTGTCAAGAGAGACATGGAAAAGGGTAAAGGAAAAAAAAGCTGAAATATGGCTGCAGTTTGTCTGTGCCTTCAATGCACTGCAGAATTTCAGGCAGCACTAGAGACAGCGAGTTTCTTCAGATGATCCATAAAAACTTGTAAGCTGACATCATCAGTAAGAATGGGTGCTCCAGACTCCTATAACATACGGGAAAAAAGGAGAACTGATTATATACACTGTGAAAAAAAAGCATTTTAAGACACACTGTGCTCCACTGAATAAACATTTCATAAATTTAGCAAGATCTTGGAATTGTATCATTGCTGAAATTCTCTGACAAAAAAACCCGGCAGACTGTACATTTACATAAATTTTCATACGTTTACATGAATTCAAGCATAAACCACAACTACATTCTCTTCCATATTAATACATACAGCAGTGACTTGCTGTATAGCAAGACCTTTACATCAGCCACACAAAACTCAAAGAGTTTTTGACAGCTGCCAAATATTAATTTAGAAACTTTTATATGTAAGTAAAATGTCCATGGCACAGTTCCTGCATCATTCCTACCTCAGTAGAGCAAAAAGGAGAGAGACAGTAATACGCAAATGATGAAGGTCATCCAGCCTTCCCAAAGAGAGGTAGGCCTGTTCTCTCCTGTGGCTCTGTACCACCTCAGTGAAAGACCAAAAGCATCTGAAAGTCATGAGCAACCAGACCACAAAAGAATTGAAATCTTTTGGGTAGATTCTTGCAATTTCACAAATCCAAGAAATTCAAAATGGTCATGGTTTTATTACTATTTTTAAACAAATTTACAGTCAAAATAAACCAGCAGTTGGCAACCCCATAAATATTACACAGTAACTCCCTTAAGTCTTTTGAGACCAGTCTACCACTATTTCCATTTACAGATATAGAAGAATTCCTGTATATTTCAACAATTCAACCTTTTCAAAGATGCCAAATAAAACCAGAGCTGTTGTAACTCTTGTAAACGCCTCCAAAACACAGACATAGAAGTCTTAACAAGGATGGTCAGAACTGGTGCTGTTTCCTGAGAACTGACCAGAAACAGTTCTCAGTTAACAATCAAGAGACAAATCCAAGTGCAGCAAGATTTCCTGGATCACTACAATACACAGCCACTCTCAGGGAAGGCACACTAAATTAGCTATCATCTAAAGGCAGCAAGATGAGAGATTAAAGGATGCTCTGTTAAATGCTAAGTCTGAGCTCTCTTATTTAAGAATCCTAGAATCATTTAGGTAGAAAAGATCTCTAGGGTCATTGAGTCCAACCATTAACCCAGCACTGCCAAACCTGCCACTAAACCATGTCCGTACGTGGCACATCCATACATCTCTTAAATACCTCCAGGGACGGTGACTCTACTACTCCTCTGGGCAGCCAATTCCAATGCTTGACAACCCTTCCTATGAAGAAATTTTTCCTAATATCCAATCTAAATGTCCTCTGGCATCTTGAGGCCATTTTTTCTTTTCCTGTTGCTTGTCAACTGCAACAAGACACCAGCTCCTACCAGTTCCTTTCAGATAGCTCTGGAGAGTGATAAGGACTCCCCTGAACCTTCTCTTCTCCAGACTAAGCACCCTCAGCCACTCCTCACAGGACTTGTGCTCCAGAGCCCTCACCAGCTCCATTTCCCTTTCCTGGACCCCCTCCAGCACCTCAGTGTCCCCCTTGCAGGGAGGGGCCCAGAACTGTACACAGAACTCCAAGGTGTGGTTCAGCAGCTGCCAGTCAGCAGTCACAGGTCCTTTTTGAAAATTTCAATCACATCCTCAAACACCAACCACATAATAGAGATGCACAAGAAGTTTATCATTATTTTCTGAAAATGCTTTCTATACTATTAAAGGACCTTCCCGCTACAGTTTAAAGAAAATCTTTACTTAGAATATTAAAAAACAAACTAGGCAATTCATCACCTCCTGAAACATGTTTTCAGTGGTGTGTGGGTGCCCTCTTCAGGTCAATGTGAACTTTCAGTTGTGCACAAAATAAAACATGAAACAATCCAGGAAGGTCATGAGGAAAAAAAAGAGCAAGATGCAAATCAATTCTAAATTTCTCCCAGATATAATATTTCTCATTTCATAACTAGAATTTGATTCAACGCTTTTCACAAAAAAACTGCAAATAAAAGGGCATATTATCTTGAACACACAACACTGCAGTGACCCTGGGGAAGTTAATACACCATTTCTTATGTTACCCTAGAACTGAATTGTTTTCAGCATTAAAATGGACAGCGAGATGTATCAGTTTCCCCTGTCCAGCATGAAAAATTATTTTCTAGATCAGTTAAAGAACATTTTCGTATTTACATCTGTAATATTGTTTCATTTGCTTATTAATTAAACAAACAGAAAACAGTTGTCCTGTACTGCTGGAAATGTGGAAACTTACAAAAATTCCAGGTAATGTTTAAATTAAAAATAAGACCTTCCAAACGACAACATTTGTGTGTATGTTGAGGGGAAACATGATGAAAAGAAGCACTAACAAACTGCTGGTTACATTAGCAACTTTGGAAGCAAAAGAATTTTTTGGCATTTGTGTTCAAACTGTGCTGGACCTGACTCAGTACAGAATTTTCAAGTATTTTCACTCTGGACCTCAGTGCTGCTCACTTGCAGAAGCTTCATTAGAAGCAACTCATCCTTATGAAAATGTAGCCTGATAAAACCTACTTGACAAAGTGACTGCCTTAAAATTGCTACAGAGCTCTCTCACTCATGACTCCAACACCATACACCATTCAGCTAAGTACTCTAAGAGCACAGTTAATATGTAGCTTCAAATGTCTGATGCCATTACATTTGCAGGAGAAGATGAAACTGCACTAGCACTTACTATAAGAAGCTCAATTTGGAAAGAGAACGTGAAACAGAGATGCAACATTCAAGAACACAAGCTGTTACAGAATGTTTAACTTCTGAACATAACTTCCTTCCTAAAGACAAGATTTGAAAACTGATTCCTGGTCAACCAGGCTACAGACATTCTAGAATACATCAGAACACTGGCACTGATGTATTTTCCAGTTCTTGCTTATAACTACCTTCAAAACTTATTTCCCCTATTGCAAAACAGTCCCTTGGACTTTATATGTGGTAAGCACTCTCATTTCCAGTATTTTGAAGGTATTTATAGGGATGAGAGCTAAAGCTCTGTGATACAGGTGGACAAGAGGATAACAATACAAGGCTGACTTGAAGAGGAGGCCACCAGGCAAAGGTCAAGCAGTCTTACTAATGGCTCAGCCAGGTGGAAAAGCAATACTGAAGTGTTACAGTTCTGTTCTGCCCTTGAGCAATATACGCACATTTCCATCCACAAGACAGCTCAGCCTGGCCAAAGCTGCCTAAGCCCTCATTGTCACTCATTTATATATGAAAAAATACACCCACCAATATGAAAATGATAAAGTGGGTGTCCTTCTTGCATCTTTTACAGCAGCAACAGGGAACCAATTATATTTGACTACAGCAAATATAAATTTGGTATTTTAAGTCCACCGTGGTGTGGACAAGAATATGATTCTACCTTTCAGATAGGCTGATGGGTTTGCTCCTCTCCTCCTCCAGAGCAGAACACCCTTTGCTATGATCTGCATCTCTGCTACTTAGCAGAATGAAACCAAACTTAATTACTGGTGAAGTTAAGATTCATGAATTGTAAATTGTAAATTTAGCCTAATCAATCATTGTCTAACCTTAGAATATTTAGCACTAAGGCAGTAAGTGCACTTATCAGTGACTATTCCAAATCTTTTTATCTGTTGCTGAATAAAATATCTGCTTTTGACTTTGCAGAACTGTTTCAGGGGAAGTCCTTGGAGGGGCTCTGTCAGGCAAACATCAAACCCACAGTCTTAAGACAGTGTTGTCTAAGAAAGTAGGCTAGACATAAAAGCAGCCTAGCAGAAGCTTAAAATAGTAAATCAGATCATTTCTGTCTGAAGAAATAAAGCCCATTTTTCTTAACTGTTGTAATTTTGGTCACATCAGACCAAAACTGCATTTCTTTTTCAGTTTCAAAATTTCACATTATTACTCAGATGTACGTAATATCCCACTTGCCTTCTGAAATAGGGGAAAAAAAATCATGTACAAGACTCCTGGGCAGATTCATACTCACCTGTCCCCACGCATACATATTGTTATGAGTCTGAGAGGGATTTACTTTTGAAAGCAGGAAACGAGCCTTTAAAAAAATAAAACAAAGACAATAAATTGAGCTTCTCAAACAGAATTTTCCTGCACTCAGAAAAAAGTTGCCTATGTATTAAGTATGTAATTTCTATTAGCTGGAGATACAGACACTGCAAACAGCACCTCTGTAAATAAAGCCACTCTGATTCCATAGCTATAATAAAGAACTGCTAACAACTTCCTGATGCAGCTGAATGGAAGCCTTTGTCTCCTTCAAGCACTAGCAAAGCAAATGTGAATATCAACAAGAAATTAAGTCTTAAAGTTTTAAAAAGATAACACAAATAGTAATTCTGGTATTCATTCAGTAACCCAGACAAGTACTATCTTTTCTGCCCTACACACCTTACACAAAGATCTGAGAGTCCAAGTCAGTATGATTAAAATAATAATAAATAGCAGGATTCATAAATCAGGGAGGAAGCTACTTTTAAATATCTTGCTCTGTAAAAGCTTTAAGATTCAAAACACTGATTTGCAATTTATGTATATTTTAGCAGAGAAATGAATGTTTACTACCAAAAACATCTCACAACATTGCTAACACATCATTTCCAAGATTATGTAATATACACTTCACCATACCTGGCTTCCTCCATGTTCTGTATCAATGTATCGGGGCATTGGAAATCTGGAATGGAGAATTTCTTGGGCATCATCAACTGGAGCTTGTAGCAAGTGGTGGAAGTTTTCATATTCTGGCATATCTTGGTACCCCGACTTACGCCACTGCGCTATGGTCTGCGGACAGGGCAAAGAAAGCATTCTAGAACTGATTCACCAAACCTTCTTAGAGGATACACAGGTCTCTTCAGAAGAGAATGTGCCATTGGTTGGCCTCTTTTCTATCACTCATCCCTTTCTGCCCTATAGAATGCAAGTTAATTTTTAAAAGCCAAGATGTGCAAGTAACATGTACTAGATGGCTTTTTCCAAGGTCAAACTTAACAATTTGTGGTCCATTTGTATTTCCTCTTTTTTGTCATCTTTTGCATGCCAAATATTTTGTTTGCTCAATTCCTGCAGGGAGGCAGAGCAGTAGCAAGTCACATGCACTGGAATTTTATTACTAAGAAATGTCTATCCACCAAACTGCCAGGAGCAGTTCCATTCTTCCAGGACAGTACACAGACAAAGGGTAACCATAAAACTTGCTGTTCTGACTACCCATCCCTGAAGAACCATATTAAAGGTCTAAAATAAATTAGTGAAAAGTGGGGAAGAGGCAGGGTATAACACTCCTTAGGAAAAATATTGATCTAAAAAAATACTCTGCATACTGAAGCTCATTCATCTCAAACTCATCCTAACAGGACCAAAACATCAAGTCATGTCAGGTATCTGCACATAGACACGTTGAACTACCAAACCACGACTGCTGTCAGCCATGTAGATGAGAGGGTCAAGCACTGAGGTGCATGAGAACTGGAGCCTGACCTCCAGTGATCTCCATAATGTAGCACTCCTACAGAAAAAAAAGTATTTATGTAAGACATGACAACACTTACCTCTCCATGATATATAAGGATTTGGAAAAAGGTGTCCATAAGGAGAATGCGATCTGGTAAAATGCTGCTGCTATCCAGAAGAACAGGCTAGTGATTTAAAAATAAATTAAAAAATTATCAACTGATGAAGAACCGAGCAATCAGATGGCATTGCCAGATTTTTTAATCAGTAACTGAACCTTAGGAACTTTTTCAATCACTTACTAAAGCTCTGTATTTGCTCCTTTTCATGTTACACATCTGCAACCCACACAATTTCATTCTAAAGTTATCCTGCCTGATGCTGTAACTAAAACTTCATGAAAGTAATAAAAAATGTATTCAAGAGCTGAAACCCCTTTCATTATTATGCACTTTACTAGTCTTTCATGTACCTTTGTATTTACCCATACAATGCCATTAATTTGAATTGTATTTCAATGCATAAGGATTCAGTAGTTATTCAAGTGTAAGATTTGGGGCTTGTGGATTGTTGGGGTTTTTTTTTAGTCTTGTTCTTGCAGCATATCATTACTATGCATATATATCTCCCAATACTGTATATAGTAAATACTCATGATTTATGTAATCTAATATTTAAGGTTTTAAGTCACCTTTTTAAGGGTAGTGACACTGTAGCAGTGCTATATGATTTAACTGAATCAGTATTACTAGAGATAACAGAAATATTAACTATTCCAAGAATCGAGAAAAAAATATTATTCATTCTACACTGAGACATCAGTTCCTGTTTAATCATATTTATCCTTCAATCACCAATGGAACTACTTGGTTTTCATACATGGCAGAGTGATATTACACTTGCAAGCTGCTCTTCACAAACCATCTTATTACTTTCATTTAAACTCCACTTCTAAAAGTCTTTTTTTTTATCCTCATGAATAGTCTAAAAAAAAATACTAAAAAAATTAGAAATCCAACCTGCCAAGATCCTTGACTACAATGTTTGTTTTCACTGCCTCATTCTCTTTTATGTAGCAGACTACTTTTGTTATTTGCTGACACAAAGAAGTGTCTGACACTTCTTTCAGAAGCCTCTTGAAAGATCCGCTTTTTATTTTAGGTTTATACAGAATGTGCCATCACAAGGTCAGCTGGAAGGTTCTGTACTAAATCTACACATAATGGGAACCATATTAAAATTAGAAGCTTTGGATTATGGCAGTAAAACAGAGCAATTTTTGTGCATTTAAAAAAACTCTCAACAGTGAAAGTACATTTTTAAATAAAAACATTTTTGCATATGTTTACATTCCAGCTCCACAAAATAAAAAAAAAAGCTCTCATGAACTAAGAAAAAAGTACATCATCCTTAAGTTGTAAACATAACCTCTTTACAAAGTGACTTTTCTTCTCAAGACTGCTGCATCAGAATTCTGAGATATGCCTTGCTCATAGCTTTTTAGAATTAAATTAATTTCTTTCTCAGATGATAAACTTTGAATCAATATATTTTGTAACATGTAACAATGAAGACAGCAATCATCCCTTTCTCAGCAAAGCACTTTTTAACCCACTATGGAGTTATTTTACTGATACCTCTGGAGGTCCATTGAAAGAGTAGGCATAAAGAATTGGCTGAACCATGATAAGCGACTGGGTTAGATCTTGACGCATAAAATGATGACGATAGTAGGAGCTCTCATCGGGACTGTTGTTAAAAACTTGTAAGAAAGGAGATCTTCTCAAGTGAAACATGAACTGCAAAACAAGAACCCTTGACTTGAACTCTGACAGATAAAAAGAAAGGTTTTACAAGGAGAAAAATATTTTCCACACACTACATGAGCGCAATGACACAACAAAACCTACGAAACAGCTTTGAAATCCTTCCTTTACTGTAAGTTCTACTGTTCCTAGGAGGGAGGTTGCTGTTCTACAACTAAGTAAGTTATAGCATGTGAACAGAAAGAGGAACATTCACCACAGCAAACTTTCCTAGTAAAAGCATATACTTTCATTGCTGAAACTAATTCTCCACATACTGATTCAATCTCTACACAACACCCACAGACAGATCAGTAGGGAACTGAAACAGAAATATCACGGAAGTGTATGAGGAGTGCAAAAGTGAAGTATCTGGAGCTACATGAAGGGAGAAATTTATCAAAATGAATTATTAGCAAAAAAAATTATTCAAAGTTTAATACAGTCAAGGTCAAGTTCACTTCACAGAGAAGTGTCATTTTTCTCATATCATAAATCATGGGAGAGAAACAATAAAGCAAACCCATTTATTTTCTTCTGTTTTCTGCATTTCTTCATTAGAACAGTCCTTTAAAAAGTGTCATTATATGAATTACAAATTCAGGTGGGACAAGAATTGCATTGTGGGAGAAAGGAAAAATATACATAGACATTTAACTGTGGGGGCAGAGGACAAAAGGGGACACAGCAGCACAGATAACAGAAGTGATTTTCCTAATGTCACATGCCAGACAGAAGTTTGGGGGCAGGGAGTCTGTTCATGATATGCCTTATTGTACTCAGTGCTACAAGGACCTTTTTTCACTGAGCATTCTCCTCTGTTCCTATAGACAAACCTTCCTACAGACTAACTCACCTGTGGATAAAGTGAAAATGTTTCTGAAAATCTGAAAGAGCTTGGATCATCCTTGTGATATTCTCCAAATTTCTGACACTGGAATAAATGAGACAGAAAATCTCTATTAAGAAATGTAGTTGCATGGTCATGCCATTACTGTAAGTTTGGTTTTAACAGGCACATGACTTGTGGTGCTAGCAACTTTGTAAACAAACAAATCTAGCAAAAACACTGACACAAGTTCTCTTTTTAACAAGCAGTGATTTTCTTGTATATGAGGCTTTAAGAAACCTGTGTGTTTTCCCCTCTAAAATCACTAAACAGATTTAGATGATTAAACAGCCCAGAAGAAATTGTTTAAAATTAAATTATTAATAACTAATTACTTAGGAATAAAATTTAAATACATTAAAATAAAACCAAACAGAAAATTGAACTTCTGAAAATAATAATTTAAAACCCCATACAGTTTTCTAGATACTTTGCCTTTTTTTTTTTTTTTGCTAAAAATATTTACTCTACAAGATCATTACATATAGAAGAAACTAGAGAAGACTTTGATTTCTGCTTATCACATACTAGAATTTCTCTTAATTCCTGGCAAATGTCCTGAGGAAACATTAATAAATCAACTGAAAATACACCTGCTCGTTTTTAATTTAAAATAGAAAAACTTAGTTAATTCTGTATAAGCTTAAGTGGAAATTAGGCATTCAGTTCATTTTTTGCTTTTATTTTAAAAGAAACTATCACTGAGCAGTAGTCACTTATGAGTCTGCAAACAAGAAACCCATCAGACTCTCAGTGGAGCTCGTTTTACCAGTCGGATCAGTTGTCTGTCCAGCCACCTCAGCACATCAGGGCCCTCCTCGGTCTCTGCCCTGTACACTGCCAGTCTAGCCATGAGAATTGCAGCAGCTTCCTGGTCAAAGGATGCAGCAATGTTTTGAATCTGGGTCTGTGCATCTGCCCAGCTGCAAAATAAAAATACAAGGATTTGCACCACCTTTGCCATCAAAGGAAAAAATCCAACCTCAAAATATCCCTTCAAAATTAAGGCAAAGAAAGCTTAACAGTTAGCAGTTTAACAAACTCATGCTGAAGCTTCAAAAAATCTGCTGGGTAGACTAAATGAGCAGCCTCCCAGTTAACCATTCTTTAATTAGAAATGTTCCTTATTTGTACAGATGCTATGCAACCAGTGAAATAAAATATACTATCATTAATAGAACAGTAGTTGTTTTTTTTTTTTAATGATAAAAGATTGTTACAGAAAACACCATCCAGGAATCTAATCACACATTCCCACATAAGAAAATTTCCTGTGCACTTTGCCAGTTTTTTTTAATTTACAGAGTAAACTATTAATTAGACCTTTCATCAGTCACCAGGATTCTACTAAAGCAACTAATTACTTTAACAACATAGTCTTTTTAAGTTAGGGCAATGCTTTTTCCAATAAATTTTCCATCAAATTAACCAAGCAATGATCTTCTTCAGCTTAGAGTAAATAAATGTCACTGACACTGAAAAATGTCTTCAAAATATTAAACATAATTTCCTAAAATTGTGAAGAATATTGAATCAAGGAAGCTGCAGGTAAAGATTATACATGGAATACCAGGTATTTACATCCCTCTGAACTGCAGTTAGCATTCTCAAGTCAAGTTATGAAGTGATTTTTGCGATTCCCTAACTCCAAACATATATTCAGCTTAGGCCAAAGAATTTCACTCAGAGCTTCCCCTTTGACTAAAATCACTTGGCTTTCTTCAGAGCACTCCTATAATAACATTATATAGCCACTCAGAGAAAACCTCTCAGAGAAAAAGCAGTCCACAGAACAAGAGAGGAAACTGTCTCAAACAAGAGACTGCTTACAATATCTACAAATTAAAAGGCATTTATATATATATATATATATACACACACACACTGTAATTTTCCAAAATGACAAGTAAAACATACTTTCTGGCAACTGTGGTCACTCTGATACGTCTCTGTCCACTGGAATGCTGGTACTGAGTCACAAACTGGATTGCACCACGTCCTCCTTGAGGAATGGGAGCATTGTGCTAAGTACAGAAGGAAACAAAAATGAAAGAGAATCTCAAGATGTTACAGAATAATTTGAAGATGTATAACTAATTATTAGAAAATCATAAGATCCTTTGCAATAGGCAAAGTTATATTAACGCATTATCTGGAACTTTTGTTATGTTGAGTACTTTTACTAAACAGATAATCAGCAAACTAAATATAATAAAATATACATCAGCATATTAAATATATAGAAACTACAGACAGCTCACTTCCTGAGCTACTTCTTGGAATAAGAAATGGTAGGAGAATGAGTACCACATCTGAGCCTCCTATTTTCATCCTCTTTTTTAGTAACCCCTCAGGGAATCAGGAAAACAGACTATTTGCCCTACATGCATTTCAGTAAAACCAATCTTCGCTTGCAAACACTGAGCAATAAATTAAAATGTAACACTATGTGGTAACTACCTTGTAACTAAAACATCAGAGGAATAATAAGAAGCAGTTTTAAATATACAAATAATAGCATTTTCATGTAATGCAATAAAAATACATTCATCAAGTAATACACTGAAAGAAAGAAATGGAGTTAAAGATCATGAACTTTACCCAAAATTTGTAAAGCTCTTTAGCAGTCATTATCACATAAAAGAATAACCCATCATAGAGCAGTTAGTGTCCACCTCTAAACTTTGACAACACAAAATGGCAACATCATTTTTATCCCTGCTACTGCGCTTGGGGGAAATCACACAAAAATACAAGCTTCAACAGTCATATAAAGCAAGATTATTGTGTTTAGTATACAAATAGACAAATATTTATTACCTGGTTTACCACCTCAAAGTACAGTGCAAGTGTTGTAGTAGGATTAAGCCCACAAATCTTCCACTGACAAGTGCCTCCTGTTCCAATCTCCTGCAGAAAGATTTTGTAATACTTTTACAAACCACAAGTATTTCCTGCTTTGTGAAATACAGCATCTAGCCATTATAGGTAACTGTTTGCAACTACTCCCACAGATTTTCTCCCTGATCACTCTGTCACTTCTCAAACACTCTTGCAAATCAACTGCAGTGCTGGATGGAGGAATAATAAAAATAAGATATTGTTGTTTTTAAAATTAATACATTAGAAAGATCAGGAGCTGGCATTAGAAAAAGACTGAAAAAGCAAGTCAGAAACAGGAAAAAGTACCAGACTTTGCCTAAGCAGAGGCAAAAAGCACATGTAAGTAGAATTATTCTTCTAAGTTACAGCAATAAAACTTTAAATAATAGCTTACACACTATATTTTATTTAGTTACACAGTCTCTACTCACTAACAAGGTAACTGTACACAGATAGAAATATATTTCAACTGACAATTCCTTTTTGGCATCAAAGCAACATGGATATCCAGCAAAACCAACTGCAGTAATCCATCATCCATAATGGACACAGAGAAACCAAATAAAAATTTAAGGAAAACCGTGCTGGCAATATTGTCACTGTGCCTGTATTCACTTGAAAGCATTATGGCTAGAGGAACTGTTCAGTTACCACTGAAATGAGCTGCATGCACTCTCATTTTATTCATACTCGAATTTTAATTCAGATAATTTTAACACGAAGGGGTTTGGAATATAAATTAATCATGATATAACTGCAAAGCAATGGACAATCTCACAACTGAATTTCCTATTACCTCCTGTTAAACAGATATGTAGCTTAAATAAGGAGATGTACCTTTAATTTTTTTTGGGGTTTTTTTTTACTTTTATTGTAATACTTGCCATCCCTTCAGGCAATGAAATTAGAAAAATCTGTACCAGATCACAAAGGTAAAAAATGCTCGTTATATTGAAATTTTTATATTCACAAAGATGCAATCATAAATACAAGAAAAATGTAAGGAATAAAAGTGCTTGATTAAAGCAGGCCATTTGTGAGCATTTTCATTGTGGGAAATCCTCTATTATGCAGATTGTTAGGAACAAAAGTGAGACTTCTCAAATGTAAGACATTCTGGTCACTTGCAGAAATTGTTTTTTTATTGGCAAACAAAAGTTAATATTATTATCTGATAAGAAAATAAGTGATGATTTAAGTCTAATATAATTTAAAGTTATTACTTCAGGTGCCTACAACAGCTGTATCTTTCAATCAATTCCTTAAATGTGCATTTGATGAAACAGCCATAGAAATGAGAAGACAGAGTTCAGATAAAAGGGATGTTTACAAAGTCTAGTGTTCTCCTGTTCTCTCAATTCTTTCTAAAAATGTATTTTTATGGTTCACTTTGGATAAAAGGACACACCTCTGATTTTAACAACAAAGCATGCTAACTTTCTTTCTACTTGGTAGAAAGTTTCTGCTACATCATTATATAACTTTTGTATAATAACTTTAAAGCAACCCAACCTAAACAAGTGGACAAATCTAAACAAGTAACAAGAGATCTACAAGGTCTAATACAATTGAATCTGACCTAGTAATGAATGTGAGCTTGCATATATTTAATTTAAAGTTGGTAAAAAATGAACACTTTGTTCCATTTACGGAAGTTTCAGCCTCTCTTCAAATCCACGAATCTTAAATCCTGTTTTTCCATGTAGGACACTACCTTCATGTTCAGCCAAGTTTACTTACATTTTCTGAGACACAAGGTCCCTTAGAGTTGAGAGAGACACAGGGTCCAATCGCCCCAGAAATCTTCACTTCTCTTGAAGTCTTCATATTTCAAATAAAAATATACATTAACATGTCACTCTAAAGAATTCATTCTCATTTTATCATCAGATAATTAAAACCTCAAGGCATACTACACTACTGATACCTTTAGGAAAGGTTATAATAATGCTGATACAGTTGGAGATACTTTTCACTTCCTCAGTTTCTACACTTTATTATGTTAGTTTGCTATACCAATTAGTATATATTAACAGCATGAACGTAAAAGATGGAGAAAAGCTGCTTGATTTATAAACATAGGAGCCTATGAAGTATACAGGGTAATGTTTCCTTTCTAATGAAAGGATTAAAATATTCAAAGGTAAGACTAAAACTGAAGACCAGTAAGATAAGCCTACACACACCTGATAAGGAATTTATACTCTATGTTCTAAACATATTTAGCTAAAAGCAAGATCCAGTTATTTACATTCTTCCAATGTCACTTTCCTCATTGAAGTGATCTGTATAACCCTCTAGAACTAGAACTCTCTTTTTACATTTTACAGGATCTTTCAACAAAAATCACATAAATATGTATACAAAAAAAAAAGAGGGTTCAACTATTTGTCCTAGTAGAAAAATTTAAACAGAATTTTACCAAAAAATAAAATAGTCTCATATTCTTCTGCAATATGGGATTGTAATATTTTTCAAGAAACATCACAGAAGGCAGTGCCTGAACCTACAGCATATTCAGCTCTAAGCTTCTCACAATGGTGGAAGCAAAAACCAGTATTGTTAAAATTGGTTATCAGAATGGGTTCTGATAAGGGTGGAAAATGAAAGAAAATTTGTCCTGGACTACACAGAGAAACTGACCTACCTAAAATTAAGAAACTGCTGATATCAAAATCTAAGCTCACAGCACTGTGAGTTTCTAATGGAAACACTTCTTTTGCTTTAGCCTCTCTTTAAGCTGTCACTGAATGCAAGGTGGGAAGGAACTACCATTATACCTAACTCACATTTACAGAATCCCAGAACTGCAGAAAGATAGCTAGGACTATGTACAGGCCAAACTTAATACATCTGTTTAGCATGTTCCTAAAAATTTCCTTAAAAGGGCAAAGAACCCACAGTTTGCAGCCATCCTATCCCATTGTTTCACTAAGAGACTGCATTTTTGTACACTTACCTTTATTTCTAATGTGCCACCAAATCCCATTTTAAATTGTCCTTGCATATCTTTAGTGAATACTCTCTGGAAAGTTTGTTTGAACAATGATGTATTGAAAGAGTCTCCCATTACCATGTAGCCTCTAGACAACAACAAAACAAACAAGCAAAACCCATGAGTTAATATAATTATTTATATAGCTCATTTTTATTAAACACTAAAACTAAAGACAATTCACTGTGAGACATATTTTTACCTTCTTAAAATAGACTAATATTAAATTAGAAGTTTGCCACAATTTTAAGAATTAAAGTTTTAAGTGAGCTTCTTGCCCAATGCATCTTAAGGTCATTATATTATGTAACAAAATCTTTCACTAGGAAAATATTATACTGGACTTTCAACACTAAGGATGTCTCAAGATCCTGTTACACAAAGTCAGTTTACTTCTACTATTTATAATTCCAAACTATAGCATTTTGTGTAGTTCATTCATTATTTCAGGGTTAAATCTATGCTCAAGAAGCATGATTTATTTTTATGCTTAGCAACATTCTGTGGATGTAACTGCAACAGTTGCCACTTGTCATGAAATATGCCTTTAGAAAATAGTAATGGGAGATATTATTCTCAGTCATCAAAGAATGTTAATTGAAACCTTTTAGTAAAATATGTCAATAGGTCAAGAACTACACCCAAAAGAAGTTTCCAGGTGGACACTCAAAAATAGAAGAATAGACATGGATAGAATCAGAAATTCCTCCCTGTATGCAGGATGTAACCAAAACCAAAATACAAGAACTGTAGGAGAAATAAACAAACTATATACATTAAGGCTACAGAAACAGGGTGAGTCACAGGAGCAGACAGAAAGAGCAAAACAGTATAAACTTGAATTGGATGCAGAAAAGGAATAGGTGTCAAATACACAGGTAAAATCAAATTTAAACATAAATATCCTGAACAGTGATAAAAGCTCCCAAGCTAAGGCTATACAGACAGCTCTGAAGAGAAGCAGGGATTAGCATGGCCAAGCTGGCCTGAAACTCGGGAGCTGTGTCAGGGTATGTGATAGTCATCTAAACCACTAGCTGAACCTATAAACAATATATAAAAGAATGGCACAAGCAAGACAGAAAGAATAACAGAATAACAGGTTTTGTACCACCAGAGTCTTGTTTCTGAAGAAAAATAAGGACAGGTCTTTATCTTTACTGAAATCTGCCACTTACACAGACACACATGGAAAAACAGAAATAGCGTTATCTGCATATCTCTGATAAACTGTCTGTTTAAAAGATATCCATGTTATTCAAGCCTCAAAAAGACCACATTAAAAGAAAACAGCAAACACACTTCTGATTAAATCCAAAATTGTGGTAACAAATCTGCCAGAGGCCAAGATATTCCAAAATTCCAGTACAAATGTAACCATCACAGTTTATCAGTGTGTTTATGCTTTTTTTTACATAGCACAAGATTCTTTGCAAGTCCTTCCTGTTAAACAATTTTAAACTGCACCTTCACATACTACTAAAAGCCAAATAGACACATACCCAGTGTAGTTGGGACAACACTTCATCTCCAGCAGACCAGTCTGATCCAATGCACATGCATATATGTCAATAACATGACCATTTGTTGCAGCTCGATTAGCCAGTGCTTCAAAATGCTAAACACAAGATGAAAATACAGTTCAAGCAATTTACAACGTGAACTTTCCTCTTCGCATTAAATCCTAAACTCACAACATTTTTCCAAAACAACATTATCAGATTCTATTCATGAAATAATATATTTTTCTTAAAGTTAGTAACACTGGAATTTTCAACACTTGGAGGTTTTTTTCTTATCAGCTGAGAGCCTGACTTCCACTAAAAAGAACAGTGGTTGCTATTTAAACTAGAAAATTAGTTTGATCTTCTTCCTTTTAAACTTTGAATTTAATACTAGATCCAGCACGGAACTTGAATTTGCTATTGTAATCTCAAATGTCTACAATGAGAGGTGCCTGCAAGTGAGCTCATTGTTTAAGCTCCCATTATAATCAGTCAAGATGAATTCATCAGGTTTTGGATGCAGTTCACCAACCCAAATGTACATTTTAGATTAAATTAGATATGACTAAACTTTACAGCCTAATCCTTCCTTAACTACTGAGACAGTTTTGAGCACCTGTGTTAGAAGCCTCAGCCTTACAACACCAGACATAGCACTTGGTCATAAAAATTTTCTTGAATTAAACCAGAGAAACACTCAAAAGAACTTCAGTGTGAGCTACACAAGTCCTAACTCAATATACTAAAATTTCTGAAAAAATTCTTGAGACATACAATGCTATTCAGAGCCAGGTAAACAAAACCACACAATCCCCACCTCTTTATACATTCGTTATTACTAACAGCAATAGCGTCCAGCAATTTAAATGTTTACTTACTGGAAATATGCATGAAATCACACAATCATCTCTTACCTTAGTACCCTTTTTAACATATTTTGCATTGTCTTTCTCAATGTCATGCCATGATCTTATAGGTAACTTCAACTCATCCCCCACAACCATGCCAGGTCCTTGTGTGGCTGGTCCTCCAATGAACATCATGATGCGTGCACCAGTATTAGGGAAAGTGCACTGCAGGAAATAAAAGACAAGAGTTTTACTACAAACTGAACAAAAGAAATAAATATATAGCTACTTATCACACTGATAGGATTGTAACAAGAACTGTATTTTTTCACTCGCAGAAGTTAAATCTGCCAGTAATTCAAAGTCTCAATTTTGCCTTATTAAAATACGTAAATGTCTACGAAATTCTATGCTTATAAGGGATGATATCCATCAGAATCATCTTAAAAATCTAGTACACATCAATTAGTAAGGTTTTCACATACTGATTGTGGCAGCTTTTCTGCAAGAAAATAATCTATGTTTAGCAGAGCTATAGTTAAAGCTTTTACCTCAAGAAGTCCAACAGCTATGGACAGGGCCACTCCAGAAGAACGTAAGGGCCGTTTTCCTTGGGGAACAGGCCAAGGATCCCGTTGCAGTTCACCCAAAAGATCAGTAAGATTCATATCAATCTTCTGCACTGGTTGCAAAAATCTGGAAACAAATACATGAAAGTAGTTTAGATCTAGAATTATTAAATAAAAATTTCATCAATTGCTTGCCAGCAATATATTAGATATATATTTGAGATGTCTAATTCTAGATTCTGGTCTGAATTCAGATCAGTGTCTGCTTCATCAAAATAAACCAATCTGGAATTACTACGTACACACTCAGCTTAAGAAGCTCAGCAAAAAAGCTTGCGAAACTAAAACTTGCAGACTTAGACATACCACCACTACCCAGAAAGAACTCTACCTAGTCAAAAGAATAAAGCAGGTGATGACCTAAAAATAAACGTTTCCCTACTTCAGCGACAATCAAATATCAGGAGAAAAATTAATGGTAAGATCTCCTTCGTGCTGCTGCAAGCAGTCTACATATGCAGCTAATCTTTGGAGGGCAGAGTTGGCAAATCTGTTTTCCAATCATTTCATAAATTTCTTCTATGTCACAGTGAAATACACAATAAAATCAAACATCAGCCTGTGATTTCCAAATGAGATACCAAAGAGAAGGGAAGAAGAATAGAAGAGGGAGAAGAAGGGAAGGGACAACTTAATATCCATATAAGGGGCACTAAAGCATCTATTAACACTTTCCAGCACACCAATCAATAGTAATGTCATTGTAATTATTTATGTATCTCTAACATGCCTCTCAGAGCACTTCCAGATAATATTACTGTTACCCATTGAGTCAATT
This sequence comes from Cisticola juncidis, assembly GCA_013400215.1. Lineage (NCBI taxonomy): Eukaryota > Metazoa > Chordata > Aves > Passeriformes > Cisticolidae > Cisticola > Cisticola juncidis. The sequence continues at coordinate 1,580,905 of VXBR01004631.1, read as the reverse complement.
CTTCCCAGTACAAACTGTAGGAAAGAACAGTCTACTTAGCAAATCTGTGCCTGACCAAGAAGTTTGACTGTCAGTTTATTGTTTAATGGTCATTAAACCTAGGTTTCCAGTACATCAGAGGAGCCAAGGTACATGTTTTAAGATGTTTAAAGTACACTACCTGTTAGAAGGTGGTGGCTGCTGCACTTGAGGACCCCGACCAACTTGCCCAACAGCGACTTTCGTGAGCCCCAGCATTTCCTGTGGTCAAATAAATAAGATTTTATTACAAAATCTGTTTACAGACTCTTTCACCATTAGTGAAAATGATTTCTTTTTGTTTGCTTCTGTTCATTACCTGAAGCTGTTTTGCAGAGAGGTCCTTTGTTCCTCTGAAGACATAGCTTTTGGAAATTCCTTCACAGCCAAGCTCATGAACTTGCACCATTCGGCCAAAGGTAATGAGCCCCACTAATGCAGTTGGTGGCAGGAGACTAAGGGACATTTGCATGGACTCCTTCAGAGCCTGCAAGTCCTCATCTTCCATGCATGTATCCACAACATAAAGGAATATCAACGGCATCTGGGGACCACGCTTGGAGAAACAAAATTGGAATCATATGAAAAACAAGTCCTGCAATATCTAAAGGATCAAAATCTAACAAGCAAGATACATCTTGTAGAAGTTTTAATTTTAATCATCAGTAATGTCAATATTCGATCTAACTTAACTCTCTCTCTCAATTAATAATCAGGATCCAGAACAAAACCCCTACCAAAGTGAATTCTGTACACAAATGAAATACTTACTACTGAAAAAACAAAAAAATCCTTTCAGGATATCAGGGTTTTTTAAGCATCAGCCAATTATATGCATCTTTTAATACACAATGAGCTTTTATTGCTCCAAGTGAACATAACAGTCATAAAGCTATTCATAATTATAAAATATTCTAGCCTGATGACAGTCCACAGCATTTCACCTCCTAATTTTACTCTAGAGATCATCAGTACTTTTTATTCTATCTAGACTAATTTTACTGTATTATGAGCAAACATTCAATGTACTTTGCATTACAAGAGTTGGCAAAAAGTACTGATTCTGTTCAATATTCACTCTTCCTTTCATTAAAATTTGTAAGACTTCAGTGAGGACTCAGATTATGATTTGTCTCAATGAGGTCTTAAAAATTTTAATCCTCAAAAATTGATTTGAAGGTTAAAAATTTGCAATTGCAAATGTTTGCAATTTAGAGGTTTAGGTCCATTTTTTAATTCTATTCAAGTAACCTCTGTCTTGAAAAAGGATGAATATCGAAATTCAAACACCTGAACTGAATATGTATTTACTGTTGTCTCTAAACCAGACAGCACTAGAAATAACCACTCATCACTCAAATACAAACTTAAATTCAAATGATTAATGAGAGGTGAATGAACAGTCAAATTGGAACTGAAATTCCTTCAGCAAACAACAGAGGCAAGCAGCCTCCTGACACAAACACAAATTAAACTCATTGTAAAGAAACAGACCTAACAGAAGTATCACCTTTAGAGGAGAACTCTTTTTTTTTTAACCAGTCTAATTAGCCATCCTAATACTCTTATAAAAAGCACTCTTTTTCAAACTGATGGCATCAATGTTCAACCTACTAATAAGCACGTAAGTACTCATAGTCATTAAAATAAAGAAGTAAAATCAAAACTTATTCTTTTTGTATATTGCAAGGCAATAGATGTTCCATATTCTATTTAATAATTTTTACCTGTACTACATATTCAATGCTGGAGAATTGAGGCAAAAGTTCAGCTGGCTGATTCATTTCAGATATACCAGCATAAGTAGGAGGAAACTGCAAATAAAAACATAGAAATTAAATATAAATAAAAGATTACAATTTTTACAAAGGAAAAGAACAGAGACTTATTTCAACAGATATTCGGTATTGTTGTTATGAAAGAAAGGTCAGTGCAATGTCTGAAGATAAAATTGCACAGTCCTGCTCTTGCTGTCAATTTCAGTTTACAACTATAACTTGAAAAATCAAGGTTTTCATTTTATCTTGTAAAAAATATTTTCCGTATGCTGAACACTTCATTTTCTTACCTGGTTTCTCTGGTAACAGAAGTTGCAAGCCCAGAGTTTTGCTCGATAATCCACTTGGCTATAAAAATACAAAAGGAAAAGCATGAACAATTATATAGCATGAACAATTCATTTTCCTCCATTGTCCCTAGAATACATGTCTTTAAAATTTTAGAAAACACATTGACTTTGAAAATGTTTCTTTCAAAATATACTTTCTCCTAAATATCCACATTACAAACTGAAGATAAATGGAGCCTTACACAGATGTATCAGGTAAATTATTGTGTTTAGGGAGAAAGACTGGTCTTCAGGAAGAAGATGCAAATAAGAAATTTAAAAATACAGACTTGGCACCTATATTAGAACCTTTCTCCAGGGTTTTAGCAAATCTTTTCAACTCTCCCTACCTTTGAATTTTTCATCTTTTTCTGCCTCTATCTATTAGCTGTCAGTGTGGGACTAGCCTGAATATACATTATGCACTAAAAAACATGACAGGTTCCAACATGACAGCTATCTCTGTAACAAAAACAACACTGTTCTCAAAAGATGAGTCTACTTCCTTTTGTCTACATTTTTATTACTATTCAGGCAGTTTAAGAAAATGCAAATTCTATCTTTATGCCATGAGATGTCTTAAAAGTCCTAATCACATCTTAAGGGAAAGTCACCTTAACAGTTCTCAATGTACACCTCTTTCTATTACATCTTCTCCTGTCTACAAGAGCAAAAATCTTTTTAAAATATCATTAAAACTTCAGGTAAGTCCCAGCATGCTGTAAACAAAACACAGCTCTATTGCTATCTAGTTATCTTTACCAATTATAGGGGCTGCAAATTACCTAGCCCAAAGTGCCACACGGGCTTCTCAAGTTTCCTGAGACTAAGTCTCTAACCACCCTTTCAGGGAAAAAATCCAGTCATTACTTGCACATACAGCACTGGAAAAATGTACACAGCTCACTGTAATGTTGGCATCTGTCTGAGTCTTTACAACTTTGTCTTGTCATTCTTCTTCCAGTGCTCAGTAAAAGATAGTGCTTCTCAAAAAGTTAACTTCAACTAAATCTGACTCCTTGTATAACCAGCCACTGTGGCTGCTGCATACTGAAACACAATTTTACGTCTGCTTTGAAGCTGTCTTTTTCCCAGGCAAGGAAATTCATAACATTAAATTTGTTCTACAGGTTCTCTGACATCATGTCTAAGATCTATCAATCAGGATCCTTCCCATGCCAATAAACTCCAACCTAGAAATCATCCTGCTTCTTTTCCATGCTCGTATGACAGGAATGACATATGAAATACCTCCTCTGCTCCCAACCCAAACTCACCCAGGACTAGTCCACAATCATTTGAGCGTGTGCCAATATCACTCTTAAGCTTAAACCGCTTTCTACGCTCTTTGATGCCTACTTCTGATTTTACCTATCTATCACTGTCTGTTTTGGTAAACTAAAACAGATAACCTGCTTTGGTTCACAAATGAACTAATGTCAGCAATAAATGTAGTTTATTTCACTTGGAAATTAAACTATATCTGGGTCCAAAAGTTCAAGAGATACAGTAATGTAACTTTTTACCCAAGTCTAGAGGCAAAATGCAAGAGTATACTAACTCCTAAGATGTATAGTTACAGAAAAAACCCACATCTAATCAATACTAGGGACGTTCAAACTACTCATTAAATGAAAGGTTTGTTTTCAGTAAATATGTTACAGATGCAAATCTATGTGCAGAACCTGTAAGTCTGTGAGGAGATGTGAGGATGTGAGGAGTATCTGAACTTCCGTATGCCAGATCTTTCAGACAGTTCAGCTAGCACGTTCTCAAGATTCTAAGGCAAAGCACTGGAACAATACTATGCATTAAGTTTACCATAAGGGATTCAGGACAGCTCGGCACGTGGTCCTACTGCACAACACTGGCTCATACTGAATAGGAGGCAGGTCTGGCCGTTCCTTCAGTGGCGTGAAGAGGGCAGCCACCGGGACCACCATTCTCGTAGCTTCAAGACGACTGGAAGGCCAAACATTCCAGCTGAATCTGACTCCATCTCTGTCCTCATTCTGCTGGATGAATTCCAGGAAGGTTGTCATGGTCAACTTCTTTCTTTAACACTAAAATAAAAAGATAACCATCAGCAGAATGTTGACATGCAAAGACTTTTAACTTCTAAATGCTGAGTGCACATAATGACAGTCACACATTGAAATACAGTAACACAGTGACAGTCAATAAAATACTGAGTAGAATTTCTCAAATCCTAAAAGCAATGTGCAGAATTCTAAAGGGAACAAAATACTGCTGTATAAGTTTTTTAAAGAGTTTCTAACCATATTATAACCACTATAACATAAAGGAATAACAACATGACATTCCACTACAGTACATTCCTACAGCAATGCTAGGAAGTAACTGTAAGAAATACAAGTGCCATATTCCAATAAATTATGTACCAAGAAGCACTTTCCAACACTTCTTTGAATTCAAATTTACCACTTTGGCCATTGTCTTAAGGCTTTCAAAATGTTCTGCCATGATTATTCAGAAGCTGGAGGACTGGGGAGCACAGACACATGGGAAAAGCTCAGCAGGTACCTGTGAACATCTGGTAAAGTCAGCAAGGAGCACTCCCTCCCTCCAATCCCAAACTCCTCAGCTATAGACACACTGTTCCTGACTATCTGCTACACACTACACAGCCCCTTTTACAGTATATGTAGCACAGGTTTTTCCAGGAACTAGGATATCTAAACTCACACTTGCCTAATAACTAAGGATTTACTGTAAAACCTACATGAACCATATAAGAGGAAGCAGAAATACTCCTAGGTCTCAATTTATACTGTACAAAGTTAATGAACAGCTACTAGAAATGCTGGAGCCCTTCTGAATTGGAATTTAAATCAAGAATTGTCACAAGCACACTGACATTCTTAGTTCTGACCTTACATACATTACGGGAGACTCACAGAAACTCTCGGTTTATCAAAACCTACTTCTATCAAGATTATAATGGCATTGCGCCTTCAGGTTCTAAGACAGCTAAAAACTTTTCAAGTTATTTAAAATTACAGCCTAATTTAATGCTTTTATTCTAATGGCAACTTTTAAGAAAACAGATTAACAAAATACATAAAGCAAAGGGAAGTGCCTCATTTCACAGTTAATATCCTTAGGAAACAATCAACTGCCAATATTTTAATGGGCATGGCTTACTGATAATAGGAACAAATCTGCTCTGATCCAAACACATCATGGCAATTACAACATAGGGACCATGAGGGACTTTGTGTAAAAGAGCATTTCCACCATTGCTTTTGCTTAAATTTCTGCAAAGCCATTGGGCAAGGGGCAAAACTGAGCAAAAGAGAGAATACCTGGAAGCTGTAATTACTCCAGAGAAATCAGAGACAGAAATTAACTCAGCTAAGAGAGGAAAGAACAGCCTGGCATTTGAAGAGGATATAGAATTTAAGAAATTTCTCTCCTAATAAATCAAAATCTACCCATGTTTTGTAAAAAAAGTTGAAGGTCTGAAAATGGAATATTAATGCAAGAATCTGCACAATGCAACTATCTGCAGGATAATCACAAAGTGAATAATCTCTTCATTTAAAAAATATTTCCTGAGAAGACAGAAAATTGCAACTTAAGGCTATTTCAGCCATTCACTGGCAGCAGCTATAGACTCATCAAATCCAGCTCCAAACACTGCAACGTGTCACACTTTCTGTCCTGGACTTCAAAGCATTTTCTGCACATTTTACTGTAGCTGTGTTTGAAATGGCTGTACATGGATATTACTTTTACAACTCAGTTATTGCTCCTTAAAGGGCAATGTTCAAACATCAGTGTGCAATGACTAATCACGTGCACACAGATACATAAATGAGACGTTGGATTTACTGAGTTAAATACTATTATTTTCTATTAAATATGGATTTTTCCTCTTCCAAAGGCAAAAGTGGCTAACAATCAAGTTCTCCTCCACTTTTTCTTCTATTCTTTTCAAGAGGCAATAATGTTTATGCATTTCATCATTCATCAAATGTGGAACTCTTGGTCTGACGAGGTACATTCAGTACCATTGTTACAGCTGTGCAGACACATTTTCTGAGACTGGTGTGTGGATGTTTTGCATTATACAAGAACAGCAAACCCTCTTGGCCTACAGGCTACGCATCAAAATTTTGGACACCTGAATACCAAAAAACACACACTGCCCACCTCAGAAAACCTCAGAGAAGGGATTTTCAGAACAGCTGAACAGCAACAGTTCCCACTTTAGGGTGTCACTGCTTTACCTTTGCTGCAGATTAGGATGTCCAGAAAAAATAGACATCCTTTCTGGCTTGCTTCCTCGCTCCCACTGCTAAGGCTGAATGTACCTTGCAACCCTGCACCATGACAATCTCAACTGTGTGCCACAAAAGAAACCACACTTGAATTGCATTGAGAGTCACTGGTTGACTATCAGCATCTTTAAACATTTACACATAAACGTTTACAGATAAATATGTCCCAGCAGAATAGTCCCAAAATAACATCCCCTGATCCTTGCACGCATATACAAACAAAAATCAAAACATTTTCTCTATAGCACTGTAAGAGTTCCAGCACAGATAGACTGAAGTCTCTCATAGCACCATGTGTTTAACTACCACTAAATGAGTACAGTTCACTGCACACTTCTCTTACAACACACCTATTCTCTCAGTTTATTAGGTACTAACAACCTGGTAAAAGAGATTAATAATAAACCCTTAATTATTTTTTATGCTCAAATATCAGATACAAATCCGTTTCAGTTCCAAGGGGGAACTAAAATACACAAGCAGAAAAGTTTAAATAGTTATTTAAAGCAAGTTGCTGACATTTTCACTACTCAACAGTGGTCAGCAGTCATCCTCCAAATGTGGTCTCCCAGACCTCTCACTGAAAACTTTTTTTTTTTAAACGACCACGGTATGTGATAACCCACCCAAATTTAAAAATCAACACATAACCAAACGCAGCAGGACCTGCACTTCTTGTAGCTTCACCTACACTGCAAGGCACCCCCGTCAGTGGCACAGCGGCATAGGTACAGCAGAGCTCCGGGACAGGAGCACCACAGGCGCTGGCGGAGCGTGCCGCCCTTTACCCCCGGCTGTGGAAAGGCCGTGCCCCGCCGGCCCTACCCGAGCGCCGGCAGCCCGGCCGAGCTGGGGGCTGCTGGC
>VXBR01004631.1:1525827-1570312 GCA_013400215.1 Cisticola juncidis | reverse complement strand
GACGCCGCAGGAGTATCTCAGGCGCGTCCAGTGAGTGGCGGGGCGGACCGGGCCGGGCCCGTCACTTCCCCGCGAGAGCGGCGCGGCCGTGCGGTGCTGCCAGGCACAGTCGGTGTTTAACACACCTGCAGGAGGGGCAGCGACCCATAGCTTCCCTCTCGTGACCGGCGACAGCACTCCAGCAAACGACATGAAGCCGTGTCAGGGGAGGTTTAGGCTGAATATCAGGAAAAGGTTCTTCACCCACAGGGTGGTTGAGCACTGGGCTCTCCAGGGCAGTGACAGAACCAGGCCTGACAGAGTTCGAGAAACATTTGGACAGCGCCGTCGGGCACAGGGTGTGATTTCTGGGCTGTCCTGTGCACGGAGCTGGACTCAATGATCTTGTGTGGTCCCTCATGATTTTATCAGTATTTCAAAGGCATCCGATATTTATTGACCTGTTACAGAAAAGAAAAAATGCAGCCTACTTGATTCTATTTTGTAGGATTGAAGCAGCTCGATGTCCTGACGTGGTCGTGGCACAAATAGATCCCAGAAAATTGAAAAAGAAGCCAACAGTAAACATTTCAGTAAGTTTGAGAGTTTTTTCATGTTTTGAGAGGGGGAAAAAGGGGGAAAGATGTTACTATAATGATTGTATTAATTTTGGGGAGTCAGTGGCATAACTAAATAGCACTGCTAGATTCTAAAAGCATCTACAGAATTAAATGTCTGTGTTTGGAGAAACCCCTGCTCAACTGCTGGGTAACAGCAGTCTTTCTAACTGATTAAATTGATAATCCCCATACTATTTGATATGCAGCAGACTGTTTTACTGTCTGAGGAAAAACAAATATTGCATTAAATTTTACAATTTTTGATTCATAAAACATGCATTTTAGAAGAAAAATATATCCATACCTGTCTTTGGGTTGAAGTCTATATCTGGCAAAAGGGTAGTAAGGGCAGCTAAGCTTTACTAAAGTTAGATGAAATTCTTGTACCATTTCTCTCCTTTTGGAAGGAATATTTTATTGGAACTTTTCCTTACTGTTGAAGCAGATTTTTCTGTGTTGCATGGCACCGCCAGCTTGGTTTTTAAACTACTTTCAAATAGTTTGCCTTTCTCCAGTGACAATGATATAATCTGAGATTTCACTACTAGATTTCTCAAAGTTTCTACTACTGCCATGACCTTGTAACTTCTGTAGCCATTCTCTTCATCTGTCTCATCTGTGTGTAGTGACATTCTTAAAGACATGTAGAAAGATTTTGTTCAATAACTCTTTCATGCTAATCTTTAAAGAGGTTATATCTGCTTAACTATCAGACTTAATTACCTAGATGGTTTTATGGTCTTCTGTCTTCCCCAACTTACTATTTTGACAGGTGGAATGCCTGAGACTGATACTATCTGTCTCAGATAAGGAAACAGCATCCTGTTTTTTATGAGCAGGGAGATTAAAGCAGAACAATTGCTGAAAGGAAGACCTTAAGTAATTCTTTGACAATGCATTTTGAACACTTAGTGTTCCTTCTTATGTACATAGGAGAAGAGTCAAACAAAATATATTATGTTTAAACCAAAATCTTAGCTCAGGCTTGGATGTGGTAATGAAATTACCTTTCTTAGATGAAGATTTAAAGGATATTGTTTACCCAACAGTAAACATCTACTGATTCTCTTGTTCTTAAGAATTCTTCTTATAAAGCTCTCTTTACACTGTAATTATTGCCAGTGTTTTCTCAGATTTCTGGATGTCAGCCTGCTCCTGAGGGATACTCTCCAACACTCAAGTGGCAGCAGCAGCAAGTGGCCAATTTCTCAGCTGTTCGTCAGGTACAAGGTGGCCTGTGAGGGGCCTTGCACGGTCTAGATAGCACATACCTGTGCTTTACAGGGGATAACTTGTGTCTAGTATAGAAATGTTAAGATTTTGTAGCTGGATAGATGTTTATAGGCAAGTGTTTCAGGTTCTTGAAAGCTAATTGAGCATATACTGAGTGGCTTTTAAATCTCTTAATGAAACTTTTGAGAGTCACACTTAAGAAATTCTGCTTCAACAAAAATATGTCCATATTTAGATTAAATGATATGGCATAGTTGAAGAAGGACAAAAACCCCTATGATGTTATGCAGTTATGTAAAACATACTGTTGGCAGGAAATATTCTGCAGAACTCAGCATAAACTAAAAAACAAGTGGATTCTAACCCATCAGGAGATTCATAAAGTCCGTTCATACAGTCCATTTAGAAACCTGTTGACAGAGGTGGCAACCCATTATAAGGAGAAATACTGATTTGGCAAAACGTATTTGTAACATACATTTGCACCCTGCTTGAAATAACGAGAATAGTAAATTAAGCAATCTCCATGGGTAAAGGTTCTAAGTTCAGCTAAGCTTTACTAAAGTTTTAAACTGAAGGAAGGTTGATTTAGATTAGATATCAGGAAGAATTTTTTACAATGAGGGTGGTGAAACACTGGCACAGGTTGCCTGGAGTGAGGTGGATCCCTATCCCTCAAAACACTAAAGGTCAGGTTGTTTGGGGCTCTGAGCCTGATCTAACTGAAGATGTCCCTGCCCATGGAAGAGGGGTTGGACTAGATGGCCTGTGAAAGTCCCTTCCAAACCAAATCTTTCTATGATTTTACTATTCTCTATGCACAGTTCAAACAGGGTGAAATGGAAACTATAATAAAGCTGTTGGTAAAAGTCATTTGTGACTCTGGTGCTGCAGAGAGCATGTGTACAGTGCATTGATCCTGCACTGTAGGAGTACCTGTGTGACCAGCTAGGAACTGCTCTAGCACTGAGCTCTGCATCAGCTCATGTACCATGTTTATTTTAGAGAGGCAAATTTAGTGAAGGAGGAGATCTGTACCACTGCATCTACACTGTAAACAGTAACTGAGCTACCCCTGTTTCTGAGGGATCACATTGCATCCTGTGTATTAGGCATAATCTAAGATTTTAGCAGAACTAAGGAGACTGTCATCTAAAGGCTTATTCACTGTATAGGTATTTCTTTTACGCTCAAATCAATCTTCTTCTTCAAAGATTGATTTGAGCATAAATCAATCTTTGATCATAAGTCAATCTTTGATCATAAGTAATTTTTGTGCTCAAATCAATCAGTCTTCTTATCTGTGCCAATAACACTGAAATGTGACACTATCCTAAAAAGTATTTAAAACCAAAAAAGAGCATTCACTTGTTCAACCACTGCATCAGTTGCTGTTACTTACAGAGGTTTTTTTAGTGGTCTTTTATACAGTTAGAGTAACATTTGGAGTAGGAGACAAGTTTCTTCTGCTACAGCTCTCTACAAGTAATTGTTAAGCAGGCCGATTTGTTTTACACGGGATTCCTGCCAGGTAGAACTGTGCTAAGAAACCACATTTGCCTGCTTTCAAACAATCCTGTAGACCTCTGATACAGATACAGACCACTGTTGGAAACAGGATACTGGCTTTATATGTGCTTTTGGATTAAATCAAAGTGGGTTTCTTCTAAGATTGTTCTAAAAGGAAAAGTCTAGAAGACTATTAAAGCTTGCTACTTCAGCTTAACCTTATGTAATAGACTTCAAAATGCCTTCAGCTTTAACATTACTTCCAAAATCCCAGCCATGAGCACCTTAATTACATTTCTGCTAAGAGGCATGGGAAATATGTAGCCAGTTGTGCTGGCTATATATATACTAACTTATATAAAATCATAAAATATACTTTTCTTACATTTTAAGAATAATGAATAGCCCTCATGGCTAGCATAAAATAACTGCAGAGTTAAACTGGGTTTTGACTTTGTTTTAATTACTCAGAGCCTGAACAAGCACAGGAATCACTGGCGGTCACAACATTTGGACAGCAATGTTACTATGGTGAGTAGAATTCATAACACTGCTCTGTGGTTTGTTTTCCCAGTTATTGAATTCACAGTTAATCTTGCTTTATAGTTGTATACAATAATTTATGAGTATTATCAAGTCTTTTCTCCAATGTCTTCAAGATAACAGTATTACACAGTTTTCATTTATTTTTATTTACTTTAGCCAAAATCAGAGGATGAAGAAGGCTGGAAGAAGTTTTGCCTCGGTGAAAGAGTATACTCAGAAATAGATGCACTACCTGACAATGAAAATTTAGGAATTGATTACATGAAGGTGAGTGTAGGACTATTTAATTTTCAGCAGCTGTTTTCTAGACTAGCAGCCCCCGGAAACACTCCTACTGTTTATTACCACATTGTGGCAAGTAGAAAGTAGGCTCTGGTGGGTCCAGAAAGTCCCAGTGTACATTCTCTTTATGCAGAAACTTAAGTGAAGCAGAAATTAAGTCTGTGTCTTCAGTCAAAATTTGAAGAGTTCCTTCATCTATCAGCTAAGGTCAATACTTTATTCTCTCTGAACAGAATGGAAGCTTTCTTCATAGTCTGCTTTAGTGTTTTGTTGCATAGTGATACGTGGTTACCCTCCTCAAATGTGATACCTTACAAACATGTTCTTTACTGCATCGTTTTGAAAAAACAAAACTTTAACAAGTGACAGTAGAAGCAAGGTGCTCTGATACTTCACTGGACCTTCAACTTTCTTGAAGATACTTTTTAAATAAATTTCAAAGCTCAGAACAGACTTTCAAATCACTGTGTCTGAACATAAAATTAAAATTTTAGTATGTTCTAAATCAGAACAAAAATGTGATGATGTTTGCATTTTCCAACTTGCTTGTTTTTTCAGGTGGGCTTTCCCCCTTTGCTAAGTATTGTAAGCAGAATGAACCAGGTAAGCCTACCTCTTAGAATCATATAGTGACATTGCCTAAATCATTATTTCTCATGTATGTTGCAGAAGGCTTAACTATTTTTCTGAATACTACAATAGGTGCTTTATAATGTTTTTAAAATTCTCATTTAGTGTTTTAATTTGATTGTGAATTTTTATGTATATTGCAAGGCTAGAAGAATCACACTTATCTTTCCTTTACTACATTTCCCACTTTCCACCATTATGTACAACCAGTAAACCAGTTCTTGTGATGCCTCTTTCCTAATCTGTAGCTATTTATCCCTAACTTTTCGTTAACACAGAAAGTTACTTCATTTCATACAAAGTTCTTTCCAAAAAGTGGTAATTTAACACTTACTTTACCCTTACGTGTAACTTCAACCCGGAATAAATACTGTGGAGTAGAAATACTTTTTATATAATAAAATACTTCAGGTAGAAGAGCAGCAAAACAAAACATTACAGATACTAGATTGTCTCTTTTTTTTCCTCTTTTGAAGGCAACTGTAACCAGTGTCTTAGAATACCTGATAAGCTGGTTTGGAGAGAAAAAATTTACTCCAGAACTGGTAATTTTTAATTTATTCTAACTACTTGCACATGAATGCATTAAACAAATTGTTTGCAGTTTTCTATTACAGTATTTTTCTTTTCTAAAGAGTTCTCTAGATGGCTGTATCATATTGTTACTTTCAAAACTTTCTTGGATAGGATACTAAATAAGTATTCAGAGTTGATTTTGGAGGGCTGAAATTATAAAATATAACTGTTGTTGTGATGGTCACAACACACAAAGTGGCACAGTAGAATCCTCAGAAGGCTTCTGTTTATTATCACAGCATGCACTTAACAAAGTTTACACTCCACTCACTGGTCACAAAAAATAAACACAACGTTCATTGACACAAAAAGTCTTCACTGCTGTTTTCAACCAACCTTCACAAAACTTTTCCAAGCACACTTCTTTCCAGCTGCACATCATTTATCTCCCTCTCCTTCTTCTTGCCTTGGTTTGCAATGCCCATGACCTTGGTGAAATTCCTTTCAGGGGTAAAACACGACTGTTATCAGCTTCTTCTTCAGCTAACTTACACTTTGGGCGTACAGACCAACTCAAGCCACTTCCACAATTCCCCCTTTTTTATTTGAACCACAAACACTACTGCTAAGGATTTTTGCAGGGCACTTTGCAAAAATCCAAGCAGACAGGAGAGACAAAACAATGAATACAACCACTAGCAAAAGTAACAGTCCAGCTTTCAACAATACCCCAAGCCGTTCAACTTGCAAGGAAACCATTGAATCATTCCCATCCTTCATCCACCTGCAACTGACCAAGTCCTTCCTTCAGATCTAGAATGCTCCTGTGAACTGACCCACTGTGATCTGACAAGCCCATACACCACATGCCCTCAAAACCTTGATGTCCATAACCGTACACCAACAGTAAGCCATGTCAACCATGTCAAGATTACAATTGTACGTTTGAAGCCCTGCATCACAGTGGTCCTTATTAAAAATCCATAGTGATTTTGGCATCCCATTGGGATAAACAGTCTTGTCCCTATAAATTATGTAGGGCATTGTTGACATAAGGCCTGATGTTAGCTTGTTGGCCTTCAGGATGTTTTACATTAATAACAATAGCAGATAAACTACCTACAGTTTACCTAACCACCTAACCCAACGACTCCAAAACCTGCGTGAGTGAGGGGCCATGATTGAGGCCAAATAATTATGAAATTATAGTTACATCTGCTCCCATCTCCCATCAAATCTGTTATTGTTATCGTCTCTGGCTGATAACCCTTAGTCATGACAATGCATTGTTTTTCTGGGTGTCTATCTGTCACTTTTTGAGTCCAAAATATCTGAGAATCTCCTGTATATCCAAAACCTCCTGTACCACAACTCTGGTTCACTGCATTTGGAACACAACTCACAAAAGGAACAAGTTGAGCAATACAAGTTCCTTTTGAATAATAGGAGATTTATTGAGCAATACCATAGCATGAATTTGTCCCAAACAATCAGAATCAATAATGCCTAAATGTACACTAATACCTTGAATAGTACTACTAGATCTCCCCACTAAAATGGCACTCAAACCCTGTGAGACCATAGGCATCAGGAGGCACTTTACATATTTGTCTTGTCAAAATGGTCCCTGTGTCAGCAGTGGGTATATCAATCCCTGCAGAGCCACTTGTGGCCCCTGAGTATGTTTCACAAATGGATAACTTTGCAGTCCTGGGCAGGCTTGTGGTTGTTGTCGAGGTATTTGCGACCCCCACGCACCCTTTCGCATTCTTCCCATTTCCCTGCGATTGCTGTCTCCATTTGCATGATATTTTGATCTATATTGTTTAGGATAATGTCCCAATTTAGCACAACAGTTGCAATTCACTTTATTGCCTGGATTTACCTTGATTCTACTTTCCGTTCATTATTTTGTGGGCACTGTTCCTTTAAGTGCCCTTGTTCTCCACAAGTAAAACATTTTTGTGGAGGCCTTAGGACTGCTGCCACAGCAGCCATTTTATGCTCAATTGTGCCGACTTTTGAACAAGCAGTTACAATATCAGCTAAAGAGGGATCTCCTGACAAAGAATAATTTTTCAGCAGTCTTCATTCACATTATCTCTAGCCAATTGTTTGCATAGAATTTGTCTCAAATATTCATCATCTACTTGTTTCTCAATAGTTGCGGCAACCTTTTCCACAAATTGCAAAAAAGGTTCCTTTATCCCTTGTTGCATAGTAACATATCTTTGTTTGGGAGCTGCCATTTCCATTGTTTTACTAAAGCACTCATACCTAATTGTTGAGCCTGTGTCAAAATTAGAGGGTCCCATCTTGCCTGTAAATCTGGATTTGAAAAAGGTCCATTGCCTAACGAGGCATCAACTCCTATGGTGGATCGAGGGTCCTGCTGACATAATTGCATCTTATTCAAAGCTGTCTTTTCAGCTGTCTCCAGGTATTTTGAAATACACTGTATTGTTCTGGCTGAAACTAAATTGTAGCAAGATGCATAATATACCGAGCAAGAACATCAGCATTAATAACATGAATTAATTGCATTACTTCTGAAGCATTAATACCATATTTAGCTACCTTTGCCTGGAGGTCTTGTACAAACTTCCATGTAAAAACGTGATGGCTATCATTTTGTCCTGAATTAGGAGCTGCTTTAAAAACAGGAAAGGCCATAGGCTCATTACAAGCAGCATTCGTATCAGCACTCTGCATTTCCAACATTTTTGGTGGACCTGTTTTTTCTAATAAATCCCAATCTCCCACTTCAGCTGCTTTCTTTTCAACATTGTCCCAAAATTGTGGAGGCTGTCGAGGGGGTCACAGTCACTTGGCAAGGAGGTACAGTCTGAGGAGCAGCAGGCTTAGATCTATTACGGGGTTTGCCACAAACAGATCCACGCACCAGTTCAGATTTTCTGGCCACTGGCATTTCATCATCCTCATTATCATTGCTAGGCAGTGGAAGATACAGCATTAATGATTTCATTGCAGTTTGGGGGGAAGAAGGCTCAGCTTGCTCTTCATTTTGTTTCTCCTGTAAAACCATTTCAGCTAACTGCTGTGCAGTAACATATTTTGACTTGGCACTTAATTCACCTAGCTGCTGTGCAGGGGAGGGGCACACAGGAGGCTTGACAATTTTTTGGGGACGGATACTAAGAGGTATCATCAGTTTGTCGGGGTTTTTTCCCACAATGATAGATCCAGGAGAAAACTCAGCAGAAGTAGATCCAGCAGGCTCTGCTTGAGTGAAAAACCCATTCTCAAGCTGAACCTCATTTTTCTGTTCTTCCTCATTATTTCAATTTCTTGCTCTGATTCTTCTTCCTGCTCCCTCTTACCCAGCTCTGTTTTCCATTCTTTTAATGTCTCTTAAAGCAATCTCTAAGTGGTAGCCCGCTCTGCAGCTGCCTTGTACCCTTTAGATACCATGTCCCACAGTCTCTCCCCAACTTCCTTCCATGCTCTAACACTAAAGGCAGTACTTGAGTTAGTCTCAAAATCTTGTGACTTTGCCCACAATAACACACTACGAAGGGCATAGTCAGAAGTTTTAATACCTTTTCTTTTCAACAAAGCTTTCAATGTAGATAAAACAATCTCTTCTTCACTTGATAAATTATTCCCCATTATATCCCCAGCGGCTCACCTGTCCCCCGGGTGTCAAAATTAATCAGGTCTGGACCAAGCAGCTTCCCCTTCTGCTCTCTGCTTCACGGGGTTCCCATCCCCCGGCTGTACCTCGCTCCTACAGCCCGCAGATCACGTTTGGTGCCACCAGATGTCGTTGTTGTTGACGGTCACGACACCCAAGGTGGCACAGTAGAACTCTCAGGCGGCTTCTGTTAATTATCACAGCATGCTGTCTTCTATACACTTAACAAAGTTTACACTCCGCTCATTGGTCACAAAAAATAAACACAATGTTTGTTGGCACAAAAAGTCTCCACTGCTGTTTTCAACCAACATTCACAAAACTTTTCCAAGCACACTTATTTCCACCCGCACATCATTTATTTCCCTCTCCTTCTCTCCTCTGTTTCCATGCCAACAACCTTGGTGAAATTCCTTTTAGGGGTAAACACGGCTGTTACCAGTTTCTTCTTCAGCTAACTAACACTTTGGGCTTACAGACCAGCTGAAGCCCCTTCCACATACAACAGATAGAGACATAAAAAGTACTGCCCAAACTCCCTCCCCTTTGTATCACTCGCCCCACTAATTTAAGTCACGAGACTTGATGAGTATCAGGGTTTAGGAGAGGAGAGACATCACAGGAGCTTTGGTTCTGTTCGGGTGTTCCACTATTTACCAACACCTCCAACTTAGTTTGGAGGCACATTTCAGTGCTTTTCAGACACATTTAATCTTTTCAGCACAAACCAGAAAGCTTAGCTGCATTCATGTGGTGACAAATCAAATCCACTAAGAACTCCCGACTGACAGGCTACATAGTGACTGGCATAGTTTGGTCACAACTAGACTGACCAACTGTGTCATGGCACCATATCTACAGATGACCTTGGTGGATGCATCTCATCTCCTTCAGTACCACAAGGCAAAAGAGTAATGAAAAATTACATTCTGCTTAGCATAGTTTCACTATTGTTTTCAGTCACTTGAAGACCTTCCATGTTCCATCCTTACCTGTAGAAGACTGTTTTCTCTTTAATCAGTATGTATGTTGCAGAGAATGTGCACACTGACTGTTAGGTTAGATCCCAGAATGAAGGTCACTAAACACTGTGATTAAACTATAAAATTAGACTGGTACCAGAAATTAAAATTCTTACAGACCAGAAAGTCTGTAAGAATGCAGTAGAATTCAGAGATGTAAAACTCAAATAACATATTTTCACAGTGGTGCAAATCTTAAAGCAGATCTAACCACTAATTCCAGAAAGATCTGAGTTCATACATTCATTCTTCAGGAATGTTTTTTCAGATTGTAAAACTAAAACTTAATACCAAATAATAATGTTTAGGTATTACTAAAATAATCCTTCCTTCAGACTACAATAGCATCAGCTGTAGTAATTTTTATCTTGACCAGCATTCAAAAAATGCCAGGAAACCCAGTAGTGCTCACAAGAATCTTATCTAGAGATACGGAACTCTCTACTATGTAGTGTCTCAAAAATTCATGTAGTGGTTTCCAAAATTCAATTACAGCATATAGCACTTAAATGCAGTTTTGTTTTGAGACCTACACTTCAGTCCTGCTCTGTATAACATGACTTGCTTCAATCTTCAAGGAAATCCTCAAAATTAAAACTTTGTTATGTGAATCCTCACAGGGTAGATGGCTTTATGCACTGTTGGCCTGCCTTGAAAAACCTTTGCTACCTGAAGCTCACTCCCTTATTCGACAGCTGGCAAGACGATGTTCAGAAGTCAGGACCCTGGAGGTAAGATTTAATATAACTGTGCAGAGGAGTTGGTGAATTTAGCAGGTAAGGAGGATCATTTTTCAGAAGTCTTAATAATTAATTTTTCATGTCCTAAGTTTGCTTGAGAATGCAGACTAGAAATACACATAACATGGCATATAACGGCTTCTCTATTTGACACAGGTAACAAAAGAATTGTTGTGATATTTATCTCTTTTTCAGGAGAGCAAGAATGAAGAACAAATATCAGCTCTAAACTTGATAATCTGCTTAGTTAGCAGGTAATGCAACTTATACACCCAAACCAGTAATGTATGTCCAGCATAAACATGGTTATTTGTACTAACCTAAATCCTTTTAAAAGTGAACGTCAGTAAAAGTACCCCGGGCCAATGCAGCAAATATACTTAGCTAAAAGGATTTAAGATATACCTAAGAGTAAAGTAAGCTTATTCCTTTCTTCAGATGAGCCCTCTGCACCATGGAGCCAGAATTATGATAGCAACACTAAAAGATGAGCTAGAAGGCGATAGGTGGGACAACTTGAAGTAAGGAATATGTTGCACTGGAGGTTTCTTACCATATTCCACTTCATCCCTAGGTACTTCGATCAACGCGACCTGGCTGACGAGCCTTCCTAGGCTCTTTTGAGAACATCCAGGATTTTGAATTGCCACAGTACAAACAGCATTATCAGAGTGAAAAGCAAGACACTGCACTGTTCAGACCTGAAGAATTACACAATCCCTTCAGAACAGCCTCACACTAATGCATCTGGGACAGCTATGAATTACTTCAGCTGAGTTTTAGCTGAGATTGTCAGTGTCTCTAATACCATCATCAGGAAGTGGTAACTGAAGTGTCCAGCATCATCTCTCAAGCTTCTGTCTTCATAAACTACATTCTTGGTTAGACATTTCTACAATCTGAGCAATCTATGGACACTGCTATTAGGTGAAGTCTGATGTTACATTACAAATTCTTATTCTTTTTCTAACAGACAATTTATTGAGGACTTTTTAAATAAAACAAAATGATTTAAAAGACTTTTCTTAAACATTGTGGATTTTCTCACTCCATATTATTTAACAGCAGCCTTACTATAGAAATCTACAGAGTTTGGGCAGAATGAATTTTTTCAAGTTTTGCTGCCTGAGTTTTAGCACTGCTTAGCAGTTCAACTATAGCCAGCATGTTACTGAAACAATTTTTTCAGTAAAATGTAAACATTACTACTTCTAGCGTAGTACCTTACAGAAGTAAACCATAGCTAGCAATTAAAAACAATTACATTAATAATGAGTTTATGCACAACAAGGTAGAATAAATTTTCTTCTTTGGCCAGTATAGACGACCTTAGGCATAAATCATTCTGACACACGGAACAGTTGCTAATTTAAGGGACAGGAGAAACTCATGACATGTGTAAAAACAAGTTTTCTTCTACTGCCCAAACTTCAATCCTACAAAGGTCTCCACCTAACATCTTTAATGATGTGTGAGCTGTTGGCTCATGTGCTAACAGGCTCCATCAAAGAAATACAAAAGCAATCGCTGCCTCCCAGTTCAGAGAGAATGGGGAAAGGTAGCAGATGGGCATTCACACTGGGCAACAGAATACACATTAGTTTCTTATTCCAATTTAGTCTTGGTCAGGATTTTTCTCTGTTCTCAAACTCTGCCTCTGGTCTTCCAGGCTCTTTTGGTAATTGAAATATTTTGCTGAATATGTAGAGTACACAGTTTTTACCATGTGAACATTATTACTTGGGTATAGAATAAATTTCATACTAAGACACAAGCATAGTGTTAAGTTATTTTGATAAACATTTATTATATATTTTGGAATTTTGCTGCACATTGCTATAATTTACATGTTATATACAAGACTGAGCCAAGATACTGAATCCACATACAAAGGCTTTGTAAAGTAGATACCCAGATTTGAATGTGCTCTACATCTTCTGTATCATCACCTGAAATTTACCTGCAGGAAAAGCAGAGTCAGATCACATTATTACCATTAGAATTATTTCTCTGAGTAATTATTTTCTTGTAAATTTTTTTCAAAGAAATAGTAAGGAACATTTCAATCTCACAGTTTAATTGTAAGCAGTTGAGCCATTATTTAAATTTAGCATTTAAATTTTAATTCCATACTGAACAGCTTTTCTCCTATCTTTTTTTCTATAAGTTGATCATGTCTCACATCACAGTAGTTTTGTCAGCTAAACCTAAAATTTATGCTGAGTCTGTAGAAAACTTTTAATTGAGCAGTTTATGTAGTAACAATGGTCTTCACTTACTAACATTCTTAATCACTCCAATAGAGAAAGATCTTCACTTGTGCTAATAACCTTCTGGACAGACATCCTTACATATTTGATGCTTCTAAATGTAAATACAACTTTTTAATTTGCTTTGCACTCAATATCATGGAAGCTTACCCTCTGTCAGTATTTTCTAAATACTAAAGGATTTAGTGGCAAGCCATATCCTGAAGTTCACATGGACTCCTATGGCCCAGCAGATTCAAACAAAACCCACCTTGAAAAATGCTTATAACAACAACACAGTCAGTCAGGAAAGTTACCAAGTAAATTAATAATTGAATACTCCAAGTGCTACTTACATGCAGGCATTGATGAAACTTCAGCTGTTACAATACTCTTTATTCCCAGATTTGATAGGCCTCCTCTGATTAGTCCACAGGTGAATGCTAAATACTAAATACAAAGTTGTACTTCAAATGAGTGTCAACAGTGAAACTTGTTGATAAAGATTGAAACTAAATACTCAAGACCAAGACTTAATACTTGAATAACAGAATACCATGGAGGTTTTGAGAGACTTTGTCAGGTCTCTTCTAGATGAAAGCTCCAATATTTGGTAGAATGGAGCTCACTCTGCAGACTGTTCTCATTAGAGGCAGAATTTTGAATAACTTTCTCTTTTCCATTAAACCTGTAGGAAATTAATATCCTTAAAACAATTATTCTCAAGACTTGGCTGAAATTAGCAACTGGTACTAAAATCAGTGAAGGAGAAACAGTCCAAGACAGCATTGCTGTGCAGGCCATACCTTAGAATACAAAGGCATGTAGATACTTAAAATGTGTGTTGCAAAATAGAAGAAACATTTCACCAAACACAAAAAAAAATCCAAAGACAGTAGCCAGTTGGGAGCACTAAGAGAATTAAGAAACCTTAGAAAAAATAGAACTGAATCTCCCATTTCTTAATCCACTTGAACCAAAGTGGTCTATGATAAGTTCTGCAGAGGGACTCATTTTACCTCAACTATTACCATAAATCAGCATCTGCACTCAAAACTATTTTTAATTGGTGGAAAATCTCTCTGAACATTCACATCATCTCAGAAGCTTGTTTTACATAACAAACAGCATCTTCCAAATGTGTTTTGGGAATTTTATAAAAGGTTTCTGAAACCACATGCTTCCTGAAAACAAAGAATTTGTGTGACAGTGGCAGGTAGTGCAGACAAGCTTTCACCATGAAGTTAGTCAAATGTAACAGCAGCAAGTTTCACAACAACCATGACCATTTTCTGAACTATTAATCAAATCTGCTCTAAAACAGGCTACCTTTCTAAAAAGAGAAGAGTTTGTATCTATTTAATTACAAAAATTAAAGTTATTAATAGATCCAGGTAATTAAAACCAAACTGGCAGACTGCTCCCCAGCACCCACCCCCCAAATAAAATCAAAGGGTACCTTTGGTGCATGTTCTAAATACTGCTTTCCTGCAGACATTTGTGTCAAGAGACGAAATTTATTGTCTTGAAGGACATAAATACCCTGTTTAAAAAGAAAACATTGAGGGGTTTAGTTAAATGTGCAGTAATATAAAATACAGATTTTCTGTGAATGAACTTTATTTCTGGGCAAAATGATCTCAGGCTGAAAAATAAAATTTTAGATTAAGGCATATGTGATTTAAGTTTAAATAGTATCATTTACTTACAAGGAATATCAAAAGAAAATACACTTAACTGTGAGTAAACAACAAAACCCCCTATATGATCAGTTAACCCTAAAAAATGTTTATGTACATTTCTTCTTGGAAGAATCCTTCCAATGATCAGAAAAAATAGTTCCATACTAGAAAGTCTTTGGTAATATATCAAATGCATATTGATTTTTACAGTCAAATCTCAGTCTTCATTGGGTTTTGCACATCGTTATTCTCAAATTCAGTGGGAACTATTTTTCTTAATAGCAGTACAGACAACAACACCCAGAAAACAATCAAAGTCTGTAATTTTTTACAATACAATTTTATGCAACAATATGCATCTTAATAAATTAAGCATAAACACAGTATAGCTTTATCTACACTTGCCATTTTAATTTCCTTGCCACTGACTGTGCTACTTGGGAATTTCATATGCCTTGAACTTAAATTAAGGCTGCATATACAAGACCTTAAGTTCAATACTGCAGCTTTTTTTGTATTAATATTCCAGATTTCTAAAGTAATAATTACCTGTTATTACTTGATAAGTCACTGAAAAATAAAACCTGTTTTATTTGGAACAATCCTTGTACAAGTTCTTCATAATTTGACACAACAGGGAAATAGCCACAAGAAAACCAAGTCATTCAATAGGAAGATTTTTTACTCTAGTAGAATGGCTCCTTAAGTTGTTCTGATCTGGCTTTAAGAACTGTGACTGTTGACATAGGAAAGCACATGGATATAGCCCAATGTCACCAACATGCAAATCTGAGAAGCTTCTCATAAAAGTGTTTTCAACAGATTACAACTGTCTCAGCTGCTGAAAACTCTTAACGTTCTCCAAAGTAATAAAATCACTTCACAGCAGCCATTCTATTTCAATAGATGTTAAGAGAGTTACATCACTTTTTCACTATTTTTTCTAATATTTATTAAGAGACAGATTAAAAATTTTTTGTTTAAATGTTAATCAGCTGCAATCACTATTGTCCTTTCTGTAACACTGCAACAGTGCACATGAAATTCAAAGCATTTAGTCTTTTCAAACAAGATGGCAATAAAGACACCATAGGCAATTATTAGATTGTATTCTAAAGCTCCATGATAATATGAATATTGAAAAACCCATCTTTTAAACAGAACAAATATGGAACATTTGGGATTTCTTATCTGGTAATTAATTTTAGACCAAGAAAAACAAAAAAAATGCACTAGCAACTCAAAACTCTCAGTGACTTGCCAAGTTAAATCTTAATCTACAGCATTAATACCTGGTGATTAGTCCTTAGGTTATCTATTTGTTTTTTGAATACTGTTGTCCAAAAATCTTTGCAAATGAACTTCATAATATCTAATTCATCCTTGAACCTGGCAGTGTCTTTTGTAAACCTAAAAGAAAAGTGAGAAATATATCAATAATGATGGTACACATAACCTGACCAATTAAACATATAATTTTTCAAATTATAATATACAACATAATTTTTGATGTTATTATAAAAATTAGTTTTCCAGCCATCAGAATTAGTTTTCCAACAGTATCATTCTAGCTTCACTGTGCATTCATCAAGTATTTTAAATTCAGAGCAACAGAGTGTTGTCTTACTAGCCACAATATGATAACACAATAAATTGTTTTAATTCCATGATTATCAAACATAGTTGACATACAGAAAGATGGAAAGTGCTCCATCAGTTTCACCTTCAACAAAGTATCTCAATAAGAAGATAAACAAAATGCTCACACCTGTCCTACTCCTTGGAAGGAGTCCTTCAAATAGGCAAAAGAGCTCTAACATTTACTTGCTTTACAAGCAAGTCAAACTTGTTCCCATTTTCTAGAAGGGGTCTCTTTCTCTTGCTTAATATCAGATTTCTCTCCCTTTATCCTCCCTGAGGTTCTTTATCTCGCACTAAAGGACCGCTTTATTCAACAAAAGCATGACTTAAGAAACTCAGGAGTCTCCACACTACCTCGGAACGAGGGCGCCGGAGTTGTATCCCGGCTCCCCAAAGTCGCCAAGTCGCAAGGACTTAGAGCACTTTACAAAAACGAAATAGAGTAATAGCCAATCATAAAATTACGCTTAAGAAGTAAACCAGAAAAAAAATCACAAAACGTACCAGACACAGGAAACATGTAAAAGTCTGTATAGAGTAGAATTAAAGAAGTAGAATTAAAGATAATTGTAAGTATTAAGACTAACCATGTACCCTGACTCGGTTTTCATGACGGGAAGCACTAGGAAAACAACACACTCCAAAACTGTCCCGGGATACGCAAACACATACACAAGAACGAGACAGAACAAGAGGCGATGCCAGAACTGACAGTAAGAGGAACGCACTCTCCGTCCGGCCAAAGCAGCACACCTTGCCCGGGCAGGTGTGCTTTACCGGCGACGTGCAAGCCCCGAGAACGAGCAGCGGCTGCCGGGGCCCGGCAGGGACTCACCTCTCGATGAGCCCCTGCCCGACACGGAAGCCCATGCTCTCCAGCTTGGTGGTGCAGCGTCCGTTCTCCTGCAAGACACAAGGCGCCGCGGCCACAGCGTCAGGCCCGGCCGCTGCCGGGCGGCCCCGGCGCGGCCCCGGCCCCACTCACCCCTTCTCCCTGCTCGGCAGCGCGGTACAGCCCCGCCACCATCTCGCTGTGCAGCAGCAGGAACAGCGCCTCATCCGCCATCGCCGGCGCCGCCGCCCCTTCCGGGCGAGCCCGGACCTCCGCGGGAGCTCCCGGCCGAGGCGGGCAAGCGCTGAGAAAGGGGCTCTGGCGTTAGGGCTCTGCGGAGTCCGCGGACTCGGGCTACGCCGGCAGCGCAGGGTCCGGAGTGAGAGCCGGAGATCAAGCGCGCCCCTCCTGCGGAGCTGCCCCGCCCACCCTGCTGCAGGAGCGGGCGGGCCGTGCGTGTGTCACTGCCTTCAGGACGGCGCCCGTGCCTTCCCCTGTCCGCCGCGGGGAGCCACCGAGCAGCCGGGGAAGAGCGGGGTTTAAAGCCTCGCCGCCGCCCCGGGCGCCATGAACGCGCAGTACGGAGCTTCCCTGCCACACCGCTCCGGGCGGGATGTGAGGGCAGGAACGCGCCGCTCGTCAGGCCGCCACCGCAGCCAGTGTCAAGTAACACCCCCGTTTATTGGCTCGCCGGGCACAGCCGCCTCTGCTAGCGCAGCGGTGATTGGCCCGAGCCCGAGTCCCGAGCGTGCCGGCTCTCGGCCCCATTGAGAGAACTCCCACCCCCATTGAGGTGGGTGGGAACAAGCAGCCTCGAAGCCGTCTTCTGATAGGGTGCAAGGAAATAAGGTTTGAGTTCTTATTAGCTCTGTGTCATGTCACTCCGGCGGCGCCTGTCATTGATTCGCCCAGGTGGCAGGCAGAGTCCTCCGCTAATTGGGCGACCGGAATGCCAGTCTTCCCCTGAGCTCTGTGATTGGTGAGCGCTTTTGGGGGCAACCCTGGGGGGCGTGCCCTTTCATCTCGTGCCCGGTGATTGGCGGTCAGAAGGGGCCACCGGGGCGCGATTGGCTGCGCCGTCCCGGCCCGCGGCCACCGAAGTGGGCGGGGCCTGTTCCCCCTGCTTCCCAGCGCTGCCTCGCGCGGGGCCCGGCCAGGCCGCGCGGCGGGCGAGATGNGAGCGCAGGGCGGAACGGCCGCGGGCCCGTTGGGCCGGGCGGGCAGCAGCGCCCCGGGAGCCGGCAGGCACCAGTAACAGCGCCTATCGTCTCTTTCAGGCCCCCTCAAAACAGGCTGTTAGCCCTCACAGGCCCCGGTGGAGGTAGAGGGCGTGGGAGCTTACTGCTAAGGTAAGGAGGCGCAGAACGGACAGTGGGGTTTCACCCATCCTTTCTCTGGCAGTGCCTTTGCGGTGGGTGTCGTGTGTTCCACGTTTGCCTCCGCTGCTCGCTGCGGTGCTGTTTGAATGAGCACCAGTGCTGTCCTACAGGGCTTTGGGGTTAAATTTAAAGCACCTTTTAATTCTGAGTTGCAGCAAGTTTAAATGGGTGGCTTTCCCCGATCTTCTCAGGTGTTAGGCTGAAAAATAAGGGGAAATGTCAAAATGAAGGGAGGTATCGTGTGGTGGCTGGGACCTTGTCTTTAAAATCGTTCAAGATCAGTCTCTGGGTGATTTAAAAACTGGTAGGTGCTCCAGGAGGGGTTTTAAAATACGTGTTGATGAAACCACATCCTGAAAATTATTTTAGATAAGGTTATTTGAACCCAATGGAATGCTTGTTTAGTGTATCTACTCAGTTAAATAAGTGAAGAAATTCAGGGTGAAATTAGGTGGTTCACATGCCTTGTGTTTGAACACTTCACTGCAGTACAAATATTAAATGGTGATAGAGCCGAGTAGAATTTATGTTTAATCATGACCATAAAGCCAAATTATAATTCAATTGGGCAGATTTGAGGTGGTCCAGGGATTAACCTAACTTGGTCTAAGACCACAAGTGTTTTCTTTTTAGGCGTGGATTCTCGGATAGTGGAGGAGGACCCCCAGCCAAACAGAGGGATCTTGAAGGTGCATCCAGTAGGTGAGTGCAAAAACTGATGCAGCCAACTTGCTTTTCCAAAGGAAAATTTGTAACAGTAAACCAAAAACTGGTAATAACTGGAGACTTACACTGTTTTCTTTGGAGGTTACTTATTCAAGACTTGATGGGAATAATTTGGGTGACATCAAATCCCTGTGTTGAAATCTTTTTCATACCTTAGAGCAACATAAAGATGATAGTGATAATATAAAGATACAGCAATACAAAGATACTTGAAATTTTCTGGTTTTATTTTGCTTACAATCTGCTATATTATGTTTTGCTTAGTAGTGACATTTGTTTGCAGTGAATACAACCTGAGTTATGACTGAGACCTCCTGTTCAATAAATTGAATACAGGCAATGTGACAACAAATTCTGGGTCTGAGCTTTCACATCTGGATGCGAATCCATCAGATGTGACTGATAATAATGAGCTTAAGTGCTGTGGGCACTTACTGTGCAAATTGACCAAAGCAAAGCTTGCTCTGGAATTTTTGAGTTTGCAGAAAATGAAGCTGGAAGACAGGAAAGTGCTGTGCTACAAAGCTGAAAATAAAGACTGAAAATAACTTCAACTTTAATTATTTATTTTAGGGTTTATTTTATTTAATTTTTTTATTTTAAATTGTTCTTTGTTAAAGCCTTAGTTCATCCATGTCTCAAGTGGTAAGCCCTCTGCCTTTCTCCCATAGGTATGTGGCAGGTAACTTAAATAGCATTTCCTGTTCGCGAAATTGTACCAACCTTTCCATGTCAATTCATTCAAATCTGTCTAGTGATTCCTTTATACCAGTAGCCATTTTAGAGGGTCTGGAAAAGCACAAACATTTAAACAATAAATTCCAAATGTATTTTAAAAAGTCAAATATAGTATTTGTGAATTCTTTTTTTATTACTCTGCAAGCTGTATTAAAATTTAAACTCTTCCGTCTCAGTGATATTCACCAACAGTAGATTCTGTCTGTAAAATGTTACTTACTGGTTGTTGGAACAATGGGGAGATTTTTACCAGAGTGTGGGTTCTTCTGACTAGACAGGCTTGTATTTTTGTCATGCTGGAAGAGATTCTCTCCTAAGTACATGTTCTCTGATGACCACTGTCTTTCTTTCTCAGGCTGGGTGGAGAACGTCGGACAAGAAGAGAATCACGCCAAGAAAGCGACGCAGAGGATGACGATATTAAAAAGGTAATACACAGTAAATGGAGCTGTGCAGGAAGAAACCTACCTGCAACATGATGAACAAAGTCGTTTGTTGTTCTTTTTTGTAGCCAGCGTTGCCATCTTCTGTTGTTGCTACCTCCAAAGAGCGAACACGTCGAGACCTTATACAAGATCAAAATATGGATGAGAAAGGAAAACAAAGGTATGCAGAAATCTCCTTTATGCTAGGTGTAAAAGAGTTCTACCACAGAAAGTAGCTTTAGATTTAAAAGGTATTGCACACAAGCTGTTATGTATCAAAGATTATGTTGAAGAGTTACCATTATGGTGTAAAATTTAATTTAAAAAGTATTCTCTGAAAATACTTCACTAGCAACATGTGCATTGTTCACACAGATTCTACTTTTGAGGCCATTTGCAGGAACAGATTTGCTAGTGCTGTTTTAACATCATTTAAGTAAGACAGAAATATCTTAGCTTCATTGGTTGCTTAATGTCTTGGATTATTACAGCTGTCTTGGCTCATCATTTATTTTGTTGGTTGAAGGAGGGGTTTGGGTATGGTTCCTCACTCCCTCTGCCTCGTTTTTTTAAATGACGTAGTTCCATCATGTTTCTTTTCTCATACTACTTTAACTTGTTGTGTGCACAGCTTTTCCTTCATTTTGCCTGCTGCTTTTTAGATTCCTTGTATGTATGTCTCCTTTTTCCTATATTTTATTTTTCTCAGGGCTACTAAAATTCTAGCTGAAATGCAGGTCTAGCTGAAATGCAGGTTGGTAAGAGGTGTTGGAAAACCAAATTTGCAACTGTGTTCAACCTCTTGGCCTCCATCCACTTCAGACTGCAAGTCACTTGGTGCAATAATAATTATACCTCAAACAGAAGAATTAGAACTTGAATAAGGAGCTTTAGAAAGCTTCTCTGATACGTCCCCACAGATCAACTGGCACAGAAAACAGGCACTTTGCTTGCTTCTTTGTTATAACCCCACTTAGAGTCTGCTCTTGCTTCTATTACTAGGTTCTAATTGCTTTCTTCGCAGGGAGACTTCCAAAATTCTTACTGAGCTTCCTAGAGCTTCAGGCACTGAAAACTCGTCCACTCAGAATTGTAGTTTTACTGCTGTTCAGTTCAGTAGTCTCTAGGGAGATGAGAAAACCAGTATTAGTCTTTATTAATTGTAGTGAAAGGAGATTCTTTAGGAGGACAACATCCACTGAACTGATTTTGCTTAGTGTCTTCTGGGATGTCATTCATATACAAATGCATTTTCAGTGATCTCTAACTTTAAATTTTTTATCTGTTTCTACTGTTTAATATATTTTTACCTTTCCATGTGAAGTTTGTGCCACTGTAATAAAGTGGTACTTAGGGAAGACAGTAGCATTTCCTTACTTGCCTAATCAGGTAAAGGTTCAAGGCAAATAAAGTGAGTCTGCATCATGTTGTAAAGACTTAATTTGGGATTAAATGAAAAGGAATAGAAGGAGAAAGTCAAGAAACTAGTTCTTGCTAGAAGGGATTTTGTTGAAGAATTTTACTTACTTTTCTCAAAATAACACCTAGTTGGATGAGAGCAGTCCTGGTTTCATCCCACAGTGCAGTGTCTCATTGTTGGGCAGCTGTGATTGATAAGCTTTCACTCACTCCCCTGTGGCTCCATTTCTCCTTAACAGTCCAAGAGGATTGTGGAGAGGGGAGTGTATGCTTTTTAGAAAACTCGGTTTGCCCCCTTATTGGTAGCTCACACTCTATTTACTTGACCGTTTTTCCTTCAGTCTGTTTTTTCTTTACTTGACAGGTTTTTTTCTCACCTGCTTAAAGATTTTTTTTAATATGTCCTTAGCGTTACTATTTCCAGATGAAAAATGTGCAGGCTTCCAGTTTTGCCAGTGCTAGCTGTTCTGTGTTACGGATAAGAGCTGTGTCTTACTTGTAAGCAAAATGATATGTCACTGTAAATTATATCCTGGACTGTTGGCACAGTCAGTATGTCTTCTATTGCTAATGGCCTTGGGTACTACTGACCCTTTAAAATCAGTACCTTTGAGGTGAAAAGTCTCTGTGATTATTTATACGAATAAAAATCTTAGTACTTGAACTGAATCTCAACTTTCTTTTTGTGGGTTTGTTCTTTTTCAGGAATCGACGTATATTTGGCTTGTTGATGGGCACTCTTCAAAAATTTAAACAGGAGTCCACAGTTGCTATTGCTACTGAGAGGGTACTTACTTTAAATTTTATCAGATTATAAATAATAAAGCAAAATTGTGTGGTTAAGTTATTTCAAGTAAGAATGAAAGTTGCCTACAGTGTAGGTTGCAGGTGCAGCAAATTGGTGGGAGTGCATGTAGGGTTTTGTTTGTCTTAATGCAGGGGAATGAGGAGGGGAGGCAGGAAAAGGGTTCTTACTATGACTTTGTAACCCTATTTCTCACCTTTGTGGAAACAAAAAGGCAATGTTAAATGGAATTTTATCAGGTAACTATTTAAGAGGTCACAGGCCATTTCTGGAAATAATAGTGATTCAGTATTGCTGAAGCAGTGCCAACCCTGGTGTGTTCTAGATGTTTAAATTATAACCAAGTATACAGGAATCTGTGCTTGGTTATGCTATCTGTCTAAAAATGTCTTTCCAGTTCCAGTAGAGGTAACTAGAATTTCTGATTTTAATAAATAAATGTGTGATTGTACTGTACTTTGCATAGCTTAGTGATTACTTAAAAAAACTTGAATATGGGATAATGGTAACTTTATTCCTAGTATGCAGTTTTAATTTGTGAAGACTGTGGCAGTTGTTTACTGTTGCACTAAATGGGTTATTCAATTAACACTAATAACCTTTAGATTAAAAACAGTGTTTGAGAGTTTGAATTTCAGCAGTCCAGTTGAAGCAGATAGAAAACTTAAAATGTTTTCTGTATAGTGTCAGTAGAGATGACTCACAGTGCTGGTATTGATTACTTTCAGATTCAGTATTCGGGTGGTTTACCTAACTTGTTATGCGACACATAAGAACAAAGTTCAGTTTTGCCTGCTTGCATTAGAACAAAAAGCTATGCATCAGGATGGTCTAGAAACATGGAGCATGGAGTCCCTGTCTAATTTATAGCAGTATGCATTTGCACAAAGAGACATCGAGAAGTTACTGCTCCTTGCAAAATGTTTCTGAGGATCCATATGGAGATCTTTTTTTTGTTCATACATACACATTTGCTATAAATCAAAGTCAAGGCCTGGGGAGTTTTACAACGTAGCTGTTTAATTGTCCAGGCAGTAAATTCTATATTTTTATTGACAATTATTGTACAATCTGAGCACATGGCAGTCTAGGGCATACAAATGACATTCCTGTATAGTAGTAATACACATAATTAGCAATTAATATACTGGTTCACAATCTAATTTTTGTTGGTCACAAACACCAGTCTGCAGTCCTTCGTTTGTTTCTAGAGGAGTTGACTTCTTTCTCTCCCAATTTACCAGATTTCCCTGATGCCTCAAATACATTCCTTTTATTTTTCTTCCATTAGCTGTGGTTCAGGAGGAATTTCCTAATGTGTTCTTAGGAATGGCTTTGGTGTAAATAATTGAAAATTTTAAGGTGGATAGAACTAGAACACTTTCTCTTGATGTAGGAAAAAAATTAAGGTGGTGTTTCATTTATTTTAGCAAAAAAGACGACAAGAAATTGAACAAAAACTTGAAGTGCAGGCAGAGGAAGAGAGAAAGCAAGTTGAAAATGAGAGGCGAGAACTGTTTGAGGAAAGACGTGCTAAACAGACAGAGCTGCGGTTATTGGAGCAAAAGGTTGAGCTTGCTCAGTTGGTGAGTTTTTGTTTTGGTCTTGATCTTTCTCTTGTTTAAATTGTTCTTGTTTATCTCAGGATTATTTTCTTTGATTTCTCAGCAAGAAGAATGGAATGAACATAACGCTAAAATAATTAAATACATAAGAACAAAGACAAAACCTCATTTATTCTACATACCTGGCAGAATGTGTCCTGCTACCCAGAAGCTGATGGAAGAGTCACAGAAAAAGATGAATGGTAAGTGGTTTTTGTGATACAAAGGTCCTTGTTCTTGCCTCCCTTTGTTTGCCATACAATTTTTTTTAAGTCTGTGCTTAAATACATGAATTTCATGCTTAGGAACAAACTATATTCCTACGTGGGTGTTCATCATAAGTGGACATTACTCTTTCAGTGACTTATTTTTATATTGAATGGGATTTGATTCTCTTACAAGAAGTCAAAAAATGTATATGCGTAATTTCAGAGGTATGTTTAAAACAGTCCTGTATATTAGCTTTAGTACCCAGATGTATCCAAATGCAGCAACTTTATTTTTGAAAAGGCAGATTCTGTGAAGACCCAAGGAACTGCAGGTGTTTACAAAACATTTAAGAAGTACTTTCTTAAACATAGCGTTAGAACTTGATGATGATGATTTGATTTATCTCAATGTGTGTTCATTTCTGTTTCACAGGATGACTAGATTTTTCTTTTGGAAAACAATTTAAAATGCTCCGATTGATGGTAGTCTTACTGTTATTTTTTTATTAAACTAAGAATGTATTGGTTTGTTTTTTTTCTTAGGAGCTTTTCTTCATTTTATGGGATTGGGGGATAAGAGAAGGTAGCTCATCTGTGTCTGCCACGAGTATCTTGTAGGATAGCCTACAATAATTAAGCTTTCTACATACCTAGCTAACTTTTTGCTTATTTTTACTGTCTTTTGTTTACCTTAGGAAGTATAACCTTAATAGATAAATACCAGGAAATCAAGGTATTATTTTGATATACTGTTGGTTGGTTTGGTTTTAATGAAGTCAGAAAGTTTTTGTTAGCTTAGTTTAAGGCTTTACTGTTCTAATACTCAGCTGAGCTTACTCTGCTCTTTGCTTTGTTTTCTTAAGGTAACTAGCAGTCTTTTTCATTATATATGAATGGCT
The DNA here is from genome assembly GCA_013400215.1 of Cisticola juncidis. Taxonomy (NCBI): domain Eukaryota; kingdom Metazoa; phylum Chordata; class Aves; order Passeriformes; family Cisticolidae; genus Cisticola; species Cisticola juncidis. The sequence continues at coordinate 1,544,972 of VXBR01004631.1, read as the reverse complement.
TGCTACTTCAGAAAGAACCAAGTTGCAGTATTTATATATTAAACAATTTGATAACTTACTAGCTCATAGTTAAAGGGTAAATAGACTTCAGTGTCTGTAGATTATCTTAACTATTATTTATGTATTTATTCTCTAGCCCTCTTTGAAAGCAGGAGAAATGAATTTGCAGAGCAGATTAACAAAATGGAGGCCAGGCCCAGAAGACAATCTATGAAGGAAAAAGAACATCAGGAGGTGCAGAATGAAGAAAAGAAGGAAGAACAGAACAAGGAGCAGGAAGAGGGTAAGGTGGCTCAGCAGGTGGAAGAGATGGAGACAGGTAATCAGCACAATGATGTAGAAATGGAGGAGGTAGGTGAGGAAAAGGGAAAAATAGGTTCAGGTTCAGGGCATAGCGATGCAGAAAAAGAACAGGAGGAGGATGAGCAGAAACATGACACAGAGATGAAAGCAGAAGAGCCTACTGAGGTGAGGGAGAATGACAAGCAGCAGGATGGTCAGCATGAGGAAGTCACAGTTGTAAAAGAGGAAAGTGAAAACATTCAGCCAATGGATAATGAGCAGGATGTGGCTGAAATGAATGAGGCAGATAGTGTAGAACCTGTAGAAAATGAAAATAGCAAAGAAATAGAACCAGAAACAGAGTGTGATGCTCAGCCAGAAAAAGTGTGTAATGTTCCTTCTCCCAAGAAGGAGAAAGGTATCAAAACAGAAAATAAAGCTGAACTTGAAGAAACACAGGAGAAAACACCCGAAGCTCAGACAGAATCTGTGTCTGAGGCTCTGTCCCAGCCACAGTCTGTGCCACTAGCACAGTCACCTCAGTTGTCTCAGTCCACTCAGGATACAGAGCCCCAGACAGACAAGGATGAAAATGCTGTGGTGTCTGTAAAGGTGGTAGAAGCCCAGGCAGAGCAGAATCAGACACCGAGTGCAGAAAGTAAGAGTAAGATTAGGAGTAGAAGCAGGGGTAGGGCAGGGAACAAAACTGGTCATAACCGTAGCAGCAGCAGTAGCAGCAGTAGCACTTCAAGCAGTACTACCAGTGCAAGTAGCTCCAGTACTGGCAGCAGCACCAGTCGGAGCAGTTCCACCAGCAGCAGCACTACGAGTGGGAGTACGAGCAGGGACAGCAGCAGCAGCAGCTCTAGCAGTAGTGAGAGTAGAAGCCGAAGCCGAGGCAGAGGGCATAACAGAGATAGAAAACGCAGGAGGAGCACAGACAGGAAACGAAGGGATGCTTCAGGGGTAGATAGAAGTCACAAGTCCTCAAAAGGTGGTAGTAGAGATACCAAAAGCTCAAAGGATAAAAGTTCGAGGTCTGACAGAAAGAGATCTATATCAGAAAGTAGTCGGTCAGGCAAGAGAACTTCACGGAGTGAAAGAGACCGTAAATCAGACAGGAAAGACAAAAGGCGTTAACAGAAGAGACCAAGCTTCCTTAGCCTAATCTTTGCAGCAGAAGATTATTTGAGTGAAAGGATTCCTTGTAAGGAGGAAGAGAAGGCTGCCTTAAGAATTGCATGCTGTAAAAAATCTTTTGGAAAAATGCAGACTGTTTACCAGGCATTCTTGTACTTTTTACATAATTTTGTAAAAGGTTACTTACCAAAATTATGTGAAGTTCCTGAAAATGTAAAAATAAAAGATTAACACTCCTTTGCATCTTTTTTTTAAATATCCTGTACTCATTAAGATCCTCTGTATATTTTAATAGGTAAACCTTTAAAGTAGATGTGATCATTTTTTCTGTATCATACACTTTTTTTTTGTAGAAATAAATGTGCATTTTAAATAAATTGAGATGTCCTGTTGACATTTAAATTCCCCATTTTAGATTATATGTAGGAAGGCAGTATTGCAGGAAATATAAAATTTTGCCTTTCCCCTCTATTCCTTGCAAGAATGGGAATTTTAAGACCTAGTAAAGCAAATAATCTCTCCAGTGCTAGGAAGGCAAAGTAATTATTTTAATCTATACCTTTTGTTTTCTTCTGTAACCACAAGCTCATAGTTGATTCTATCCTCCAGTTTTATAAAAATTTCCTATCCATAGGCAGTGATTAAATGGGAATGTTAACACTGGCCAAGGTAGCTCAAGTCAGTCTGGAAAACCACTCTACCTGCTTTCTGCAGGAACTTTGGTAGTATTTACATCTATGTTCTAGATATAGTTAATCTGTTCAGTGACGATCCTTGTTTTGGTGGCCAGTGGAAGAAAGACTTCAGCTTGCTTGTCAGCCAGGATTCTTTTTGTTTTAGTTGCAGACCAATCTTTGATCCCTTCATACCACTAAGAATAATTACATTGCAGTGTTGGAGTTACCTGGGACTACCTAATACTAATGTTGTGTGCGTGCAAGAATGCTTTCTGAATGTATTTAATAAAGCTTTAGGTGGTGTAGTGTTATCTATGAAGGTGAATACTGGTTTTATATAATTTTGTATGGAAAACAATAACATCTGTCGCTTTGTTCTGTACAAGTGCAAATAAATGTTGCTTTGTAGACTACTTACTCTCTCGATGCCTATGATCCTTTCTATTAACAGGTGTATTACCTTAGTCTTTCTACATTTAAAGTATGAATTGTAATTGCAGATGGCTGTACCTTACAAGCTCTATCGAAAATTATTCTTAAGGGCTTTAGTTGTTTGTTAACTGAGTATGAAACTGTAGTGCTATAATCCATGCTGTCTTGAGAGGAAGAGAATTGTGTTATCTGATATGCCAAATGACAGACCAGGAAATCCTAGAAAGATTTCAGGATGGAAGGACACGTAACTTTGGTTTAGTGTACGAAATGCCCTATACACCGCATTTTTCTAGAAGGTAGTTGCCAAGTTGTAGCTTGGAGTGTGTCTGTTTTCATCTGAACTCAAGAGTAGTGACAGATTTATGTGTTCTGAAATGCTGAATGTCATGACTTCAAGAAATGTGTCTAGTAAGGGATGGAGTGCAGCACAAATAGGCAGTGGGAAAACAGGCTACCCCTTTCTCAAGGAGTTAAGATTCTTCAGTGCATTTGCTATTCAATATCCTATCTGCCTCTGCCTCTACAACAGAGTAATTTTTACTCTTGTCAGTAGTTTCCAAAAAGGTTTCCTTCCCTTCAGGGAATGTTGTGGTTCAGTGTGCCATCTTTTTTGAAGGACAAACAAAAGTTCAAATGCCTTATTGAAGATGTAAACAATGGTCTACCAAAAAAACCCACAACTGAATAACTGATTAAATGTTACTGGTCTACATGTTTTGACTAATTTCAGGTTTCAAATTGCCTTTGGAAGCCATTTTAGTTTTTTCAATTAGTTACACTTTTTTTGTAACATGAATAATTTTAATGTTTCTGATTTTGAGCTTGTGTGACACTGCTGTAGTGCATTTGCTGCACAGGTTTAAATGGCTGGTACTGGAGTCAGTGTGCAAATTTTGTGACCACTGTTTCAGGGCAACATGTTAACAGGGTTTACGAAAACAACAGGATCATGGGTCCAGTTGCTGATCTAAGGACTGGATTGTTTTAGGTTATAGTCCCAGCAGTAATATTTTTTGACTAAAAATAGAGGAGCTTTGTTGCTGTCTACAAAGCTGGTGATGTAATTGATAGTTTAATGTTTGTTAGAAGAAACTTACTAGTATTGTTAAGCAGTGCCACTAATAGTTAGCATTCCTAGATCTACATGGCTCAGTGTAACATGAATGTCAGTGTGTGATGACTTTGAATTTTTGTAAAAGGTAAATATTCCAATCAATATTCCACTACAGAAATAGTGTAAGATGTTAGTGTACTAATAGCACCATAAAGTAGTAGTGTTTCTAGTTATTGTTACATTTTCCTTCAAGATCCCCTCCTCTTAACCTGAAACAATATGAGAGCTGTGGATAGGAATGAGACCATGAAAATAGCTGACAACTTCAAGACTGAATTTTATGGAAGAGTTTGTATTTTTCTGTGCATTTATTGCAGATAGCTTAGGGGTAGGAAGTGATTGAAACATTTTCTTATCCCTTTCCCACAATTTTGAGTGAAGATCAAAGGAAAAATGCCTTGTTCTCTTTTCACTCAAGTAAAGTGGACAAAGGAACAATAGTTTTTCCCTTTTTCTAAGAATGAAGTAGAGATTCTTTATGTGAGTAGGGAATATACCATGTATGCTCGTGCCTGTCTTTTGAAGTGTTTCCACCACATGCTCCATTCTAGCTTTAAGTATAATTTAAGAAGGCTATTGGTGGTTTGGTTGTTTTAGAACCTTTACACTATGCACTGACTAATACCATTATACTTGCTGTTTTCTTCAGTCCTGATGCACAGATAAGCTGGAATTCTCCATGAATGTGTTTTTTCCACAATGCTCCATTTGGAGTTCTTGTCACAGTAGATGTTATACACAGATTGTTCATTGAGTATAATCTGAAACATGACTTTGGATTAAAGGCCTCTTCTAATTCCTGCTCCTTAAGGTGATGTCTTTGTGCTTGTAACAGCTTCTTTACATTTTATTCAAAGGAAACCTGAACATAATTTCTCTGCAGACAGTAGGTATTAGAGAACTGAACAACCCTCCCCTCCAGCAAAATAAATTTCAAAACCAATACATTTACAAATAAATTTCTGGAACATCTTTGATTTTTCAGGAAAGTAATGGTCTTGTGATTAGGCCCCACATGTAAGATTCAGGTTCAGCTGCTGATTTTATAGCAATTACTGTGGTACAACAGGGTAAGCATATGCATTTAATGTATGTCCAAGATCCTCAAAATGAGTTTGCCCAGTCAGAGAAGAATTTCTCTGAGACTACATGTACTTATGATGAGACCAAATGCTGCAGCAGTGGTGCATTAGTCGTGTATAGGGATCTGTGTTATGGAGGATATTCAGTCTTGGGGTTTTTTTCTACTGGTTCAGGCAGTTTTTATTAAGTGAGAGTATTCTATAATATGGTAAAAGTTTGAAAATGTGTTCTAAAGATTCAAAGTAATAAAAGTCATATCTTCCATGATTTTTTAAAATGCAGTGTCAGTTGTCATGTTTGTAACTTGTAACAGAGATGCAATAGAGGTGTTTTCTTGCTACTTGTTATCCTGGTTGAAAAAGTTGGTTTAGGTCTGGATGAATGACTGTTACCTTCTTAGATCTGTCTAACTGGAACAGTGAATTAGTGTTACTTTTCTTCTTAGACTTATTTCTTAGAAGATACTTGTTTAAAGAAACAAAATTTTGCTGGCGTGACATTTGATTCAATGTAAAAGTCAATTTGTATTTTCATCCAAATATCTGATGTCAAGAGAACTATATTGTTAAAAGTGCTTTAGCCACAGACCGCATTATTCCACATATTGTGCAATATTCTATACCGTGAAATTCTGTGTGGAGCCCTTTGGTGCTATCAAAACAGTATAGCCAAAGCTGTATATTCTGTTTTTATTATAAAATAGATACTGGGAGAACTTCTTCCAACTTCTGATAGGCTTTGATCTTTATTATCAATGCAGATACTGAATAGTCTAGGAAATGCAAAATGCAACTTCTTCCATGAAGCCGTGTCTTAAAAGAGCCATCTAGTGTGCCATACTACTAAGATTCTATTTCAATTACTCCATTAATTCTGATCCTACTTTGACTTCTAGTATGCTTTAAGAGATGTCTGCCTTTCTACTTCAGTAGTTACAGTTACTAAGGTGTCATTGCAAATAAAAACAGTTCCATTCTAATGAAAGTTATTGGAAATTGATATTTTTCATTATTGTTGTTTGTCTTTGCATGTGCAGTAGTACTCACATTCATTGCGTCAGTTCTGCAGAACAGAAATTAACTGAAGTCTCACTCTATCTGCTATAAAGCTTTCAAATTTGTCCTTTGGAATCTAGCTATGATAAACTCTATGAATCTTTGACTTCAGTTCAAAGGTGATTACAAGTCATGCTTGATAGCCTATGCTATGTATAAGATTTGCATCCAAAGGAAAAGAATACTTGGTATGAATATGATTTTATTGAAGTTACCAGAAGAAGAAAGAACAGAGATCAGAGCAGTGTTTGTCAGTACTTTCACCTTGAAAAATGCTTGTAGTGACTAAGCAACACAATAAGCAGTGCCCAGAAAAGCTTGAAAATTTCAAATGCAGTTTTAACTGAGTAGCTGAGATGTTACCTCCATGCAAAAACTTGGACTTTTTGGTATCTATATCAAACTGAAATCAGTGCCAGTTTCAGAGCTATTTCTACAAATACAGTAATATTGTACAGATCTCAAGATGTCTGATTGTTCTTCTCCACAAACCTACTTAAGTATTAAATTTAAATGTCATAATACCTCGCTTTTCCATTTTTAGGTGAATGGGCTCCATGTTGCCAGACTCAAAAAGAGACTGTTAACCTGAAGCCTTAAGTTTTAGCTTTCATGTTTTCAGATTCTGTGCTGCCTAAGGGTGTAGTTCTGATCCTCATATTAAGTGCTGGTAAGTTCTCTTCACAGAGCAGGTAGACAACACAAATCCTTTCCTGCTAAAGACCAAGGACAACTTTCAGCCCAACAGCATAAACAATGGTGAATGAAGGGAGGAACAAGAAGGATGAGACCTCACAACCCAAAGTTGTTAACTGGACAATTAAACCCCAAAATGCAAATGGACCAAAACTTATAAAAATGTAAGATCTCGTCACCGGTCAGCCATTTTGTGACCATTCTCAGTCCACCCTGGGTGCAGGCTTGGTCAGATTCCTGTCATGCCCAAGGTGGCCCCTTGAGGCCTTTCAATAAATGCCTGCTTTATTCCCTAGCTCTGTCCTGCCTCTGTTTCAGGTCACCCTTCCAAGGCATTTCTAGGCCCACTGTTGGGTTTTGCTCCATGTTCTATGGTTGGTGTGCAATACTATGAAAGACTTTGGACCACATGGATAAAAATGTGCTTTTTCCCCTTTCTTTTTTCTTTTTAAAATTTGTACAACAGTTAGTATATAGAAGGTCCTTCCAATATAAATTACTTGTATATTCCTTCTCACCAATCTGTTTTCTAGAGACTTGGGAATGAAAAAAAATGGGGCAGCATTAAAGTTATTCAGGAGTGACAGGGGGTGCTGATCTGCAGTGTATTCCTTGGTGCTCTCCAGTGGATTACCTAACAGCAGAGACAGCTGGTGTAACAGGTCATAGGATAGGCTGCCTGACTATCAGGTCATATGGCAAAGGAAGGGGCCAAAGTGTTAGATTGCAAGTAGGGGACGTGTCTCTGTGAAGTTTTTGTTTGCAGGCCACTGCTGGTTAAAGTGACCCTGGCTTATTTTGTGCCATTTTTGCTGGCTCTGTAGATCAGGCTAAGCACCAGTGTCTGGCAGGTTTGTGTTGTGGAGCAGAAGGAATGGGAAACTATGCTGCAAGTAGGACACAGCTTTTGTGGAAAGAGAATAGTGACCTCAGCGTGAGTCACACAGCACTGAAGGAGGGGCAGGCTTACTAGGAACCATATGACTGTAAAGATCATGTTGGGAAGGAATGTGGATTCTTGGGGTGCTATTAAGAAGGCAGGGAGAAAGAAGGGGCTCCCTCATGCAGGACAGCAGGAAAGGAAAAGTGAAGCTTCTATTTATAGGTTACGAAGATATATTGTGTTTAGGTCACCGAAGAGTGGGACAATGATATGAAACCTTTGAAGCAAAGCCTGCTTCTGATGCAAACAAAGAAGAAGACTTTTTTTTTACAAGTAGTCATATGTAAAAGACAAAGAGTACAAAATTTAGGAGAGATTCTGACTAGACTGCAGAGGAAAATATTTCACAGTGAGAGCAATTTGGAACCACCTCGCCATAAAGTGGTGGATGCCCAAATGTTCTGACACTGCTAAAATTCATGTGGACCATCTTAGACCATGCTTTTACCAATAAAAGTTGGAGCAGATAAACCTTAAGACCCCTTCCCAACCTGGTATTATGATGATTCTGTGCACATTTTCATTTATAGCAGAACTTCATGCCAATAAAACTATTGTACATCTCCCTGCATAATTACTATTTTAAAGCATAACATATTTGAGAAAAATTATTTATAACTACATATTGGATACTAAGTCACTAAGAAACAGGATATTCTTTAAAAAGCAGGGCATGTAATTTGCTTAGCTTTGCTATATTGCTCTGTGATATATGATGCAGAGATAGCATATGGATTTTCTTGTTGTCTTACAAGCCTGAAAACTGCCAGGCACCTTTAAGACTTTGGAGCCAACTAGGCATTCCCCTCGCTAAAGGATGGATCGCACTGTGATCTAGTGCATTAAACAACTCCAAAAGAATATGTGGAAAACATTTCTGTTCTAAGTTCCCAATGACAGCTATACATTATCTAAAACATATCAGTGCACAGAAAAAATAATTTATTAAAGAAATGAACGAACAAAAAAAAGCTACTGTCAGTACCTAGGTTAGCATTAATGCAAATCAATATAAGCATAAAATTGATAGTTCATCTATTGTGTTAAGGGTATAGAGATTGACAGAAAATAACAGTCCCTGCATTCCAGCTAGTCCCTAGAGATCAGACAGTCTGAATGTGCATGATTTATAATTATAATCAATCTGGCACTATAGGTCTGGTTGTGTTCAGTAAGAACTTTCCAAGTACAGACTCACAAATAGTGCAATTTACTAGTCCAAAACTGCAGATCAAGCTGTGCTCAGTGAGGACCTTCACTGTTCCAGATTCACACATAGCACTCATAGTTTGGTTTATTGAAACAACAGAAACACAGACTTGGAATTGCTGTTGATAAACAGCACTAGATGTGACAGAGCTCTAATGATAACAATAATATTGTGTTAGCCTGGGTAATACCAATAATCCTGTGCAGAAGCTTACCAGGTAGGCATCCCTCCTTGTGAAGAGGAGAGTAACCCACCAACTGACTCCAAGATCTTTTCAGGTCTTTTGCTAAGTACATGAAAATTCTATCTGACTTACATACAGTGCCATCTTATCCTTCTCTTCGTTAATTACATGTAGCATAATCTAGGTGGAGAATTCAGTAATATAGTCATGGATGTGGTAGCACGTACTTCAATAATCTTATTAGCATTCTCAGGGTGTGTGCTTTAGATATTTAAACCCTTACTCAGGCAAAAGTTACTTTCTTGGCCATGGTGTCCTTCAAAGCTCTAGTCATATATATAACTTTGTTCTGTTCAGTTCTTCAAAGCCAAAACAGGACCATCCTATCTCCACAGGGCCTCCTCCTTTGGCCCACTCATCTGTCCTTGATGTCAGCTATGCAGAACTCCATCTGCAAAGATAATGTAGAAGGAATGTGGTGTAGGCTGTCTTAGCCCTTGCCAGGCTTCTAGGTCATCACACTACACCATTTTAAAATCAGATGAAAGAGGTAAATTAAAAATGCTTTCGTGATCCAGAAATAATCCTAATACAACTGCTGTTGAATTTCCCCAAGCACAATCTTCTACAAACTCAGTACAGAAGAATCTGTCTGAGAGAGGCTAACTTTGATTTGACCAGAACTACTTTCTTTGTATTCAAAACATCAGCCTAGCTATCAGAACATAGTTAATTATTAATACGTGTGTACAATCAGGACACCTGACTCTGCAGATTGTTAGCAGGTTAGCATAGTGCACTTCTGTTTAAGCAGATCAGAGAAGGAAAATAGGATTGAAAGTTTACTTGCAGTGTTTTGTTACGCTAAGAAAAATGTAGAATCTTCTTGCTAACTGCACATCAATGCAGTTTCCTCAGTTTTAGTGCATTCTGGATTTAATCTAAAATGTCAAGGATCTCGGATCAGAGAATTCTGTTGTTAGTAATTTCATTTTCAGCAAGTGTGCAGAGTACAAAGGTACTTTCAGAATGGAAGAAGTGTGGTGATCTGGAATGTGAGAGTAAGTAAAAATTCGGGTTTTTCCAGGGGTGTCTGTGGTATATATGCAGCTATTAGGAATCATAATGCTGAAATAAGCAATGAAACAGACTGAAAATGAATAGCCATAGCAAATATTTGTTGTTAATATACTAAGTTTATGAGCAATAAGCTTAAATTTTTAAAACAAAAAGAGGAAAAAAAAAAAGACTTGCTGGATTGTTGTGTAAGGTTTTACAGATCAAAGTTCAGTAAAAATACTTTTGAATAGCTAGTTTTCCTCAGATGTCCCTAAAACAGGTAGTATACAACAGCCTTAAAGTATTTTAATTCATTCTTTACCGGTACAAAATAAAACAAACAAAATATAAATAAAATTAAAATGTTAGGTTATAAACTGAGAAAGAAGACTTTTTATCATGTTTATAATATATTCATAGCCCATTCTGCAGAATTCTTGGGTTCTTTTCTACTGTAAGCAAACTGGTTTGGGATTTCTTTTGTAATCCCTCTTACAAAACACTGTTAGCATTTCCTCTTTACTTATTTTTTCTTCTTTAACATGAAGTAAGTGTTGTAACTAGTTATGTGGTTCTCAAAGAGTAAATAACTCCACAAGAAGCAGAGCCATTGAATTAAAAGTGGGCAAATAATGTCTTGTTTATTATCCGCTGATTACCGTCATGAAACCTGTCATAATCATAGTTGAAGCTGTTTCTAAGCTGTTTCCATTGCTTTGGCAGACTTAAGTGTTGTATTTTCGATGTATTTTCAATCTTACACTTCCCCTGAAGCGGAAGAGACCTTAGATTTCCTCTGATCATGGATTTCTTGTGGAACCATAAATAAAGTTCTGGATATTCAGAGATGTCTGTCTTTATACAACTACATGTGAAATGGACTCCAAACTGACCAGAGCACATCAGTACTGGTTTCTGTGGGGAAACAGGGGTGGAGACAAAGAAAACTTAAAATAATTTAAACTGAATTGGAAACTTTCATTTTAACAACATGTTTAAGGTTTATATTCTTAAAATTTATGTATTTTTGCCATAAGATAAATGTATTCAAAAGAGAGGAAAATCCCTGAAACAATTACTAGATTTAACTTAGAATTTCTAAAATATAAAATTATAAATATGCCTGGAAAATACTTTTTAGTTGTTTAAATCTACTTTAGTAATTGAATTTGCTAATCCTGCATACATTCTTTCAATTTAAGCATTGAAACCTTGCAAAACAAGCACTGGAAAATGTCCATTTAGAACACAAGCTTTTCCCCTTGATGTCTGCAGTACATAGGAAAGAAAACAAGACAGGGCTGCATTTTGCATTTGATTTCCACTTGATGATATAAACGGATTAGTATCATGACAAAGCACATACATTAAAATGTGTGCTATGGCAATTCATCAGTATCTGATATATACTGTATTCCTTCACTAACCTGACTTCAGACAAAATGGATGTATTTATTTCTTTCCACATATTATTCCAGAGGCAATGAGCCGAGTTCAAGCCACTACCGACTACTCAGGGCCTGATTGCCGGTATCTTAACTTCAAAACCGGGGAGGAGATCATCGTATACTCCAAACTTTCAAGGGAAAATGAAAACTTGTGGGCAGGAAGTGTAAGTACTTCAATCCAAAAGACTTTCCCCATACATATTTTAGATATAGTAGTAACGTAACAACAACAGTCTACTTGCTTTTAAGGATCTTCTACCTCTTTTGGAATATTAACCAGTCACGGGTCAATACAGTATTTGGGAGATGGGTCATTGGTATTATCTTTACACAGAAAGAGGAAACCAAATCTTGGCAAAGATCACTCAGAGAAACAAAGTCAAGATCAGAATACAAGTTTACTGTTTCCTTCATCTTATCATTTGGCTGTAATGATTTACTCTGGTTCTCTTGAAAAGAGTCAGATCCATCAGGTCAGGTTCCTACCTATAGGTCTGTGGGCAAGACATCCAGTATTGGGACCTGACTTCACAGTTCAGTGCTTAAGGAAAGCTCCCAGAGAAGTTATCATGCATATTTAATGACTTGGAACAAGTGTCAACAAACTCAGAACAGTCATTTAATAAGGAATGGATGCGTTGATCCAAATCAAGATTTACTGCTAGTAAAACTCTGTAAGTGCTTCAAAACTACAAGACATTAGTACATTTTTGGGTGGTTTTTTTTTTCTGTAAATAATCTGTGACATTTATTGCTGAACAGTGAAATTCTTCCCTTTTTTTTCCATCCAAGAGTCTCTTGGCAGGTATCTCACTGTTCCTTGCTTTCCAAGATGTATCTCTCCATTAAAGGCTACCTGCAGTGGTTTCTTGGCCAGAGGGACTTGATTCTTCTGGGTCCTATCATTAACTTATCTTCTGTGGTGTTGCCATCTTCATTGTAATTTTCTCTTGAGCTGCAGCTAGTCTCATATCTGAATTTCATATCCTACTTTTCTTGTAACTTAACATGGGTCATTAGTTATTAAGGCATTACATTTTTCCCATTTGAGACAATGGAAAATTTGCAGCCAATATTTAGTAGTAGCTGGCTGTGACCATCAGTGCACACAGCATTCTCTTCAGCTGAAGCAGTTTTACTACTGCTTTGGTACTGCACAAACTCATGCTCATAAAAATAACACAGAATGTAATAGTATGGAGATATATACTTCCCTTGCTTTCTGAAATGGAAAGGGGAACACTTCCATGAAGGAAAAATAAACCAGTCTTTAGACAAAACAGACTCAAGGAGACAGGGGGCATTCTATAAACTTAGTGTTCATCCATATTTCTCCAGCACATATGCAAGTACCTAAGATATATATCACTGAAATTTAAATGCTCTTATTAGTTTTCTATCTTTTACAGAAAGGAAAGGACTTTGGATATTTCCCAAGAGATGCTGTGAAGGTTGAGGAAGTTTTAATTGGAGAAGAAGTTGAAGTGCTCACTAAGGTAAACCAACATGACTAGATTTTCCAATGTAGTTTACAACAATTGAAAATCCAATATCCAGTTAGAAATTCAACTGTTACTGGATATTTTATTTCAGATTATTCAAAATATGTTTTTATAATTGTTCCATTTGCAAGTTTATTGTTCTCTAAAATAATTTCTGTATAATTAAAGATATAGAACCTTTAGGAATAATATAATTAATTACAGTTCTTTGTGCAAAGTTGTAACAGAAAGAACAATGATATATTTTGCTGCACTAGATGGTGATACAGAAAATTACACATTAGAACATTTAAAAGTTAATATCATTCTTTTAGGAAACTGATTTCCTTTGTCTTCATGAAGATAAGTACACTTTTGAAAATGAAGATAACGCATTATATGATCACAACAGAGAAAGTGAATATTCATTGTCTGATGCAGAATCAAAGCTGCATGAAAATGAACTCTTAAAATATACAAGAGACCCCATACAAAATGAAGAAAGAACTAAATCAGTTTCTGAAAATGACTCAGAGGAATCTCACATTCAGGAGTCTGTAAACAAAAAGTCTGTTGGAAAAGATGATACCGAAGAGCCACAAATGCAAAACAGTCTCCCAGTAGAACCTGTTCAAACTCAGTCTAGTTGGATTTCAGGATGGTTCACTACAGAAAGTGAAAATGATGAAGAGCCCTTAAAAGCTGTTACTGAATCTTCAGAAGCAAATAAATACCAAGGCAGAAAAATAGAGGTAGCAGCTGAAAATGATTTACAGGAGCCAAATGATAAGGAGGAACAAGAATCCCACACATCTGGTTGGTTTCAAGGTGGACTGACAAGCTTTCTGTATTTTGGTGAAGAGAATGAAGACATTGATGCAGCATCAGAAAAAAATGATCCACAAAACCATGATGTCTCTGGTGTGCCTGAGCATTCTAGTGCTGAACACGAAACAACAGTCACTGAGGTATTGTCAGAAGAACAAAAGAGTGAAAGCCAAGAATCCGAATCAGTTTGGTTTAATTTGGGTTTAAGTGATGTTCTTAATTTTGGCCATGGTGAGGAAGCTACAGTTGCTGCTGAGGACCAGAGAAGGAGAGAAACAGTGGATCAAGCAAATAGGAATGAGGAAGGGCAGACTTCAGACCAGAAAGAATTACATATGAAAGAATCAAAGGAAACAGTTAATGTGGTGACAGATAAAGAAGATGAGAATTATGCACAAGAAATAACAGATTCTAACAGTAACAGGCCAAATCCTGGGGGGATACCAGCAAATGCACATACTCTTAATGACACCAAAAACACCTCAAGTAGCACAGAATCATCTTTCGATACACTAACATGTGACAAAGAGAAGCCAGTTGAACCTTACAGTTCAGAAGACTTGGTATCAGAAAGCCAACTGCTGAGAAACACTGAAGCTGAAAAGAAAAATCAGGAGTCGGAAAACAGACGTGGCCAATCAGGTTGGTATACAAATATCTATAATGGTTTTATTAATTATAACATGGACAAACATGATAATCAACAGGAACATTAATCAATTGCATCAAATTTCTTGTTCTCATGACCCCCTCTGAATTATGATCCCTCAGATATAAAAAATACAGAAGAAAAGCATGAACTATGTGAAGAACAAAGCCATTGCTTCTCTTTTAGTCATTTTGCAGACATACTGAAGTTTCTGAGTTCAAAAGCCAAAGGGCAAATGCAGCCTTATGGGGAACTACCAGGAACTGCAAATAATCATCTGGGCATCAAGAAGTCCTCGTGTGACAGTGAACCGAGGCTTAGTCTGGAAACACCTGAGAAAGACAAACTAGTCAAAGAAAAAAACAAAAAAAAACAGTGCAGAAAAAAATTCAGCATTCAAAAGCTATGTCAAAATGTACTGTAAAAGAGGAAATTCACAAATCAGAGAATACAAGTGTCTCACAAGGTTCACAAGGTTTTTATAAAAACAACATCAAATATTTCAGTCAGGACATTTTTAATGATGAACATCATCAGGAATCTGGGGAGTTGCAAGTCTGACTCCAGACCAAACTTTCTCTCCCCATCTCTTATCGAATGGCCTCACTTTAACAGGTCCCAAAACTTCCAAAGAAACTGGCCATTTGGAAGAATATAGAGTTTCAGAATGGAAGGCAAAAATTGCTAGCTGAGAACTAAGCTTCCATAATAAAGGCAGACCTTGGTAAGCCTTGATAAAATACCACAGGGAAAAGAAACTGAAGGCACTTCAAACCTGGAGGTTAAACATAGCGTATCAGGCAACTAATGCAAATGCCTCCAAAGAGAATGATCTTTCCTTGTCAGCTGGCAGTGCAAAGTAACAAACAGGGCAGTGGAGAAAAACCTTCAACAAAATCTACCAAATGAGTAGAAGACTGGACAACTCTTGATGCTCTTGTTTATAGCTTGTCAGAGAGAAGCAATAAACTGAATTCCTATAAATGTGCAACATCACCAGGAAGGTGGAGGTGAACTAAAACGGGAAGATTCATGTTCCCAGCATCAGCTTCTGGTACCAGGGAATGAACAGTCTTAATCTAGGTCTCAGAAAGAAATATAAAAATCACCTGTGATATAGTAAAACAAAATATTCATCTGCATCCTCAGATTTAGGCCTGTCAATTCAAACCACCATGACAGTGCAAGATACAAAAGCATAGAAAATTAATCTGAGTTTTGAAAGGCATACTGCTTCAAAAGACAAATTAGTATCAGTCTTCAGCTGAATTAAGGTCCAAAAAAACATTTATAAAGAAAAGTTATGGAGAATAAAAGCAGTCACGTCATGTGAGTCTGATCAAGCGTAAGCTTTAATCCTTTGAGCTCTCTAAAATAGAAGACATTTTTAAAGAAAAAAAATAGACAGCTAGTGTCTTCTAAAGCCATTTAACCAGAAAGCCAGACTGCTATTAAAAAAAAATGGATTAACTAAATCCTGGCAAACTGGGATTGCTCATAAACCTGGCTGATAGGGAAGATGTTGAAAAAGAAAATACTGTTGTAACAGAAAGGATGAATAATGCTGAACAAAAAATTGCTGCTACTAAAACTAGTTATGAGAAGAAAAAAAGAAAAATTCTGAAAATAAGAGTCCAAATCCAAAAATACAAATAATAGAAATTATATTCTAACAAAAAGGATTTCAGTAGTATTTTTACCAGACTATCAGGGTTCTTTGCAAATATATTTAGTAAAACTAACAATTAAGCCTGTCAAAAAAAGTCTAAGCATATATGTTTGGTCAAAAAAACTGAATGAAAATAGAAGTGACATTAGGACTAGTACACTAGAACACTGCACAGAAGAATGAGAGGAAGTTGAAAGGAATCTGAACAATGTAAGATACCATTAAATATAGAGAAGGTGCAGAAAAAAACAAAACCAGGCAAATATTGTATGATAAACAGATTTACCAAAGCCATTATTTACATTTCAACAATTTTATTTAAAATAAAGCAAGATGTTAAGCAACCCTTAGAGTATCTCTGTGATGGAAGTGAACTGCTGTAGCAGCAGCAGCCATTTGAAAAGGTGCATCGTGAAATCACAGCTTACTCAACTAAAGATAATGCTACGTGGAGGGAATAGCTCTTTGTGTCTGCACAAAAAGGGCACAATTTGGACACTGAGCAGGGAGAATATACAGAAAAAAGGAATGTTCCTCTAGAGCTGCCAGAGCTTTTGTCTACTATAACAATTAAGTGTGCTGCCCAAACTGCAGCTCAAATTACTAGAGTAATGTTTCACTAACAGGGATTTAGCAAGAACAAAATATCCTTTGTTGGCAGAAAAAAAACCCCACAACAGATACAACTGTCTCCTTCTGGTGATTTAAAATGAAGAGGTATTGAGCCTAACTCATACCAGTTAATGACTGATTTATGATATTTCGAGGAGCTGATAAAATGAGTTAATATAATGGTAAGGTTAAGAGCAAATTATTCATCTTAAACTACTGGACTACTTCTGATGTGTATCTTTGGCCAGTACCCTCTTGAAGCGTGTGGTTGAATTAAACAATTTGTAACTTTTTTTCTTTGTGGGTAAGCACAGTGTGGGTCTTTCTGCAACCAGTATTGTATTGGCTTCAGGCAATTTACTCCAAGTCTCTAAAACTGAGGCAGCCAGGTGCCTTCAGTTATACCTCTGCATGAACATGCCTGTGGGTTCTTGTATTTTGCAGGGAAGCTTGATATATTGTGGGAAGTTGTTAAGATTTAATCCTACATAGCATTTTTAACTGTTCTCTCTCTAAAGCTTACCCCACTTGTATTTGGATATAAGAAAGAGACCTACTAATCCTGACCAGGGAATCTACAAACTATGAAAACCAAACATTTTTTTTTCTGAACAATGATTTTTAACTACTTTACTACAACATAAGTTTTGCTTAAAGGTCTGTCCTTCAAATTCTGAGATCATTATTTGTATAGTGTTTATTAAATCATAAATCTCTAGCACATTTAGTCTCATACTCTAGTATAAGAGTATTGGACTCTAATAGAGTCTAGCGGCTTTAAGCTGAGGAAAATAAAAATAAAAAAAAATAAAATCTCTGTAGAGGTTAATATCTTATAGAAGTAAGTTGAATCCTCTAAAAATAACCATTATTTCCCTTCACAATTATATGCAGGAGTAGGCAGAAGAAAGCTACTAGAGGAAACACCAGAGAAGCACGAAATGTATGTAGCTATAGAGAGTGAACATGACAGTGACCAAGATTCAAAAGCAACAGCCATTGCTTCAGTAAATTCTGAAACAAAAATGGACAGTTCAGGACCCGACTCTGAAGTTGATGTCAAAAAGTCTTCCTCTGATGCCATCCAGAACTATGTGCCAAGTAATGGTAAGTGCTAAGTTTCTTAATTTTAAGGAGAATAACTTTGCAATCTTAAATAAAAAAGCAAAACAAATAACAACAATACCAGCTGGAATTATCTGAAGTTGACAATAGTTATCTAAAATCTCTTATTTTATTCCCTTTGATCAATCCAGAAGGAAGCTGGATATATCAGATACTTCTGTGCTTGAATGCTCTTGAGATCAGAGAAACAATAAAATCTGCATCGTCAGCAGTGATGGTTATCATCAAAATGGTAAGAATTCTTTCTGTGATATAATATTGACATTAGTGCAAATTTAAGCCAGCTATAAGTTATGTTCTGCAATGAAACTCCTAAAAAAGAAAAAAAAAAAAAAGAAAAAAAAGGAAAGGAAAAAACCTTTTAAATAAACCCTCTGCAGTATCCTGCTTCCAGGGTTATCTGATACCAAATGAGACAGAGCACAAGAACACATTAGGTCAGCTGCTCATCATCTGCCTCTATGCAGTGCAGAATCTGATGAACTTAGGGTGTGAGGACTTGGAGTTTTGTTTTGTGGGTTTTTCTAACAGCCAGGAAACACCTGTGTGGTGTTTTTAATTTTTTTTAATGAAACTAATAGCTCCCTCTAGCTCTCAGAACAGTTCTCATTAAATTTGCTTGGATTTAAAAAACTTGGGTTATGATGATCAAAATAACCAGACAAGTTCCCTTGTTTTTAAAGACTGTTTTCTAAGCCTTTATTCACAAATCCTCCCCTCGTTCATAGCTGCATTGAAGATACTTTTCCAAGCAACTATATAAAATCGAAACTGGGGTTATTGTTGCTATGAGGGTGTCTTAGACATCAAAAGGTAGTGCAGAGTGAAGGTGAACCTTAACGGGCACAAGAGACAACGCTGCCAGAGCACCGTGCGAAAAGGTTGGTGTTGCTGCACCGACTCCTCTAAATAAAAGAGCAGTGACAGGCAAAGTGCCATATGGCAAACTTCACTCCGGTGCTTTGGTTGAACTTTGTTTAGATTGGGTAAATGAAGTTTAAGAACCACATAAATTTATTCCTGATTTCCAGCGTACGTATTTAGAATATGGTTAAAATGTAGTTTAGGATGACGAAAACTGAGGGGCTTAGTCCCTCGTGACTGACTGCAATTCACTGACAGCTCACTGCTACGGCCAAACTCGTTCTTGTACTGTTTGATACAGCTAAAAAAGCTTAAAAAGGCACTTCCACCGACCACCTACCCTGGTCCATTAGGTCCTCCGCAGGCAAGACACTCACCTTCCGTTGTGAAAGTCGTTAGCACAAGTTTAAAAAAAAATCAAACTAAATCAGCGTTAATCTTAGTGAATGAGACGAAGAGAGTCCTCTGCTATGTGGCATTGCATCTTCCCTTACATCAGCAGCCCGGCAGGATCACTTTTGGCACAGGCGCTCGGCACAGCTCGGCCCGCCCAGCCCTGCGCACCCGGGACGCACCTGCGGCCGCCGGGCC
>VXBR01004631.1:1482837-1525696 GCA_013400215.1 Cisticola juncidis | reverse complement strand
GGGCGGGCTGTGGCCGGGGCTGCGGGACAGCGCCCGGCGCTGCTGCGGGCTGGCCTGGGAAGGGCTGCGCTGGGTGAGGGACGGCGTGACGCGGGCTTGGAGCAGGGCCGGCGCTGCTGCTGAGGGGCTCGGGCAGGGGAAAATAGAAATTGAGACTCAACTGCTCAGTACCATGTTCTTAAGCGTGTGTCACATGTAGTAAATCTGAGCTGTATGGTGCATGTCGTAGCTTTGAGCAAATAGGTTTTATTTACAAATGAAATGTGAGTGTGTCGAAGCGTTTAAAATGTGTTACATCACTGGTGTGTTGAGTATGTTCTTTTAGCAGGAGGTTGGTTGAACAGGTTTTTCTACTAAACAAGTTTTCTACCAGCCAATCGAGAAGTGCTTTCAGCTATTGATTCTTCCAGTAGTGAAATGTGTAAGACTTTTTTAAACTCAAAGGAGAATTTTTCATATTAAATCCTCAGTATCTAAAGAGGCCAACAAAAAGGCTGGAGAGACCCTTTTTACAAGGGTGTGTAGTGATAGGATAAGGGGGAATGGCTTTAAACTGGAGAGGATACATTGAGGTTAGATAAGAGAATGAAATTCTTTACTTGTTTGGGTGATGAGGAACTGCAGCAAGTTGTCCAGGGAAGCTGTGGATGTCCCATCTCTGGAAGTGTTCAAGAGCAGGCTGGATGGGGCTTTGGGGAAGTAGGTCCAGTGGAAAGTGTTCTTGCCAATGGCAGTGGGGTTGAAACTGTTTGATCTTTTAGGTCCCTTTCAACCCAAATCACTCTGTGATAATTGATAGTCTCAGAAAGAAAAGGGCTCGGAGCTTTATCTGTTGATTTTCATATCTTGTTGGAACTTTTCTTTTTTTTTCTTCAGTTGGTAAATCTTATCATTTAAAAATCAAATGCTTCTGTTAACTGTTATCTCAGAGTTCTGGGAAAAAATAGGTATACAAGCCTTGGAAGTAAACTGTCAAAATGTAATGTCTGTTTCTGTGAGTAATATTAACCTCTTTTCTTTTAGCTGAAACTTTTTACTTTATTTTTCAGGCTGTGGCTTCACTGCCTGAAGATATGAGACCTGGCCCTGATCTGTATGGTTTCCCATGGGAAATAGTGATTTGTGCTGGCATTGTTGGAGCTTTGACAGTCCTCTTGTTCCTGTACAGAAGTTATCAATCAGTAAGTGTTGTGGTTTACCCCCAGAGAGCAACTACCCCCCCCAGCCACTCTGTCACTCCCTCTGTCATGTTGGAATGAGGGAGGACTAAAAGCCAGAAAACTCGTGAGTTGAGATGAAGACAGTTTAATAGGGAAAGCAAAAGCGGTGCATGCAACAAAGTAAACCAGGGAATTGATTCAGTGCTGCCCATGGCAGGCAGGTGTTCAGCTGTTTCTAAGAAAGCAGGGCTCCATCACGTGTAGCAGTTACTCTAGAAGACAAACTCCATCACAACAAACACGCCCCCTTCTCCCTCCTTCCCCTCAGCTTTATGTGCTGAGCATGGTGTCAGCATGGTGAGGGTTGTCCCTCTGCTCAGTCGAGGTCAGCTGTCCTGTGTCCCCTCCCAGCTTCTTGAGGACCTGTAGCCTCCTTGTGGGTGAGGTGAGAAGCAGAGGAGGGCTTGACTCAGTGTGAACACTGTTCAGCAGTAACTAAAACATCCATGTGTTACCAGTGCTCTTCAGCACAGATCCAAAATATAGCCCCATACCAGCCACTGTGAACAAAATTAACTATTCCAGACAAAATCAGCACAGAAACCATTCAAGTTACTTGCAGATACATAAAGTGCAGTAATAGTTAGCACTGAAGTTGTTATCCTTCCTGTACAAGATACATAATGCTTCGGAGTTTTAAATCTGTTATGATTGAATTTAGAATCTCTAAAAGAGAAATTGAAATATCTGATATCTGTTTTGTCAAGATAGTAAGTGTTTGGACACGTAGAGAGTGGCTGTTATAAGAGGAAATGCAGTGAAACTCGCTCTAGTAAGGCTTCCTTTTTTTTAACTTCTACACTGGACTTTCAAAATCAGCCCTTAAATTGTTTTCACAGGATGCAGATGTCTTCCCTAGGGTGTATGTATTGCTGTGTGTAGTGATACCTCTGACTAGCCTGGCCATAGCCAGAGCAGCTCAAGTCTTTCAAGGTGATTGTAAGCAAAAGCAACCCACATGGTTTCCTGTCAAGGGAGGCACTTTAAAACGGGGCAGTGACGCCTGGATTCTGTTTATTGCAACACTGGAACACTGAACCAATTTAATTGCATGCTCTTAGTGAGCACTAATCTGATGATTTTGAGAACTGCAGTACTGAAACCTTTATTGCACAAATCAGATTATATTTTTGAAGTAATGATCTGGTAATAAAAGTTGCCTACCATACTTGCCCTGCTATGGAAATGTGGTCAGCATCTGTAATTCAGTATTCTAAATATCTTCCTATTTTTCAGATAGTCTCACACAGGCCATGTGATTTTGGTAGTAGCTGTGATGATACTCAAGTTTTAAGACTGACTGCATAGCTGTTTAGTTTTTCAGATATGAGCAACTGCATTTTTAGGGTTTTAACATCAGCTAACCTTGTCTATAAGGGGATCTGTGTTTGTGTAAGTTAATGTAACTATAATTTGGTCACACATTTTGCTCTCTAGTGGCATCCCTCTAGGTGATACAGAAGGTATTTGAACTGAAATCATGCAAACAGCTAACCTGGTGTTGTTTTCCTCCTGCACATGTCACTTAAGGCACGAGATACTACAGAAGTTATTGATAGTATTTTCAGTCATCCATACTTAGAACTGCACTGACTGCTTACTGAAAAGTAATGGAGTAACTAAACATCCATTGAGGATGACAGGATAGAAGTATACTTACAACTTTCTTACCCTTTTTCATCATTTGGACTCCTTGGTTTTAAACGAGGAGGAAACGGGAGATCTGAGGGGCCCATTGTTACATTAGGCACATGACCCAGGCCCAGCTTGAGAGAAATGCTGTGTTGTAAGAGTTTTGTGGGTTCAGCCAAGTTCTGCATCTTTGGTACAGGCCATTTGTGACAGATTTTGCCCTGCAGTTTGTTAGTTTTTGATTCTAGGGCACTGGACCCCAGTGGCAGCAGCTCACTTGGCACTTGAAGTGTGCCCATCAGGCAGTACCTTACTGCAGCTTTAACTGTTGTGTGTTGTAATGTGTGGGAGATCTTTCCCAAAAGGAAATCTGA
Source organism: Cisticola juncidis (assembly GCA_013400215.1). Classification (NCBI taxonomy): domain Eukaryota; kingdom Metazoa; phylum Chordata; class Aves; order Passeriformes; family Cisticolidae; genus Cisticola; species Cisticola juncidis. The sequence continues at coordinate 1,522,470 of VXBR01004631.1, read as the reverse complement.
GCTTGTGTGTGGAGCTTCCCCCTCCCCTCCCTTCCCTTTCCTACTCTTCTGGCTGTGTGTGTCCATACAGGGCTTTGTGTGGGCAGTCATGGTTATGTGATGAATATACAGAGGTGTGTTATGAAAGTGATGCAGGTGAAAACTAATCTTCTTTCCCCTCTTGTCTGGTAAGAGTGGGAGAAGGATGGGGCAAACACACAGACATGGAGGGGGTAAGAGCAGAGTATATGACTGCCTGTTTTTAATAGAAGCCTGTATTTACATTCCTTTTTTTTAGTTCCATGGTTAAACTTGGCATGGAAATCACAGCTTAAAAGATCAGTTTTCAGCTACTGTGTGAGATTAATTGATCAGACGTTTTCAGTATTTATTCTCTTTTCTTTTCAGGTTAGAAGTCGACTTTATGTAGGTAAGCTTCGTTTTTAATATTTCTTTGGAGTATGACTTTATTCTTTCTATTTTCACCTTTAATTATTTGGATGATGCAACATTTGCTTCTCTTTCACTTTGTAGGAAGGGAAAAACAGCTTGCCAATAAAATTGCTGAACTAGTTGAAGAAAAATGCAAAATTCTTGAAAAACTCAGCCTCTGCAAGAAAGAGGTAACAGTGCTCATTTATTGCTTTCAGATGTGTTGTAGAAATGGATTCAATCAAGTAAAGAATTAACTTTTCTAGAAGTAAGATGTTTTAAAGCTTTCAAAGGGATTCTTCAAATGCTTTTTTCTGTCAGTGCCTTTAAGAGCAATTAAGGTGTTAGCAACTTCTCCCTTTAAACTCTCAATACAATGTATTTCACTGGAAGCAAATTCAAAATATCTTTTTTTGGTTTACATCAATGGGATAGTCTAATAGGGTTGAGGCTTTCCTGATGTCCAGCAAGGTGCACTTGTAAATATTTAGGTGATGTCTGTGTTGCAGTCTAGAGTATCACAAATTAATGCTAGTATTTAATCAATTATTTACCTATATCCTGACATAAAGTAATGCCTTTTCAGTTTGAAGATTTACAGTTGTCTCTGAAGGATGGTAGCACTCTGCAAGAATCAACAGACCCATCTTTTTTTGAGGTAAAAAGTTTAATGGAAATTGTTATTTCTACAATATAAGGCAGTATTTTAGGAAAATGTGACTCATAATAAAAAACACCCAAACAAACAAAATAAAAAAAACAGTAAAAAAAGTCAGACAAACCCAAAAGTCCAACTAATTATATTATTTATTTATATATATTATTTAATTGGGTTACTGAAAATGACTTAAAATCAAAGCATTGAAATGAAGAGAAGCCTTTTTTTAACAATTGCATTGACAATATTTAATTTTAAGATGTAAATTGTTCCCATTTCTAGGAGAGAGGGTAGTGCATGAAGTACTTTTTTCTCTCACATCTGATGTAATTCAAATACTTCCCATAGGCTACAGGTGCACAATTTTAAAGAAAAATTACCACTACATTGTTTATATCCCCCAAACTGAGAATATATTTGTAAAAGAATTGTGGATAAGTGAATCAAATGCCTAATAGGCTCTATAAAATTCACGTAAAAAAGCAAGTGGGTTTATTTCATTTTGCACCTCAGATCCTATAGAGCTAATTCTTACAGCTTTTGTTCATGTAGGAGTCTCTAGAGTATCTGAGTGAAAAATATTTCCCTGTCATATTTAAAATATACTTATTGTCTTCATATGTAATTAATATCAAATGTTTTATTAACTCACAAACCAACTTGATTTAGGAAATACATGAAAAACTGAACAAGTCAAACTTGAAACTCAATGAGGAAATAGAGAATCTAGAAAAAGAACTGGAAGAAGAAAAATCTAAGCAGTCGGAAAATGATACCTTGGTAAGAATAAATAGAATCTTGTCTTTGTTTCTATTCATTATAAAAAAATCTTACAGAAAAAATCTCTGCAGAGAAGACAAACTATTTTCTTTGTGTGTTCTGAAATAAAAACTACATTTTTCATTTTGTCTTCTCTTTAACATTAGAAAAACAATAAAGGAAAATATTCAAAAGAAGAAAAGCTGGTTTTACACACATTTTTACTGATTCAGCAGTAGAAGTTTCTCATTTTGAAATAAAAATTATTTTATTAATTGCCTAGACACTGTCAGTCAAATATGTGAAATAAGCTGTATGACAACTAATAAATTTCAGATGGCTGAAATTCAGGAGCAAGTGGAGTCTTTAGAGAATGAAGAAAAATCTATCCAGTCACAAATTGATGAGGTATGTCTAACCTTTATAGTTTCTGTTTTCAAATCTTTGCAATTTCTCTCTCCCCATGTGGTTACTGATTTTTTTTTTTTTTCTAATAAGGGTGCAGAGATCATATGCTATATAAACCAAAAGACTTTGTAAGGCTTAGTATTGTGGTTAGTTTGACTAAATGGTTTGATTGAGCAGCTTTTAATTCCATATAGTGATGGGGGTTTAAGAAGTTACCTTGTCTTTTCTTTGCTTTCTTACTCCTTAATGATACATAGTATTGCAAAACTACAGTCAGCAAAAGCTGTTGAAACTGTAGAGAAAAATGTGAGAATATGTATATAGCACAGCCAGAAAACCTAAGACAAGTCCAGTAATATCATCATAATCCCACCTATATCTTCACCAATACTGTTTAAACACACTTTTTAATTTCACTTAGGCCAAGTCCACCCTAAAAGTGTATCAGATTAATACTGAGAGACTCAAAACGTCTGTTCAAGATGCAGTAGATGAAAACAGCCATCTCCAGGAAAGTGAAAAACAGGTATGTTCTTCCTAGTTAAAAGCTCATCTTCAACAAGTTTGTTAATACCTCTTGTGTGTTTTAGTAAATGGAATGAAGAAGAAAACATGGTTTTTAAACCAATTTTACATTGGAGTGACTGTCTAAAATAAACCTGTTTTAAAAGAAGTGCAGTAGTTACAGTTTGTGGGGAATCAAGCATTTGGAAAGGAGTGCATGTGGTAATGTTGTAAGTCTAATGAGAACTTTGCTGGGACTTGGAGGAAAGCAGAAATACCTGAACAACTCCACAACTAGGATTCTCTACAGAGGCAGAGAGAAAATTCTTTTACTTGATCTAGAAAACCAGAGAAACTGAGGAATGGCAGAGTGTTCAGAAGGCAGGTAAAAAACGTGCTCTAGTACCACTGTACCTGTATTAATTGAAAGTCAGGTATGTAACAGGAACAGAAAAGACTTCTCAAATTTTAGTTGTCTGTTTTCCTCAGTGCTGCAGTCAGGTCACAAAGAACACTGAATATTTTCAAATATTTAGCATGTGCAATAGTTGTCCTGTGCAGTAGGTTGCTTTACAGTGAAGCTTTTTTGTTATGTGCCTTCTATTTTATCTTTATCTTCTAGTCCATCTCTAATCAGCGTTCAGGCTTGCTTGTTTATTTGCATGGCGGTTCCTCTGTTTAGTTACCGTTTTCTGGTTTTATTTTTAGTATAACTGCCTGTTGTGTTCTCATTGCTCAACCCAGTTATTCTTTTCTGTACATTTGCTGCTCTAAAGCTGATGGCCTGTTGTGCACTTTAAGCTATATTTTTTGACAGACTCTTAAGACAATTTGTACTTTACCCTGCGTTGTTGTAGTGCATGTTTTGTCTTAACAGAAGTTTGCATCCATTCAATTTTGTTCTCACAATGTAATTAGTTAATATGTTGTAGTGGTTATTTTTAATAGCTGGTGATGAAGTGTTCTAATCCCTTTACTCCTATAAAAAGATTTTTGTGAAATGAGATTTTACTAGGGAATATCTGTAAAATGTAACCTTGGAACCTACCTATCATTTTAGTTAAGCACAGTTAATTGAAGTAGGTAGTACTAATAGGTGTTGATTACATACAACTGTGACTTTCATTAATGGGAAAGCTCTTTTAAAATAAAATTTTAGAATTACTTTAAGTGGTTTGGAGAAGAGAAGGAGAAATAATACAGTTTTGCAAGTCACATGAATATAAATAGCTACCTAAAAGGTTCCTGTTTTCCCTTACTTCTCTGACCACTTCTAAGTTGAGGAGACACAGGCACCATTTCAGAATTGTGTACACATATTGGAGTGTGTTTTCCATCCATCCCCCAGTGTATGCCACTGTTACATAAATTATCACTACTTTATATTCATTGCTATTGTGGCATTAAGGTTTTTAAACTTGAGTGGAATAAACTGAACACTTCCAATAAATGTCTACAGATATCCTAACAACTAATGACAGCTATAGCAGCTGAACTATAACATAGAAGTCCTAATTTTCAACTCTTGAGGTAGCTTTCTTGTGGTCTTATCTCTGCTAATTCTTGCTGGTGGGTGAGAGGTTTAAACCCCACTTATGTATAGACAATACACGTAACAGGCTCAGTACTATTCATCCTTGATTTTTGGTTTTGTAGACACACTAATCTGGTATTTCCCTTTTTAGCTTTTACAAGAAGCTGAAGGATGGGGTGAACGACTTAGTGAACTAAATGAACAAACAAAGATGTTTGAATCATCTAAAACAGATGTAGAAGAAGTTTTGAAAAATAAAGAGAGCCAAATCAAGGTAAATTATGACATTTAGGATTTAATCAAATTATTTAGACTGATTTTAATCATAGAGTTCCAAGAAAGCCTAACAACCTCTTCTTGTCTCAATATGCCTTATGCTGTTTTGGGCTTTTGATTGCTGTCTCTATTCTCTAATGTCATGTTTCTGGCTAAGCAAAAAAAAAGGTTGCTTAGCAGCACAATGGAGCAGTCTGATAAAGACAACTAAGGAAAATCTCTTTTAGTTCTGATAGAATATTGGCTTTCCCCCCGTCCCCAGATTGGAGTGTGGAATTTGGATGTATACTCTTACAGCTGTGTACCTTACATACACAAGCCCCACTAAAACCATGCATGCTTAGAGCTATCTGAAAATTCTTCATAAGGATGTGCCTGCAAATACATGCTTTGGCAGAAAAAGTATTACCAGACATCTAGAATCTTGTATGTGGGGCTGACTTAATCTGCTAAGGGAACTAAATAAAGGACAGAAATCTTGGAAAGTAGTTGTAATGATAACTACATTTTCATTTCTTGTATTTATTTGTGAGATTTTTTGTGTGCTTCTTCTTAGTCACTGACACAATATATACTGAACATGAAGGACTGGAGTTCAGCAATACGAGAAGATGGTGACACTGAAGACAACCACTGGGACACAGATATTAAGGGTGAAACAGAGAATGGAGAGCATTTAGGTATGTTTTGTGTAGTTTCCCTATTTAAATATTTAACAGATGTTTTAGAAATACAGAACTGACTAACTTCCAGGAAAGTTGAAAGGTTGGCTGTGTAGACATTGGATTTTAAATCTCACCCAATGTCACTCATGTTGGACAGTTAACTGATGCTTGGACATCTCTGGAGTAGCAGCCTGTCCTGTTCAGCACTGTGTGGCATGCAGACCATCACAGAGCAATGTAACAACTCGGTGGTCAGTCTCTTGGAGAATGACACTAGTGTCATTAGTGTCATTCTGCAGTATGTGCCTGTGTATTTAGCAGTGACTCTGCTAAATACAGACATTTCTAGTGGCATTTCTAGTGACATTTCTAGGTGGAAATCTTGCTTTTATTTCTTCTTTAAGCTCCTCCCAGCAGTAGTACTTACGGTCCTTAGAGCCTAATTTCTGCTTCTTTATCCTTACAGAGGTGTCACTTGTTGCAGGCAGTGTGGTGGCACTGTCATCTAAGGGTTGTAGATCTGGGTCCCCTTAAACAGCAACACAGAAGAGCCCTGCTTCTTCCTCCTCTTTTGTGCTGCAGCTTCTTTTTGTGCTGGTGCTTAATGATACCATAGGGCACACGCCCATGAACCTTACAGTGTGAATTCAGCATCTCACTCTTAACGTCTGAGTCGTGACTGACTGGCAAACAAAGCACCACAATATTGGCACATCTTCTACTCACACCCCTGCTTTTTTACCTCCTTTATCCTCCAGGTGTGCTGTGCCTGTTGTCATTGCTCTTGTATAAAGGCAAAATAATAGCAGTAAGCTCTGTCACAAACCCTTTCATGCTTTTTATGGTACTTACTGTTCTATTCCCTCAAGCAGATGATGAGCAAAAACGAACTGTAAAGAAATTGATCTATGCTGCAAAGGTACGTGATTTTAAGAAACTTGTGGGTGGAAGAGGGGAAACTAGAGAGAATATATGTCATTATTCTGGTAATACCAGTATCAGAATTCAGCATCTTTTAATGTTTAATTAGCTATTTTTGCATGCAAACACTTTGCTAATCTTCTAATCTTGAAAATGTTCTCCTTTTTTTTTTCAATTTTGCTTGTAGTTAAATGCTTGTTTAAAGACCATGGAAGCAGAAAGAGACCAGATGTATTCAAAACTGTCTGATGAGAATAAAGCTAAAGAAGAACTTGCAGGTAATTAAATCTTGTTTTACCTTAAATAAGTTGCTGCTTTGGTAAAATGGTGTTACAGGCTGCAAGTATTAATTCCAGTAAAAACTGAATTAAGTCTACATTAATAACTACTTGATTTTTAAAATTAATATTTAAGTTACTTAGCTATTTTAAAGACATGATTTTAGATATAGAGCCATTGAAGTTACAAATTTAGTTGTACTCTGTTGGAATATTCTGTAACTATTAAGTTATAGAATCTTAAAATACAAGAGCAAAGTGATGCTAATAAATACAAAATACCTCCTTTATATAATTTCTGTACATGAAACAGTGGAGTTTTAATCTAAATTTTAAAACCATCTATTAAAAGGGTAGCTTAATTATAGCTAGTTTGTAACGGGTGCAAGCTCACCCTTATATATAAAGTCCTTAAATATAAAGTACTGCATTTAGAGAATTGAACTTGAAAACATCTTGCTCTGTTTCTTTTCCTTTGTTGTGTACAACATACTGAATTAAACCTTATGAAATGAAAATCACTCAAATTCAAATTAAAACTTGTAATTAGCTATTGCTTTCATAATCATAGCCAGCAGAGTAGCCATCACTTATGAATGTATGACTTTGTTATTTAGGTGGTGAATGTTCTGTCAGACTGATTTTTCAGTTTCTTACAGTACTTTAAACATATTCCTTTTGCTGGTGAGTTCTCCAAACTGACTGTAGCTCTGTCCCTTAAAGATATTCAAACTTAGTTGAAACTTAGTTACATTTTTTGAAAAGAGGCACAGGAATAGTAAATAGGAAAAGAACATGACTTTGAGTTCTATTTGGAAAGATGAAGGTAGTTCAACAAATCTGAGTTACCCATTCAGGCTATTGAGGAAGACCTTCTGGGGATAAATGTGTAAGAGCATATGATGGTGCTAGTTTTACTCCTTTAGTCAAATAATTACAATAATAAGAGCCCTAAATGAAAATTTAGATTCTGAATTACAAAAGTGAGTTGTTTTCAAAGAAGTTTTGTGGTTTGGAGCAAAGGCCTGATACATGCACAGGGCTGCACTTTGTGCCAGGGAGAGAGTTTAGTTGCTGGTTTCTCATTTTGTGTCATATATTGAAATATACTAACTTTATACCTTATGTTATCAAATCAACCTAGGATCAAAGGTTTTTACAGACTTCTTGTATACTAAAACATTGCCAATGTGTTATCCCAGTGTAATTGTCTCTACATTTGACAGAACGCATAGAAAGCCTTCAAAGCCACCAAGCTTCCTTGCAGTCTGAAAATGAACGTTTTGAGAGTGAAGTTCAAAAGCTTCAGCAGAAACTTAAAGTGATGACTGAGCTTTATCAAGAAAATGAAATGAAACTACACAGGTGCTGGTTCCTCTTCTTATATTCAATGCTTGCTGTTTGATTTGAATGTAACTCTGTCTTGGGGGACTGAAAATTATTGAAAGTTTGAATACTGCTTTCCAGAATTTCCTGAATTGTGAAAACAATTCATTACACTTTCATGTACATTTATGATTACAGTAGTTTTATACAAACTGTTTCCATGAATCAATTAATTCATTTTAGGAGTTTTCCATTAGCAAGTACAGAAAACCAGAAGCAACAGATTTTTAATCGATGGAAGTCAGGCAGTTGAAGTGGGAAAGCTTGATTATTTTTTCTTCAAATTATTATATGATGTAATAGATGTGTCAAAGTTGCTGAGAGAAAATCAGTAGGTGCTTTAACTTTGAGATATATTTTATTTACTAAAAAGAGAAATTGATGAGATATATATAAAACTAAACCTAAAGCATAGGCAAGCACTTGTTTTTAAGCAACGTAGAATCTTTGTGAATCAGGCTTTCCTCACCAAGAAACCCAGAATAGGAAAGCTGTATTATCTGCCTCAGTCAGAGTATCAGTGGGTGTTATGACCTAGTAATTGAAATCAGAAGTATGTTTAGGACTAGAAATTAAATTTCATTGGTCCAGGGCATGTAGTAACCTTCAGGAGAGTGTGTCTGTGTGTGTGGCAGCAGGGCACATCACTTTAGGGCGTGATGGTAAAATTACTCTTTTACTAATCGTAAATCATTGCTTCAAAGAGTGGGCCTACTGTTGAGGGCAGCAAGAGAATCAGCACAAGACTAGATCCTGCACTGAGCAGTGTGCAGGACCTTTTAGAAGTATTACTTCCAGTAGTCTGCTCTGTAGCATGTGTATTTGTGTAGGTATTTAGCGTCTTTGTAGATGCAACAAGTCCTAGAAATCACTGCATTAGCATTTTGTTGAAACACAACTAACCATAGTGTTTGAATTTTGTTAAAAGGAAGTTGACAGTAGAAGAGAGGGAACGACTACAGAAGGAAGAAAAGCTTTCTAAAGTAGATGAAAAAATTATTCATGCTGCTGAAGAACTTAACAGCTACAGGTAATGGCAGATTTTAGTTGCTGTAATTACTTGTTCCAAAGTGAAGAAAGAGCAATAGAGATGTAAAAAAAAACACAACATAAGCAAATGTATTTTCTTCCAGTTTTTTTGTGGTGTGTATGTATTAGATGCTAGTTTATATGTAATAATACATACAAAGGTGGTTTTACTTTCTTAAAACATTTGGATGTTGAAGATTGTGGCAACTTCTCTTCCATTTGAATCCTAATTGTACTAATACATCCACTTTAATGGTGTGGTAGAAGTGGGTCTGTAATCTGAGATTAGAGATCTGATTTCTAATTTGTTCCTCTTACTGAACAAAGCTAAAAATACAAAGTCAAGAGAATGTTGTGAAGTAAATGGAATGTGCAGTTTTCCTACAGAGCTTACATTCATGCTGTGTAGTTACAGTATTCTATTTCTGTATCTCAAAGCTTGTCAGATAGTCCTGTTGCTTAGAAATTCTTTACTAAAATATTTTTGTGGTAAATATTTGCTGTACCTGTTTTTTAACTGCTTTGCTCTGGTTTTTGCTACACCAGCTGTGTACCTCTGGGTTTTTTCTGAATTTTCTCTAACTGTGGCATAACTTTTCAATATGTAATTGTGATTGGAAACATCACAAACCACTGAAAAGTTTGGGTTGTGTTAGGGTTTGGGTTCTGTTCTCATGTTTACATCCCTGTTTTGCAGTAACGTAAGGCCTAGAATTTCCACTCTTGGTGTAATTTTTTGTATCCCATGGGCATAAGTGACAGTACTGTCTTTTGGATAAAAAAAAGTTATTTACACTTTGTGGCTACTGTTGAGCTTATTGTATTCAAAACTTTCCTGCACATTTTATTACAATATCATAAATTCTGATTTTGTTACAGAGAACGAGCAAAGGATCTTGAAGAAGAGCTGGAGAGAACCATCCGTTCTTATGAGAATCAGGTATTTTGTGCTTTGTGACAACATCTATGCCAGAGGGAGGGATGTTAGTGGAACTGGAATGCCACTTGCTGTTGGCTTGTGAACAGTGTTTGGTTTGGCTGTGTTGGGTGTCTAATTTTGCCTCCCTCTTCTTTTTGATGTCATCTGGTTTTGACTGACACGATTTCATAGCAGAGATCACCAGATAACTTTTTAGAAAAGTTGAATTTTCACTTTAGGCATGTCATTGTAAATTACCCACACATATTAAATTTATAAAAAAGATCATATAATCATAAGTTTGGGGATTTAGGTGCATAATGAATCTCTCTTTCACAGATCACTTCACATGAGAAAAAAGCTCATGATAATTGGGTAAGTAGCAAATACTGAATTTTCCATGTTTTCTATATCTTTGTTTTTCATTATTTGAAAAGTTTTCTGTATCACTTTTTGGTTCTTACTAAAAGCAGATCATCAAAATTATCTCTAGCCTTTCACTTTTAAACATATGGATTTCTTGCAGAAATACACAAATGCATGTTAAAAAGACTTCTATTATAAAGAATAGATGGAAAAATTAAGCTTGATACTTAGGAACACAGTAGAATGATAATCTTGTATCATTTGTTACAGCAATAAGTCTGCTAGAAGAACATGACACGTATAACAAGCATGTGACATTTTGCTAATAATGAAAGCTTTTGGCCTTGTTTCAATGCCATTTTGGTCTTTTCTTTGGGTGTACTTCACTTCTTTTATCTACAAGTAGAAGACCTTATGTCCTGTGAGAACAGTATGTTCCACTGACAGCTTCCTAAGAGCATTTCTACAAGATCCATTTTGCCTTTTTTTTTCCAAACAGGAACATTTAAAATATCTCCCGACTAATATATTTTTCACTTTACAGAACATCTGAGATGAAATCCTGCTAAAAGCTATGGGGCTTTATGTGGTCATAATTCCAGAGATTTTATCTATCTGATTTTAAAATACAACATTCTTACATAGAATCTGAGACTTTAAATTTTCTGTAGATGCTTCAGAGTAGCTATAGCCAGAGAATTCAATCCCTGAAGTTTTAAGGACCTGCAGGAAAACCTTACCATTCCTCAAATATTTGGGGTTTAGAGCTGCTAGTATCATTTGTTGACATACATGAGGCTCCATACAAGTCATATCTTGTGTAAATGCAATCTATACATCTCACATAGAATGTGTTGGACCTAGGAATTGTCATATTTATGAAGCATTTAATTAAAAATTGCCGTATCTAAGCATCTGGTTTTTGTCCTTTCCCAAAGCTGACAGCCCGAGCAGCTGAAAGACACCTCAATGATATAAAAAAAGAAAATGCAAATAACAGACAAAAGTAAGTGCAGTTCTTATCTACTCCTAAACAAATGCAGTTTGGCTTGTGTTGGATTTAGGCAGTTTGATGTTTTCTGTTTGTGTATTGTGGCCCGAACACGGCAGAGATCACAGTGTTCGAGTTGTGAAAAGTTTCTGCTGAACTAATGGTGGGTGGTAATTGAGAGAACTTCCAGGTGTGAGGTTAACTAATACTGCAGTGCAATTAGAGTGATGTCATACTAGGAATGTGGTATCTAAAATGCAACTTCAGCTTCTGAATTACAGTTGAAATACAGCAGCATAGAGAAATAATTCCAGGCATTTTTAAGTTCAGAGTGCTGTGACATCCTTTGTCTTATTTATTTAGGGAATAAAATACCTTGTTTCATTAATCAGTTAGGTAGAATGCCTGGCAGTAAACAGTGTTGTCTGGTAAAGCTTTTGCATTTCTTGGTCATTTACTGCTTATTTGTTGTCTCTTTGCAGATTAACTGAAGCAGAATTTAAACTTGAACTTTTAGAAAAAGACCCTTATGCTCTTGATATTCCATTGAGACCATTTGGCAGAGGTACAGTATTGAATTGTGAAATAGAGCCTAATTCTTTTGGCTTATGGTTTTGTTTCCCAAGACCACACATATTTAATTGTTTGAAAACTATCTTGGCCATGTGTATGTATAAATACCAGTCATTTTAAAAAAATAATTGGGTCATAAGTGATTCTAGGTCATGTCAAGTATTTTGTTGAAACTAAGAGCATTTGTACTATTGATGAGAGCAGACTGGGAATATGTTACACATGGTAATGAGAGCACAATTTTCATTTTAGTTACACAGTTTAGTTTTTTAACTTCACCTGAGAAGTTATTTATACAGTTTGTTAAACTAAGTATTGTGAACTTGAGTATTTTGTTTTAACTGTTCCAGAGCATTCCCCATATGGACCCTCACCAATGGGCCGGCCTTCATCTGAAACAAGAGCTTTTCTTTCCCCTCCAACTTTATTGGAGGGTCCTTTAAGGCTTTCACCTATGCTTCCAGGTGGAGGAGGAGGAAGAGGTACAATTCTTAAACTTGAAAATTTATCTATTCTGGATTTCTCTCTCCTCTCCTATAAACCTGTCACACCTTCTCCTCTTGTTGGTGACAAAAAGTATTAAAACAACCAATTCAACATCAACAGTTAATTGGACAATCTCTTCCTGTTTTTCAACTTGCTTGTAAAGCTGTTTAATGTGTAACAATACAACTGGAAATCTAGGTTTTGTGGGTAGGTTGATCATTGGATTCATTTTAAAAGCATAAATTAAGAAAAGTAAAACACAAGACTTACCTGTTGTCTTTCATTTCTTGAAGAGGGTGTTCTGCTGAAATAGATACGATTTTAAAGTAAAAGGGAGCCAGTTAGTTTTCTGAAGAAGGAATATTGCCCCTTCCATCTCATTTGTCTACAGTCCATGAGAGAATGTTGTCAAAAACATGAGGCAGTTTTATTCATGGTTGTGGTGTTAGCAAATTACTGCTTCAGCAAATTGTTTCCCTTCCCTTTGTTCTAAATTTGAAGCAGCCATCATATATGGAGAGTGTTTCTTCCCTACTGATAAGAGGGACCAGGAAGTTTGTGTGTAAGGAGTACAGTTCAGAGATTCAGGAGTAGGTGACAGTAAGCTGGGGTGGCATGGGTTGTAAGGAAAGAAAAATACCCTCCATTCATATTTCTTATGTTGATAGAAGCAGTGTAGGTAAATGCTACAGTGAAATTCAGCATCTGGTACAGGTAATAAAGAACCCACTGTTTAAATTATTTTTACTATTATACCCACTGAAGCCTGTACTTAATTAATCAGAAATATGTCCAAATTTCTCTTCTATAAGAATTTCAGTAAGTACAATTATAGTACTTATCTCAGAGTGCACAAGACATACAATAACTTCAAGTTCTAGCTGAATTTTAGTATGGAGGATTAGAGAATGATAGCAGAATTCATCGTTTTTTTAATTTTTCAGACCCAGTCTGTTTAGAGCAAGCTTGCAATCTAAAATCACTCGTTTTTACAGTTTTTATTGCACTTGATTATGTGTTGATCTGGCCTTACAGGTTTTTCTTTTGTCTGGTTTGGATTTTTTTGTTTGGTTTTTTTCTTCTTCTTGAATGCAGATGGGTGTTTTATGATACTGGCATTAACTCTCTCAGGATGCTAATTGTTAGTTTGATTAGCAGCAGGTTTTTATCACTGATAATTTATCATGAGGGTACTGGTTTCTGGTTCAAATTAACTGAAACTTGTACAGTTATAAGTTTTTTCCAAAGTATTGCAGGTCTTCTGTGTGGTGCTGTTACTGAACTAAAAGTTTTTTGTTGCACACCTTTGAACGCTTCTCGTGGGTATAGGTGGTCCTTAGCAAACAGCTGGAGAGTCCCTGGAGCCTGCACCTCCTGTGTCTTGACAGTGTTGGCATTCCATGATTTGTTTCACTGTTTCCAGACTGAGTGAGGCAAGCCACAGCAGAGGATTTAAAAGGGTGAATAACTACTCAATGTCTTCGATTAGGATCCCGAGGACCGACTGCCATGTACGAGGCTGGAAGTGAAAGAGGAGAGCTGAATTCTGACAGATTAACTGATCCCCACAGGCCACCATCAGATACTGGATCCCTGTCTCCTCCTTGGGAGAGAGAGCGCAGGATAATTCTGCCTCCACCAGGTAAAAACTCTGCTTGGCTACTGTATCCATGGAAAAGAGGACTTACTGACTTGCAGGCTATTTATTTAACTCTTTTGGGTTTAAAAATATTAAATGTTTTCTTGGACCTGCAAGTGCTACGGAACTGGTTTTTTTTAATAGTAGTGTTTTCCTCTTCTTGAACAGTGTGGCTCACTTGCACTTCTCTGCTATCTTTTAAGTATCTATTGGTATTACCAAGGACAGTCAACTGTTTTCATCATTTTACTGGGAGTTTGTTTAGTGCATTAAAAGACCTGTATAGTCTGATCTGGATAGTTAATAACAGATTTAAGAAGTAAAAAGTCATAATTTATTTTAAATAAAACTAGGTAATGTTGAAAAAGACTCTTTTTCCAAAAAAGCTCAATTTATATTAATAGTACAGGAGTACCATGGTAGATCCCTGCTGTCTGGCACATGTTTTCCTGTTGGTACTGTCTCTTCAATGATCAGCAGCAGCAAAAGTCAGTCTTCACTCTTACTCCTTCAGCTAAACACCTTTATTGCACATTACCAGTCAGAGAAGGCTGAGATGAGTTAAGAGGATTCTGCTGATATTTTTCAGTTGAAAACTTGGGGGGATGGACAACTTTCCTGGATACCTGTAATAAAGAAGAAAAGACATTACAAGTTTAGAAAAAATAAAAATTTAGGTAACGTACACAGATTATGGTACCTCAGTTGTTACTGCAGCAAGCAAAACACATCTGTGTGAAAGCCTGGTGTAGAACTCAAGGTCCTCTCAGGATGCAGTTTCCCATCTGGCAGTTCTGGTCTGTTGACAGGATACTGCAGAGAGGTAGTCTGGTTTCCTTGGCCTTTCCTTCTTGATCTTAGCCCGCCTTCGCCCTTGGATCTCACTGATACAGTTTGTCTTGCAGTTGCATGATGGATTACTAGATCTGATCACAGCAAGTTGGTGGAAACATATTCCAGAATTATGAAATGCTATGGAAAAGAGCATTCTTACCTAAGAATGACTTAAAATGTGTAGTACCTTACTTAGTCTTAGATCTTCGTTGCTAGTCTGAAACTTTGTTTCAAGGCCCCACTGTTTATAACTTAGTAAATAATAACTTTCAAAATTCTGCTGTATGTTAAACCAGAAATCAGAGAACTTTTTCTTCTGCAGTTCTTTAGAAACGTAAGCTATTGGATATACTTGGTGGGATTCCTCTGGGTTACTTGTTTCCTCACCCTGATTAATACACACTTTGTATATATATGCAAGAGCATAAGATATCCAGAGAATCTTTCTGGTCTAAAATTGTGTGGAATGGAAGGAATAAATCTTGACAGACCTGTCTTTTGTGATTTCTTCAATGTTAGGTGAGCCTTATGCTGATCCAGTTCTTCCTGCTCGAAGACAAGAAAGGTTTTTCCCTAATCCTCCAAATACTGGAAGACTTTCTGGACCAGCAGAACTACGAACTTACAATGTTCAGTCTTTTGATAAAACAGGTGGGAATCACTTCCATAATACTCTAAAATGGAAAATCCCAGTGTAAGCTGACTGTGCACGGTGAGCTGTGGCAAGAGGACAGGTTTTTAGCTACCACAGACCTGATGTTCCATTGTGTAAGAAACATTTGAACACCTGCTGGCCTTGCTGCAGCCATTCCAGGTTGGAGCAATAGCCCTTCCTGCTGTCAGGTGGGCAGGATTCCGTGAATGGCAGTCATGAGGTACTTTTTTGGTCTACCCTCACCATTCTGTATGTTAACCACTCATAATTGGCTAAGGGTCTGTTTTGGTCCCTCCCATGTGGCTCATCACAGCATTAAAACATCTCAAACCCATACTCGCAGTTCTGTGCCACATTTGGTAAAGTTAGAAAGGGTTAGACTCACAAACAGAAACAGAAACAGCCAACCATTCAAGTGTCCACTGGCTTGGTGCACGGAGGTAGAAGGTGCTGAGGGCTCTTTCTTTCAAACTGTTGACCGTAGTGGCAGCTTTTTGTAGTTCCCAGAGCAGTTGCTCCCAGTTTAATCACAACTTCCACTGACCCACAGTTTTGAATTGGCTGATTGTGTACATTTTAATTTCTAATGCTTGGCAACTGCCAGATGCTCATAGGCAGAGTTTTGGTCACTTGAGACCTTATCCACTGACAGCTTAACAGCTGAACACTTACTAAGCATTTTCCATCTTTATGTAATGCCCTGGTAAGTCACATGTGTCTGATTCGTCAGCGAAGTGAAGCCATTAAATTCCCAACAGAAACTTCCCACCCAGGACTCCACTACTGACAGGATTAGTAGAAAGTTACCATCTCCCTTGCACCATTTCTGGCCAGAGGGGAGAGAACCTTTGCTACTGTGCCACAATGTGAGAACTGGGAATGCTGAATTTAGTTTTAGTTGAAGGTTCAGGTTTCGAAGGGAATTGTTCTTTACTGGAGGTCAGTTGTGTCCCTGTGCAGCTGCTGACCTTCCCTCTTTCCCAAGCCTTCTTTCAGTTCCATTTCTGCTTTCTCTCACTTCTGCTTTCTATTACTTCATGTTCCACTGAGGCCTTTCTTCAAGCACCTGGCTGCTGTCTGAAGGACAGGAGAGGTGCACTGTCTTTGCACCTTTTATGCATCCTTTTTTTACCCTTTTCTTCAGTCACTGCCAAGCAACAATTAATTTATTTTTTTAATCATTGTATTCAGGTCTTGGGTAATTCAGAACGGTGAATGGAAACAGGGTTGGATAACCTTGTTGCCAGTTTTTAACAGGTCATTAGTAGTGTGAATGTTGCTTTTTAGAGACACATAATTTCACTGGAGTTGGCTGAGTATTTGTTAAAAAAACTCAAAATCCCCCAAAAACCTCTTCAATTAAAAAACCAACCACCAAAAACCAGCCCATCCAGCACATCTGACTTCAGGACAGCAGAGTACTGAAATCAAGGCTTCCACTCATTAGAGTTAACAAGTTACACTTTTTAGGAAGATGATCAAAATGTTACTTAAAGTATACAAAATAATATGGATTTTCCTAAGCTGGGGTGGCAAACTATAAAAACTTTTCACTTGAGGAGGTACTTGGAGCATGAAACTGTTTGTCAGAAAGAGTTAAAGGTGGATAGAGTTTGTGAGGAACTTCATAAGGACCTAAAGTGGAAAGTGTTATGCAGCATAAATATCAAAGCATGAATATTCTGTGTGACATAGGAGTTGAAATGTTAAGTAACAATATTGTCAGGGCGGGGCCTGCTTGAAATGACAAGTACTTTAGAGTTTTTGAAAAGACCTGTCTGTTCATTGAGAAATAAGTTTTGTTTGCTTTCAAGGAGTAGAAATACAACAGGCACATAAAAATGCTGGCACTAGTTAGAAGACTGGTTTTGGTTTATTGTTTTGTAGTAGTCATCTCTATTCAAGCTGAAGCATAAGAAAGCAATATTTTTCAAATTGGAGGTTTGGGAGGTTGTTTGTTTGTTTAAAGAAAGTGTATTTAGTATGTTTATATCCAATCAGATTCTACTCTCTTACAATTCCCTTTAATAGTTTTCTCCAGTTGTTATTGAAAATGCTTGTTCCCAGCAAAGTTTAAAAGTAAGAACACTGATATTTCTATTTATCTCTTTACTTATAAAGTAAATAAGGCAAATGAGAGGAAGAAGATGATTCTTATTATTTCTGACTGCTTGTCCAAAACTGATGTAGTTCTGGAAGTCTCCTTAATCTTTGTGAACCAAGGAGGGAATTGGTTTTTGTCATACTTGAATAGGATTGGTGTCAAGCTCTGTGCCAAGAGCATATCATAGCACAGCCATTCCCAGCATGGGGTCTACTGAAGAAATAAATTATGAATTGGAGGGAGGGGGAGAATGGAACTGCTGCTTGCTGTTTGTGTTGTTGCCAATCTATCCTGATTTCAGAAAAAATGCTGAAATCAGCAGAGAGGAAGGGATCAGCATTGAATAACTTCTTTAACTCCTGCATACAGATGGCCAGACATCTTCAGAACATAGTCCACGAACAGAACCAACTGGAGATGGGATGAAGGATCATTCTAACCTTAGTGTAAGTAGCTAAAGAGAGGCTTGATTTAAAGAAGCTTTAATTTAATGCAAATCATATAGAAACATTTGTCTGTAGTCCATTGGTCACATTATATTGCACTCTTCAGGGCAAATTATAAAATTACATGTTTACTTAATCACAACACATTGTCTCATTAATTACTTTGATGTATTACTAATATAATCTCTGTTGAAAATTAATTATATCCCAAAAGATGAAACTATGGTCAGTACACATAGATAGCCTTGCTCAGGACTATGCTGCAGCTAAGGCAGTGTTGGAACTAGCTCTTACCTAGTGTCACACCTACATGAAGGTGGGTCTGATGGGACTGGAGATGTTCCTTTTCCCTCCGCTAACTTCCCTGCTTTCCTTGTGTTGCAGAACTCGCTCCCTGATCAGTCGCTGGCACCTGAAAGTGAAGCTGTCAGTTCAGGGTTTGCACCTCCCCCTTTCCCTCCAGTCAGACCTCCCCTGCTGCCTGTGGATCCTAGAGCACCGCCAGGACCCTTCATGAGACGGGGGCCTCCTTTTCCTCCCCCTCCCCCTGCCGGCATGTACGGCCCTCGGGAATGCTTTCCAGGGCGGGACTTGGGGCCTCCCCGCGCGCCGCTGCCGGGTACGTGGCTTTGGGAGCCTTTGTCTCACGGTGCTGAACGGGTGTGCAGCAGGGAGTTCCACAGGGAAGGCTGTGCACATATCTGCACACCCTGCTTCAGTTCAGCTCACAGGGAGCATCTCCTCTGATTAGGGTTCCCTCTGTTGCGCACTTCCTTTTTCACAACAGCTCATCTTGGTCTTTCTACAAATACTAGCTTTGGCTGGAAAATACACCTACATGTACTGTTCAGCATTTAAAGGATTCGTTTGGGGGGTAGGAAAGCAAGCAGGTGGTCACCTTGATCCTTTTCTTCCTATGAAATTGCATCTTACATAAATCTTAAAAGTTTGATCCTCTGGCTCTGAGGTGTGCTGGTGCTCTGCAAAGGGACAGTTCCAAAACAACTCTTTTCCCTTGGAGTTTGCATGACTGGAGCAAGGTGTAGGTATCAGACTGCAGGACTTCTCTCTGCCTCTTGCCATTCTCTGAGTATGTGTGAAGAACTAAGCCATTTATCTGCCAAAATATCTCTAAGGTGTGGCACGTAAGGGTTGATGTGGCAGACTGAAGGGTAGCAGCAGCAGCAGCCCAGGAGCTGGCAGT
Source organism: Cisticola juncidis (assembly GCA_013400215.1). Taxonomy (NCBI): domain Eukaryota; kingdom Metazoa; phylum Chordata; class Aves; order Passeriformes; family Cisticolidae; genus Cisticola; species Cisticola juncidis. The sequence continues at coordinate 1,503,424 of VXBR01004631.1, read as the reverse complement.
GGCTGGCTGCTGCTTTGAGACTGTTGCAGGTAACTGCTGAGAAAAGTGATAGGTGATAGTTCTGCCCTCCTCTTTTCGGGCATCTGTCTCTTTGGCTCCTGATATGTGACTTCTAGTTAGACAGGCCTAGCTGAGCAGTAAGCCAGCAAGAGGAGCAGGTGTACATGTTACTGATGTGATTGATATTAACTGGATTACTCTGATTCTCTCACAGTGAGACATCCATTTCCAATGAGACCTTATCCTCACTATCCACCTCAACGACCTGGATTTTTGCCTCCACCACCTCCTCCTGAAAACAGAGTTGAACCATCTCAGTCGAATCCATCAGCTGTAGAACCAGAACCACAGCAGGAGACTTGACAGTCACTTGGGGAATGTCCTGAACCAGTTTTGTGCTCTCCTACTGGCATTTTTCCTTACATTAAGTAACCATTGTTACTTTGATCTATACAAACTACTTTGCTCAAATTGAAGCTTAATAGGGAAAATTCTCAGGATAGTATTTTGTAAATAAAGAATTAAATACCTGTGATTATTGTGAATAAGTGATTTCCACTGTACAATAGTCATTTTAAATTAAGTATTTCTAACTTGAGTAGTCTCTACAGAGGTGTATAAAATTACATCATGTGAACCTTATTGTAAAAGTCCAGCTGCTTTGTGGTGGTTGAGCTGTACAGAGAGTCTCTGCATGCCAGAAGTGATGCTTGCTGCTTTATGAATAGGATGTGAAAACAAATGGAAACAGTTAATAAAAATCTACAGAAAATGAAAGCAATGTCACTGGTAACATGGTATAATATAGAGGTGGAGATGAATAACCATGATTCTCCACTTGAGTCCCCTCTGTTAATGGCCTCATACGTGATGTTTCAGCTGTCAAGCTCCGTGGCAGTTTACAATGTGTCAGTTCTCCTGCCATGACACTGACTGGGAAGAGGCAGCTCTGCTGAGCAATTCTCCCATCACTCTTCAGAAGCTGGAGTGGAGTAGTGTTTATCGAAGATGTGTACAGGGGGGTTTTATGACCTGGGAGGAAGGAATCATAGCTCAGAGATGCTCCAGTCCAGCCCTTGCCTTTGAAGATGTATGTCTGCAGCAAACCAGTAGGAGGGGTGTGTTTTTACTGTCTCACCGTGAATTCAGTTTATTAGGCTTCAGATTTTAACACCAGCATTAGGAAAATGCTAGACAGGACAAAAGCAGAATTAAAAAGTACAAGAAGGAAGTGGCAAACTGCAGCATCCAATAAGTGTGTAGCTATAAAAGGAGTTGATGTGGTACCTTGTTCACCTCTTCAGGTTCCTGTGTGGCAGGAGTGGCTGTTCCCAGCAGGAACAGTGCACCCTCCTGCAGCCAGGGCAGGGTTGGCAAGTGCCAGGCTGGATCTGGACAGAGTCGAGCTCTGCTTTTAGGTGACTGTACCATCTAAAGACTTGTGCTAGGAGCTGGGGGCTGTTCTGACAGTTTAGCTTCAACTTGAAAACCATGTAAGGACTTAGTACAGTCCTTTGGTAAGGGACCCTCTTAAGATAAAGAAGCCAATAAAAATAAACTGGTTTTAGCAAGCCCCAACTCAGCAGCAGTTCAACCACCAGGCTCCATTCTCTTCATGCACACACACATAACACACAGTTTCAGGCTTTAATGTAAATGCAGCCACCACACCCCATAATTAGAATTTACCAAAAATACCTCAGCCCACTTTTTTTTGTAATTGCTTAGGTTGAGTCTGCCAAGGGAGCATTTTCTCTTGTAGCTCAGTACTCCTGCTCCTACCGTTATTCCCACATCAGCATCTTTCAGCTGTAGAATTCTTCCATGGCTCACTCCTACAATTTCTTTATCCTTTCTACTTCTAGTTTAGCCCTCAAAGCATTTAAATAAGCCTTTGTACTGCAGCGATTCAATGACAGATTCTGACGACATTTTAAAGCATCATCCATGTTAAATCAACCATGTAGTTTAACGTGGCTGTTGCATCAGTTTTAGCCGATTAGTTCATGGCTATGAGTTTGCCTGAGAGACTTCAGGATTCTCTAAGGAACTACTGGGTTTTACCCTTACATCAGCCCTAGGAACAACCAGAACTGCCAAAGGTCCCAGCAATTCCAAGTGTTCCAAAGGGGCAGCCTTGCCCCTGCATAGAGAATCACAGTATAGCGCAGAAATCCTGAGCTGATAACGTTGCCATAAACCATTTTCATTCCTTGTCCAACTCATCTGGGAGGCTGCAAAAACTATTTATGAATGTATCTATGTTTTCTGAACAAACAGTATTTTCTCCATGTGGGTTAAATGTTTGTTTTAAGTTAACTCTGAAAAATTTTTTCTCCACCAACACAGTCTATGCCGAAAGCTGCAGGCAGAAGAAAAGATAGCTGGACTAAGAAAATGCAGGGAAAGCATGGATTGGATCATCCAGCAGAGAGAATGGCATAATTTGAGACTTTTTTCCCCCTCTCCAATAGCAGTCCAAAATTTTATTTGCGAATTTGCAAACAAGCTCAGGTTTATGCAATAGGAAGCAGGTGGATGGTAATCTGTCAAATGCAGAAAAGTCACACAAAAGTGTGTGTGGGGAAGTCACTGTTCTGTCCACCCCCAAAAGAATAAGCAACCTGGTTTTGAGAGATGCAGGTTTGTGTTCCAAGCTCCTGCAGCTGAACCTAGAATGCAAAACACTAACTTGACATGGCCATCTCTTCAGGAAATACAAAGAAGCAACAAAAGTAAAATTCCTTTTGGGATTATGCAAGTTCAAAGTCATTTTACAGTAGTTTGTAAGGTCCCACTATAAACGCAAGCAAATATTAAGATCAGCCTAATTTCCCAACAATTACAGATCACTTCAGGTTGAATCCCTTCATCATGGTATCACTAATAAAGGTTTCCACTGAAAATACAGGCAGACAACAAACCCCACTTTTATCTGTTCTAAGACAGGAGAAGAATCAGGGGTGCATTTCTGCAGCACTGCTTGATATGGTTTTCACCACACACTCCTGCTTTACTGGACTCCCTATAATTTCCAAGATAGAAAGATTCTAGCCCTCTGCTTTAAGTACCCTGACTTATTCCCTGAACATGAGCCACACACAGTGAGCAGACTTCAGGCTGCATGAAAAAAATCAGACCTGGAGCATTCTAACAACGGACAGCCATTGCTAAGAGCTAGCTCTGGCTGCAACTGCAGTGAGTGAGAGGGCTGCACATCTCTGCCGTAGTCAAGTGGGCTGCTTCTTCTGCTCCTCATCTTATCTTTCAAGATTACCTTAATTAAAAGCAGAAAAAAAGTTAGACCAAACTGATTACAAACACATAAAACAGAAAGGCAAAGAGGTTACTTCCAAACACTATTTAGTAAGGCAGTTACCCATAAAATGCAGTAGCTTGCTGAGAGAAAATTACTATTCTGCAACTGTTTAAACCAGAGGATGCAGAATTTGCTGTTTCTGGCTTTTTCTGTGTGACTTCCTGAACTCATGAACCCTTCACAACCAAACTTCAGGTTCAGATGCTGCTGAGCAATCACCATCAGGTTTATCTGCTACATAACCCCCCCCTCCTGAGGCTGAACTCTGAAAGTAACCAAGTCCCAATATTTCAGTTTACTGGAACATGAAAAGCTGTAACTGTATTTACCTTATTACCCACAGCATCTCTTCAGTATGTTGGCAAATGATCTTGCTTATCAAATCTGGAAGCTCTAGGAAACTGCTTGAACGAGCAGTGCAACTTTCACACTTGGCAGCAGTTTGGGCTATCGGAACATGGAAGTTGAGAAGCTCGAATGCAGTCCGTGCTTGGCACGCACACACTGACCAGCCACTCTGCCAAGCCTCACAGCACAGTCAGCCACTGCAGGGCACAGCAGCTCCCCAGCAGCTGACCAGACATCTGCAGCTTTCATTCAGAAGGCACAGCTGTGTACTCTGAGCACGGATAAAATGTCAAACTGAAGCGTTGCAGGTATTCATAATCTATTTAATAGTGGGACACCAAAGAAGTACTACACATTTTCTTGAGCACATTAGATTTTGATTTAAGCGATTGCAATTGATGCAGTAATTTCTCAAAAATAGTCTTCTATATTCTACAATCCACAGTTTACTGTATCAGTCTAATAGGTCATATAATGATATACTGTTTGTGCTAACTGGACTGATCTTTAGCAAAGCATCCTTCCCATTCCTCCACCACCCCAAAATGTTGACAAAATTCAGCCAAATTAAAAAAAAAATTGTGACTTAGATTTTTCTGCTAACCTAAACACAATGGGAGCTACTAGTTATACACATCTTATGAACGATGTTGCATTTTAGTTCTAAAAATCTTCATGCTAATACCAATAAAGTATTTTATACAGTGATCAATTTTTAATGCTTTATTCGTTGATTAGAAGAATATAACATTTAACATAAACCATACAGCATCAGTCATCAAGTCAAACATTCAGCTGGTTTCCTTACATTTTCTGTCAGGAGGTTTTTTTTAATCTGATCACATTTGTAAGATAAAATCTCACCACATCTGGCATATACACACACACTGTGCCAGTGGATTCACTCTACTGATGTACATATAAAATCCGCATGGTATGTGCTCACTGGAGACAAAACAGCGCACACCTGTCAAAAGGTCATTTTAATATAAGATGGTAAAACCATTTGTAAAACACATATAAACTTTTTCCATAAATAGAATCATATCTGGACATCTGTTGCATAAATTGTGTTTTCCAAAGCTTACAATATAGCAGCCAGGTCTCAGCACTGCTGGGCACCCACGTTGGCCACTTACTTTATTATTGCAGACTGTCCTTTAAACATTAAATGCACAACATTCGTACCACTTAAAACTGGGGTCAGGTGGAAGTCTCACAGAGACCACGTCTGTACCGCGGTTGCCCTGAAACAGTTACATCGGCTTCTAAAGCCTCTCAGATATAACAAGATTTTAAAACATACTTCATGGAATGTTCTTCATGCATCATAGCAGCTCATACCTGTGATAGAACAAGCTTTGTATTTGTTTCCTTTCCTTCCTTTACATTCACTATTCACAGTGAAACAGGTGCATGTTTGTTAAGAGTTCTGAGGTTGCTGACTGAGCCACAGCACAGCTGTGTACCACAGGTCGAAATTCGACCTTATATATTACAATCTAGCAGTATCTGGCTGGCCAAAAGTTGGCCTACCCCTGCCAGCATGTGGGCACTTCTTCGTTTTTAATCTATTCTTTGGCAGCTGACACAGGCGCTGACAGAGAAAATCCAGTGACTTGGTTGTTAGGGATTTCACGACTAATGTTTGTTTGCAGGTGTAGACCTTTGTACTGAAATCTTCACTGTTATGCGTTTACCTCACCGGAGTGCACATTTCTTGCTTTCTCCTTTTAAACTTTGGCCCAAAGCTAACTTTTAAGGAAGATGACAGAACGTGAGAACAAACAAGGAGGACTGTGCAAAGAATCCAAAAGACTACAGCTTTATGGAGTGAATCGGTAAGTGCAGGAACCTGAACGCTAGTGTTTCACACCGCCGCTTAGCAGCTAAGGAAAGCCGGGAATGGAGTTAAGCCATGCTGCAGAATCCGCACGTGAAATCAAGCAAGGTAAGAGTCTTACAGTGAACAGCCCTGGACAGACTTCTCGTCCCTTAAGCCTCTTAAGTAGCATGCTACTGGATTAAGCATACAATGACAGCACAGAAATCCACTGGGCTATGGATATGGGTATTAAAAACAGTTGGCTCCCCAGCACAGGACTCCAATATAATAGCAAAATAATTCAAAATGCAGTTACTCGATTAAAGTAAAGTTAGCCGGCAACCTCAGACAGCCTTTGGCTGTATCTTTGCAAGGTTTGGTAGACAAGTCCATTAACCGTGAAAACCCTAAACACTGCCACTTTCAGCTTCTAAACCAATACCGGACTACGTTCTTTGATCAAGAAGTAGAATACACATATATAATTCTATATAGCTAATACTGATTAAACACAGCACAAAAGGGGTTAATTCACACTACCGAAAAAACATAATAGGACCCTACTTGCATATGTAACCACAGGAATTGTAAATAAGGGGCTAAATGCCTTCACTGAAGCTTTGCATCTCTCTGTAGAAGTGACGGGTTGGCTCAGTGAAGACACTGAGCAGCTCTATGTCCATGACGGCGTGCCAAGGGCGACCCAATCCGAGAGATACTTGCTCAATGAAATTGTGAACTGGATCCACATCCTGATCAGCCAGTTCTCCTTGGTCGAATTCAATGCTTTCTTCTGTGACTTCCAGTACTTTCAGGTCAGAGCCACGAAGACGAGCAATTGCTATAAGATTATGAGCCCAGACTGTGTAACCTACGGGGAGAGAAAAGCAAAGTTGCTCTGTCATTTCCCACAAGGCATTTTCTTACCCTAGTACTTAATACCAGACCATCCCAGTATCTCTCCCAACCTATTCTGTCACATTCCATCTGCCAGAATTCCCCTAGGGCATGGTGAGGGCTTTCTAGTTTCAAAAGTAGCGAACCCCCCATTTTACACTCTCAATAAGAAAGTATAAAAATACTTCATATAGTCTCATCAAGCTTTCCTAGATCTTTTTCTCCTACTTGCAGAGTAGTGAACTACTTTAAGTTATATATAAAATTTCAAACCTCCTGTGATGTACTCAGTAGTAAAATTAGAATTAAAGAAGTGAGTTATCAATTAACTGAATGCATAAAAGGACTGCAATAAGACTATGCTTATGGTAGAAAAAAAGATTTGCTTTCATTGCTTTACAAAGTAGGCTTATTTAAAAAAAAGCCACCACCAAGCAAACAAAAAGTCAGCATACACACATATATATAAAAAATAAACTACAGTATCTTGTTATTCTGTCTGAGATAAAACATGATTACAAAGCTTCCCTCTCTTCATACTACGTATTAGTATTCCTCTTTAAAAACTCCTACTCACCAGTCACCTGTAAGCTTTCTGTGCCCTGGCTAAGAAAAATGCAAAGCCCTTTCCTACTCAGATGCAAACCACAGATGGTCTGGGAACTTCCCTTTTGGGGAGCTCTGCCAAATCAACCCTTCCACTGCAAAAGGCAAGACTCATTTCTGCCTTCATCATCATTCTTGCAGGTGCTAAGCTTCTTGGTGAGATGCCCAAGTGGCTTCCAAGTAAAGCTGCAGTCTGCACAATATTTGAACAGGGAAAGCTAAACTGCTGAGAAGTAAAAGCTAACTGTGGTTTGGTCTTCCAACAATGTAGTTAACATGGTCTGCATCATAATGTATCAAAATAAAATAGACAGTCAGAGAATGAAGAAAAGATGTCAAAGTAATAAAGAAAAGAAATTTCTGTTCTGTTTTCTTCTACTTTTTTTTATTGTGTCTCTGGAAATATGTTGGTTAAGGTAGGTTTTCAACAAAGAAGCCTGCACACATCTGTAAGGCTCATTTCTGGTATATTAACCATTAGGAATGGATGAATTCCCACAATCTTCATCTGCTGGATACTTCATCTCCAACACAACTGTCCACAGAAGATGAAGCTGTCTTAATTCAAGCAGCTTAATTCAATGTCCCTTACTTAATAGGGACATTGAACTCAGCGGAAAATTCCTCCCTGTATGATGACACACTCCTGTCAGGACATGAGGGAGCTCACACCACCTTTCAGTTACCTTGACTGTAAGAGAACTTACCAAAGAAATCCTTGAAAGCAAGTGCAAGAATAAAGGAAAAAAAAAAAGCCTTTCACACAAAACCCCTTTACTATCATGCGGTCAGGTATATGGCTTTTGCTGTAACTTTTTACAGCAAAAGGTGAGATCCTCTATGCACTAGAACAACCATCTTATTCCAAACTTAGTCTCATTTTAAATTAACTCTTCTTTCAAAAGCTCTGCCTGAAATTTCTTTGTGAGCTCCCAGCTGCCAAAAAGTCTCTGTTCAGCTAAGTATTCAGAGGTAAGAGGAAACGATCACCACTGGTATCACTCAACAACAAATTTACCATGAGCACACTGTCATTTATTCTTTCTTGATAGCAAAAATGTCAACTTTAGTTTTGTTCGTGGACAGAATAAGACTTCACCAGTATGTTTCTAACACAAAGTCATAAAAATCCACGTGGAAATATCCTTCCCTTAAGGAGGAAGGAAAAATAAAAAAGGCCTTTGTTCTCACAGATGGACCATGCTTTTTATTCACAGTGCCAGATCATACCACTATGAGTGTCCTACTGTCTTAATCTCATCCCAATGGCCACACACTCTTTACACCCTTTCATTGTTCTGCAAGAATGTATTTAACATCTGCCATACTCTGGCTCCTGGACATGCTACTTAGGTAGAAAGACAACGACTTCCCACAAAAGACTATCTCAAGGCAGCCCATATAAAGTGTCCTTAGCATGTTTTCGCCTTCCTCTTTCTGTCAGTGACAAGTGGCAGCCCAAACTAGATGTAAATCAAAGCTTTTTCAAAAGCAAACTAATACCAGAAGAGGAAACACACACATACACAAACACACACATACACATTAAAAAAAAAAAAAAAAAGCGCCTGAGAAGCAGTGGAAACTGAAGAATAATCACTTGAGGAGACAGAAGAAGAAACTTGAGCACTTCAAGTGAATTGTGCCACCTTGAACAAAACCACCTTCTTTTCCTGAAGGAAATGTCACAGTTTAATATGACAAGTGGAGCCAGAAAACACTACACAGTAAACCTCAGGGAATCCAAGCAAGAGGCTAAGATGCAGTACTGGGGCATCACAGCATTCTGGATATTTCTTCCTAATAGTGTTCCATCTACAGTTACTAGTCCCCAAGAATGATGCTTGCAGTGTAGTACTAGAGAAGTTATGTCCACAACTTAGAAAAGATCAGGAGGCACTTATAAGCAGCTTAGCTAGCTTCTGCTGCAAGGAGGGGGAAAAGAAGGGTAAGGAATGTGAACCCCAATGTAACAGCGAGGTGATATTTGGCAATTTTCTCACACAGGCAGACACAGCATCTCTCCAAAGAAAGGTGATGTAGCAACAACCATTTGCTAGACAGAAGTGTAAAGGACATTTGCTTTCCCAATGCTCTGCACAGACTAACACTTTCTTCTGAACAGACACATGCTGATATTAAATGATACTACAATAGCTTACATTCAGATGTTTCACTAGCTTTTAAAGTTAGACAATATATTAGAGGACTTTTCTGTAGCAGGAGGATAATTTAAGGTAACACAATTTTAAACTTGTTTTTAAAGGTCCTCAAACATGTATCCACACTTTAGAATAAACCGCTAAAATCCACACCTAGACTGGTACAGTCATGTACCAGGACCCAAAGACTGTCTCACCTGGAAACTATTAAGGAGAGACAGCTGAACTGATCATGCCTCCCCTGCCCCTAGCAATGGCTTCTTCAGTAAAAGACCATGGGGAAAAAAAAGAGCAAATACAGCAGGACCTTCTGACTTCAACCGATGGAAATCTGGATGTCCACCTCTTGCTGCTGAAGGTCTCCTGTTTGTACTGAACTGAGATTTACTCCCCCAAACAGTCTGAGGAAATGCGTTTATTCTTATGCAACACAATACAGTCATCACTTAACTCCTTCATGCATCAGCAAACTTGGTCTTAGTAAGCTTATTCCAGCACAAATAAAAAAATATTCTGCATTATTTTAGTTTTGGGTGCCTTAAAATTTGCCAGACTGCTGTAACTTCTACGATCAAGTGCTCTATTGTTGACAGAGCTGAATAAATTCTAAAAGTTATTTGCTACCATATGGCAAATAAATAGGTGGGATAAATCTAGCTCTGCTATTACTGGTGAAACCAACGTACTCAGTGAGGCAACCCCCTCCACATATTTTTCAGCCTTCATCTGCTGGTAATCTTACCAAATTGGTAACAAATTTCTTCTCAGCTTTGGAGCACTTAATTTGTGTTATTTACAAACAGGAAACAAAATCATCTAATCTTGCCAGTGTACGAGCTCACAGAAAAACAGCAAATGTTTTCAGTTCACATACATATAAGCAGTCACTTAAAGGAACTTGCACAGGGCAGGCCACTTGTAGGATAAGCCTCCTGGAATGCTCACTTCTCAAGTTACCCTCATTTCTGTGAGGAGTATAATAAAATCCTACATGACTTCTCAACAGAAGTTAGTAAGATACTAGCATGTTTAAAACTCACATACAATAAACACCTTCAACAACAGCACGTACAGCATTGGTGCAGCAGCCTTTTGAACAACATGCCACTAAAACATGCTATGATTAGAAAGGCTGAAGGCTTGTAAGCACTTAAAATCACATACTATGCCTGTGCAATGCGTTACCTACCATGAACAGCTAGGAGAGACAGTCTTGTGCACCTCCAGGCTAGTAAGACAAGTGGATCTTCATTCCGGTTGTCACTGAGATCTGGGAAGGCAGACATATCTATCACATCATTCATTAGTATAAAATGAGTGAGGAACTTGTCATACTGCCTGGATATGAGGTCAACAACAGCCCCTGAAACACAAGTGACATAGCTGTCAAAGTGAATCCTCTCTAGTGGGATACTGGGCTTAAGAATCCTTAACATATCATCACTCTTGACATCAAAAGCCATTATATAGACCCGAAGATTAGTGCTGTTGCGAGTCAGCGCCTGCCAATTCTCATCTTTTGGCATATTGTCCAATGACTTGTGCATTATGGAAACACTGTGGACCAGGAGAGACAGTCGATGCAAAGGCACATGGTTGCTGTCAGCCAGGACTCTTGCCATTTCAGCTGTAAAATCACAGAAATCCAAAGCGAGCGAACGCAGATTCACAAAGCGCTCCAATTCGACCGCAGTGATAAGAGTGGTATTACCAGGGATGTGGTTGTCCAGTAAGCTCAGATGTTCCATGGTGTTGGCTATGGGGTTTGATAAGGAGGACAATGATGTGGGAGTTACTATTTGCAGCATTAACCCACAAGACAGCCATTTCAATTGCCTGCTATTGCCTAATATCTCTTCAAACAGCTGTTGGATTCTGCAAGTAAACAAAACAGACAATGATCCTATTAAACATGGTTTAGTCTTACCAACTGCGCACCATTCTATTTTCTTATTCAAGAATTATTCTTCCTTCATTTACAGCCTTATTCTGCAGGAAGATGCTATTATTATCATTGTTCTTGTGAACTGCAACCTGACTGCAGACCTCCCAGAGCATTTTAACATCCACTGCACTTAAAAGGTTAAAATTGTAAACTAAAAGAAATATGTACTTTGTCTGTTAAAAACAGTGACACACTGAGAACCTTCACTTCATGTATTTTCCAGCATGTATTTAACACCCTCCTACATATATTTTAAGGTTATGCAAATAAGAAAATCTGTAATGCTTTTCAAATGCAGCTCTTGTTTTTAAAAACAGCTTTTTGTATTTCCTAAGTTCTCCAGAACTGCAAATTTAGTATGGAAAAAGAGTAATTTTCAATGAAAGGTGGCAGAAACTTGATTTTGAGAGTAAGTTAGAATGATGTCAAATTACCTGCTTGATCTGCTCATTAAAAGGTAAAGAGCAAACATACAAGAAGACTCTAAATAATTCCAAATATACAACTAACTGGATTTTCAAGTGCCAACAGGTTCATGTTTTACTAAAACAACTTGGACCAAGTAACATTTAAATCTCATATTACCAGAGCCAGATTACTATGAACTTACTCTGATGTACCCACATCTCCTACCCCCTTTTTTTAGTGAATTGATGTTCTTTACATTATTTTGTTCAACAAGGCAACAGAAGTACTTTAAATTTTCAATATTAAGTTCAAATAGTACAGTCACACTCTAAAAACTTTTTCCATGTAAGTATTTTTCCAGTCTTCATTCCAAAGCTAAAGGCCCAAAAGAGTCCTCCTGCCCAAATGACAGGTGTTCTTTTAGCATATTAGACACATATGCAGGTAAGTATTTAATCTCAAGCCCTGGTCAGCATTACAGAGAAGCAGTTGAGCCAGGCTATTACAGTCCCATAAAACATCAAGAAATAAGGTCCAGTAAAAAATAGCAAAAATATTTGTTCTCCAAATCAGGTAATGGTTTTGCATAGTGCACTTCTTTTATTGCTATAAGGTTCTGTATACTTTATACATATAAGCAAGAAAATATTATAGAATTCTTATTCACATCCACGTAAACTTAATGGAGATAATGTCCAGGCAAAATTAAAGTTTTAGGCCAGTATCCAGACTGACAGCAGAGAATTCCTAGCTCCTTAAGGTGACAGAACAAGGAAAGCACATAGGGATACTTATCAAATATCTCTCTAGTTTCCAAACTTTTGTAACTCAGTTCTGAGCAGAGGTGGCTTTATGTATTTTGCAACTCTCAAGAGATTTCACTTCTACAAATTCATCAAGGTTCCTCCCTTAGCGGAGTAAGTATTTAGTAAGCATAACACCCAATAATAAAGAACTTTGCAGTGTGATTATCCCCTCTTCTTGCTTCCTCTAAAACTGTCACCTACTACTTTGATGCCCCATAACCCTTCTGTTGTAATGAAGTTAAAAGATCAGTCCTCATTCATCCTCTATCGGCAAATCCTTATTCATCCCGTCCCTTGCCATGTGCACTTTCTTCCTCCTGCTATGAAGGTACCAGGTTTGCAGGGCCTGACTTCACACAGGTGGAAAACCAGTGCGGTTCTTGTGTTTATTTTACATCTCAATTCCAAGGTTTTGCCTAGCACAGTCATCAGGTAAAAAGACTTCAATATTTCCAGATTTCTCCAAACATGTTATTTTAAACTGAAGACTTGCAACTGTGACACAAATTAAACAGTTTTAAACAACAGATAAGATCCCCAGACAGCGTAATTTTCTATTTTATTCCTAAATTCATTTAGAGTTAAGATGAACCTTATTTCCTCCTGGCAATGTTTGTTTCATAATTATTCCTGCCAATGCTTAAATTGAAGGCAGATTATCTCACAATCCCCTAAGAAAATGATTCTACCACAGCAATCTCAAATTTCTTTCAAAGACTCTTCCCTCCCTGCATACACATTCACAAAATGAGCTAGAATGCTTACAGCATTGGCACGATTTATTTTGTAACAGCCCAGGTAATGAATCTGAATAGTGCTTTTAACATTTTATAGAACTATTGGAAAAAAAGCAATTTTGAGGTGTTCAGGAGAATACTACCATCTATATGCCTCACTACACTAAAAATCTGTTTACATTGTGGTTCTCGTACAGCTTAAACCTTAGAAGAACCTGTTGCAGTACTTGCAAAATTTAATAAAAAGAAATATGACACAGCACTCTGCAGCTCTGGGGTAGCTTTTCTCCCCAGTGGGAACTGCAGTAAGAAGCTTTTAAAGGAGAGTGAATGATTTAATGTAATCTGCACATCCACTTTTTAGTGCAAGCACCAAAGTATTTATCCAAGTATTTAGATTTGTCCTGCTAGTCTAATGACCTGTAGGTCCTAAGAAAATTTTCTCCAGTTCTTCGCCTTTCAAGCAAATTTGAAAGAGAACGTAAACACAAACATGTTTTCAACTCTTGTGAAATACAAGAGATTACTTTCTTTTCTAATTTTTTTCATGTACAGCAATAGTAGGAGGTGCTGGTAACAGCCCCTCATCCCTCCACCCCTTTTGTGGCATTAACATAATATTGTTTCTAGAACATAATGAAAAGAAGAAAAGAAAGGATTCTCACCCTGCTGAGAACAGAGGAAAAAAACCCAACAAAAACACAACAGCCACAAAACCAGACTACTTTATGTATACAGGAGGAACAATAAGTTAGATTTTCATCCTTTTAAAAAACTTTAAAGCTTTTCAGTCATGTATTTCAGGAATTTCTGTGTTCAGTTATCCATTTTCATTATTTTCATTATTATCATCCTGTATTTGATAATTTACAAATATAACTTACTGCTTAATCTTCTTGCCATCAGGGTCAACCTTTCCAAGGTAGGTATTTGATATAGTTCCATGTTGCTGTAGAATGCTTATATCCCCGAAGAGACTTAACTTCTGGAGGTTCCTAGGAAACAACAAAATAAAAAGGAATCTGTACACAAAACTAAAATGGTGTGGGAAATCATTCTGGATAAGACAAATGCAGGCAATAAATCCCATTTATTACACCAAATACATAGCCTGTGTTGGGAAACTTACTACTGTCCTGGAACGCAGGCACATATGGAACTACAGAAAATGAGACTGAAGTATAAAGGGGAAGAGGACTACACCAGCTTTGAAACCAGCTGTAAAACCAAATACTACCTTTCAGTCAGCACAAGAGTATTTTCAGCAGGCCTGTGGCACCACAGAGAAAACTTACAAGTGGTTTCATGCAATTTTTAATCCTTGGAACACATGTGTTGTCACAGATGAAAACATCAAATACTTATTTCTTTTAACATTTAACACTGCATTGAATGCCCAAGTAGAACACAACCACAAACAGCCCTGCCTAAGCACTTCTATCAAATGGGAGCCCAAACCTGCCTCAATCAAGGCATTGCAAACTTTAGACAGGAAATGCAAAAGCTCCCCACACACTAATCAGCGTCTAATTTCTGTTATATCACAGTAGGGAAAGCTTTTCTAGTATTCCCTATCAGTAAGGGTAATGGTCCACTATGACATATGATTTTAATTTTCTGAAGAGATACCTAAAAAGAAGTGAAAGAAGAACCTCTGAATTGATGCTGAACATCACACAGTGCACTAGATAGTCTCTTTTCCTTTCCCTAGTTCAGTTTCATGACTTGCATCTTTGCTAATCCTAAAAGAGATCAAGAAAGAGATAGGCAAACAACTGCTGTTTTAAAGTAGATGTGTAGCATTTACTATTAAGATTATTATTTTTGTAGCTGACTAAGTTTTGGGTCAACATTTCTTTTATTTATATATGCTGTTAATTAGCATGCAAGGGCTAGTCTGCAATTGATAATTAACAAGGCAGAAACTCCAGTTTCACCACAAATGGACACGTAAATTAAATTAATCCTAAACAGTAGATGCCAATTAACCTGTAACTCACAATTACATGAGTTACCATAAATCCTTATTTCTCCTGGCTCACGAAGCATATGATAGTATTTCAAATCAGCCTTGAGGAAAATGCAATACGATTACCATGCTCAAAGCATAGGGAAGCTCTGGTACAGTTCACTACCTCCACAGTACTACCTGATATTCCACCAATAGGAGAGGGGAAGAAAAAAAGGATTAAGAAACCAACTTTTACATTTTTTAGTAGGTATGAGTTGCAGTCTGTAATGGTTATCTACCATAAATCATAATTTACCTGTTTAGAAGTTCCTGTATTCAAAAACAGCACACTGATTGCCTGAAATCTACACACTGTTGCACTTGCTACTTGCTTTTTTCTATAGGAGAACGACTTAATAGCAAGATCTACAAGCTTCATATAGTCTGACAAATACTGGAGTCAAATACCTAGAATCTACAACTGTGTCTGAAATTCTAACCATTTAGTATTTCATATTTTAAATACAGGCCTACTGTACTGATGACACACTAAAACAAACTGAGCCATAAAATATGATCAATATTCTACAAATCTCACTAAGACATTGCCTGATCACACTGAAGAATAAGCTTGGCAGGGAAACCTAAAACACTGGCACACCCAGCTGAGAGTATTTTGGGCTCTTTTTTCCTCAAAAGCTGTAAGAGATAGTCTGGTATGACAGGGAAGTCGCAGAAACCTCCACCTGCTGTGAAAAGTAGTGTTCACAGCCAATGCTATAAATAAGCCTTTCTCTTTTGATCTTGATGACTTATTTGTGAGAGTCAATAGCCAAAATGTAGTCTTCAACAGTTTTGAATCACCTGCATATTCACATCAAACACAGGTCCTGGTTTGTGCCACTCATACCACAGCCAGTGCTACAGTAGGACGTAGGCAGGCATTAAGAGGACCACCAAAGTACAAGACACATGCACCACTAATTACTAGCACCTCACACATTTTTACTTCATCTTTTTGACTGCCAATTCATGCAGTACAGACACAAATGGAAAAGTTCTCTGCCTGAAAACTTAACCAATGACAATATCCATTTATTTTTCCATTCACAGCGTAGTTATTACAATCAACAAATCTGATCACAATTCAACACAATGTTAGATTTTTGCTACTATTTTCAGTGCTGTACAACTCCACGACATTCAGCTCACTGCTCATGTTTATTTAAATCACTTTACTGACTCTCTGAAATAAAATTATTTAAAAGTTACTTATTTTTTTTTTAAAGTCATAATGGCATCTTAATCCTGTGTACTACCCATACATACAGCTCGGGAAAAACTTATGTTTGGGAAGGATTTCTAAAACATTTAATTTCCACTAGCTCAAAAAGGGCACTAGAAATAATAAGCTTCTTACTAGGCTCCATCTTCAGTTTTGGTCGGTCTTTTTTAATACTCAATTAAAAAAAGCACAAAATGTCCTTGCTTACATTCAAGGCGAACAAAGCAGTAAGGCACATATTGTATTACTTTACTAGTTTCAGCTGCCTGTTCAGACTGAAAACGGTCATTAGGAAACATCAAAAACAGATGCAGTCTACTGTTTTGAGCAATTCACCCATTTTTGATAACTCCAAGAGATACCATACTTCAGCAAGACACCACAGTTTTATAGTAATCTGCATTTTTGTTTCCATAGCAAAGATCAAACAAATCACACAATTCAACACGCTCCAGAAGAAAAGAGGGGGGTTGTGTGTGTCAGTACTTTCCTATCTTCCTGTGTAAGCAAGGAAGGCAGAGTAGAGGAGACTACTTTGGTATCTTAGAGTTACATAAAAGAACAGGATTTTCTTACTGAATGATCACCAGGTGCTTATTAGCCATTGTATGCACATAAGTGCAAACAGAAAGTTTGTCGAACTCCCATCCTGCCTTCTAGAAGTTAGTTCTGAGAGATCAGTTCAAGAAGGTGCAGATCATGAAGATTTAGGAAACATCATGCCCACCCACACCCTTTTTCTCAGTATTACTGAGAGCATCAGCTTTTAAACAGTTATACGCTTTGTTATTTTGCTACACTTACTGTCATAAACATAAAAGCTTATGGAAAACCTACAGATCACTATAAATGCTACTTTGGTACCTTTTAATTAAATAAATTATAGATTTTTAGAGCTCATCAAGGTCCCAATGCTATTAGTCCAAATAATTTGGAAGTAATATGCTGCCACTCACAAAGAAACTTGAGCTCTGTTTCAAACATGAGGCAGACCTTGAACATACCTTTTTGGATGGTAACTTGCTGGCAGCAGGAGTATTTGTCAAAAAATGTTCAGTTGTTTTTAAAACAAGTTGCAGACAAGTTGTTATTTCCTTAATTCCATCAGAACTAGCAAAGGTCACTCCAAAATATTTTTCTAGACACTTAACACACCGATTTGGTTAGAAACTAAAAATTTTATGTTATACAGAAAATGCTCTTAGTAGCAAAACCACAAATCATTCTCTTCTAGCCAAGAGAGCATTAAGAAATTTCATTACTTTTAGTAATTACTTTTCTTAGGTCCTGCAGTATTGTAAATCCTCAAGGAAATCTGTAGCCATTTAAAGTATATGATTTTTCTTGCAAGGAGCAAGGTTGCTACTGCATTGCTTAACAAAAAAATTTAAACCCCGAAACAACATTATACAGTTAAGAAACAACATCACAAACGCAGATTTCTTCCTCTGCAATTCTAAAGAGGAAGATGGAATGTTTTTTGAACTTATCTGCCAAAGAGCTATCGTAAGGGCTGGCAGGAGTTATGAAAGACTGTCCTGTTCTAAACTTAATTCCAAAAGGAATGCATTTATAGTGATTCAGCCACTGAAGAAGTAAAAATTTCCATTTTGATTATTTTAGAAATTACAATAGCTATTTTTTGTACAGGGAAATACAGTGAAAATAAGAAAGAATTATTAATAGTCCCTGAGTTACATATAAATACAGAGAAATTAATTAATTATGGACTGCAGTCCCCCCTTAGACTAAACTAAGCATCAGGCAGGTGACAATGCCTCTTGGCAGGTTTAGACATTAAGTGGTCACAGTAAGAACTAAGCGGCAATTTGGCATATGTTAATACTCCTTCTCACCTCTTTTCAATCTCAAATCTACTTAAAGAACTAAACCCCAGTGTTTTACCTGAAAATTAATCAGTTATAGGTAGTTACTTTGCAAGGAAAAAAATCCCAAAACCCTCAAATATCAAAATAAACTAAAAAACTGGTTCGTTCAAAGTAGAGTCTATTCTGAAAGTAAAATTGAAAAAAGTCGTGTTTAATGTAAATTATACCACTCTTCCCCCAATTTTTAAAATGCTCATTAAAAAAAGCCTGCTGTAATAACCAGGAACCCTGTGTTCCCCAGTCATGCATCATTCATTTCAAACCAAAAGAGCAGCATATAAATGATTTAGAGACAGCAAGAAAGTAAGGCAATGCAAAATCCTGTCCAAGTTGGTAACTCTTCATCCCTGTCTTACCACCAAAATTATACTAATCTACCAGAGAACAGGTACTGGAGAAACAACTGTTTCTGCACAGTATTTTACTGCAGTCCTGAGCCACACTGTGCATACTGTGCATTCTGTAAAGTGAACTTCAGAAAGCAAGTGTCCTTGTACAGATTTCAGACAAGGCCATGGAGAACTTTTCAAAAGAAAAAGTGTATCAAAAGCCTTCTCACATCGCAGTTAATTTTGACAGCTTCATATTTCAGTGAGGAAAAAAAAAAGAAACAATTTAGTTTTCTAACGCCACCCCCATGCAACTCATGCGAATGTTACTAGTTATTTGAAAATTACAAGCCCATGTCACGATATTTGTCTCAGATCAGACAATCAGCACAATCCCTTCAATGTTTTTCCTCTTATAAAACTAGCTGGATTTTCCACAGTTCAACACAAGATTCAAAAGTTAAGTGAAAGCTCGTGAAATGCAAGAGACCAATCAAGACAGATGATCATGATTCCCACACCAAGGATTCACAGAGCAAGACATAAATTAAGATAAAGATGAGCTGGGGCTAACGAGCTGTTTTCCGAAGTGACGTCTGTAACTCTCAGCCATCGCAGCTGCACCACAGGAAGTACCTGCTGGGCCCAACTGAGCAGAGGAACTGAAAGTGGGAATTGACACACCGCATTTGCATTCATCTCAAACCAACGAGGAATTGCATTTAAAGTTCTCTTGCTACAATTCAAAATAAAGACACAGAGAAGGCCTCAAGCTACTCTCTCATACCTCTGGAATCAAAGGGGGCGGTAACAAGATCATGACTCAGTTGCACACAATTTTCTAAAGGCCATCCACAAGGTTTAATTCATCCTGAAGATGCCCTGAAACACTTGCATCTTTTTTTCTTTTTCTTTTTCTTTTTTTTTTGTTCCCATGATAAGTGAAGCTTTATGCACACAGAGGAGAAATGATATTAACTACTTCCTATCCTAAAACCTACATGGCTTTCCAAACTCATCATAACCTAACTGTAATATCCTTGCTTTCCTGTCTTATGTGCTGACTAGAGGCCATATATTAGGATATCTATTATCTTATTATCTCTATCACACCCACATTCAGTGAAGAGAATGCAAGTATTTTTGTGTTAAAGACCTCAAAGCTGAGCGTATTATCTAACCTGCCGAAGTAAGTGTGTGAAAAACACATTTTAACTACAAACCAACAAAAAAAAAATTCTATAATTTAAATTCAATTAGGCCAAGAAAGTCCTACGTGTGAACCTTTTTTTCAATAAACAAAAGAACACAAAACTACCTCAAAACTCAGATTAGCAGGTAAAACGAGAGCTGGCATGAAAGCTCAGCTTTTCTACAGCAAAAGACCTCATAGCTGGAAAGGTGAAGGCGTTTTATTGGGGCAGTAACTCAGTGCGCCAGAGCTGTAATTTTAACTCCCCCTTACTAATTTCTCATTACATACTTTTATTCAAGAATACACAAGGTCTAAAGTATGTCTGTAGTAAGGCTTATTTTAAGTGAGAAAGCTGCCTTGTTATTCAGTAAATTCAGATTCCTGGCTCTCACTTGCTCCGTTCGAGCTGCATTCCCTGCTACCATCCAAAAAACGAAGAACTTCTTATAAATGCAGCTGTATTTGTTTTGCGTACTGACCTGCCGCTGGCCAACAGGACGTCTAAGCATTAGTATTTCTCATCAAGCTACACCATATGACAGAAATCTGGTAGTTTGAAGCGGCGCGTCCCCGTTTCTGCCCACCTCACAGACTCACACACGCACACACACAGCGGCTCCGAGCCCAGCCCCAGCGCGAACCGGCCGGCGCCGGCTCGGGCGTTGTTTCCGCCCGCAGAAACCGGCGGGACGGCTGGACCCGGCCCTGCGCGGCTCGGGGCTCCGTCTGCTCCCACGCCCGCGGGTACCTGTTGTTGCGGACGCTGCTCAGGACGCACAGCACCAGCTCCAGGTAAGTCCTCAGCAGGTCGAGCCAGCGCGGGCTCAGCGGCGGCGGCGCCTCCCCGTCCCCCGCCACCGCGGCGCCCTCGACCGCCGCCGCCCC
>VXBR01004631.1:1419246-1482445 GCA_013400215.1 Cisticola juncidis | reverse complement strand
GCGGCCCGGGACCACATTCCCTGCGGGCTCCGCACTGGGAGCGCCGGCCGCTGCCGGGGGCCAGGCGCAGCACGGCCCCGCCGGACGCGCCCGCCCCGAGCGCCCGGTGTGTAGGAAAACTTGGGAAGGGTGTCTGGTGATGTCTGGTGGCGGCGGCGCCGAGGCCCGTATGGGACCGCACGTACGCCTTTGAGCCAGCAGAATTACCTCAGCAGCATTCCTGCTGCTGCCGCGGGAAACGCGCTGACTGCGCAGGAAAGGTGGAGCACGGCAGAGTCCGACATGTGAGAGAACCGGGTGCGAGCCTGTGGGGATACAGGAGAAAAATGCTCCAAATCTTAGTGCTCTCTTAAATCTCACCCGCTTTTGTAACACCCGTGCCAACATCCGCTTTAAGTGGGTAAAGGTGGCTTCTGTGCATACAGAGTTTTGAAAGAATTTAAAAGTCTCTTACATGCTGATGCTTTAAAGGCTGAGCAACAAAGTGATGGTAATTGCATACATTTTTATAATTAAAAAAACCAAACTTATTGAAATAAAATTGAGTACTGCCAGTATCTTGGAATAATGGATACAGTTTCTATAACAACTTTATATCAGTGTTCAGAAATGTACACAGAAAATAATAAAAGCTGTGCTAATAGAAATGAAGTCTAGACTCCTCTGTATACAGAGTAGGCACACATAACCATTATAAACAACTGAATCAAAACCACCAACTCTCCCTTTACTCCATGACTAGCCATTTTTGCTGTCTCACAGCAGGGGTGAAAAACCAGTATCACTTATCTTTTCTTGACTCTTGTTCTGGGGGAAATGTGCCTTCCATTTCTCACTGATTGGAGAGAAGGAGCCTGTAGAGGCAGATGTTATTATGAAAGTAAGACTATAGGAAATTCCCAGCCAGCCAGTTCTCTCATCAGGGACCCAGGCTGCTTCACACACCTGCACAAGTGATTTGAACCAGCATAAACAATTCAGGTAAGTGCTGTGCTACTCCCACTGCAGATTCCACCAAAAATTCCCCGGGCAGTCAAGATACAAGTTCTGAAGCAGCCAAACTCATCTGGCCTAGGAGGATGCAAATGAAAGGAACTTATGCGCCTACATGTCTCCATATTTTAATATCTACTCAATGATTCCCCATTGTGAGCTGGTGATGAGTCAAAGGACTTCCAAGATAACTGAGTATCTTAATGTAAAACAGCATCAAGCTTTATGATTCAGTTCCTTTGGATTACCACAGTAGCATCAAGAAAAGTTGGTTTATGAAGTTAGTCGTTCTGCATTTATGGTTATCTTGGTTGGATTGTATTGGATCAGCAATACAACTGCATTAGGGAAACCTTCCTGTCTGACCATCCAGGAGCTACTCTGGCAGTCACATTCTCACCACCTAAGCTGGGACTGAAACCCTTCCCAGTGGGCAGCTCCGGTGAGCCTGACTCCCCACACACGCCCATACTCACACAGTCAGACAAGGTTTCCCATCTCAATACCAGGTTTCCCATAGCAGAGTCTCAGTGGTCCCAATCCTTAAAACTGTTCAGTCTTGGTGCAATAACTAAATAACAGCATGAGCTGGCACCCTGGACAAAGGAAACCCAGGGTTTTTATACCCTCACAGTCTAAGGATGGGAATGTTTGAGGGCCCTTGGCTCCTGACATGTCTCTGAGTGTCTGGTCACCTGTCTGGGCCACAGGTCCCTGAGCTTGTCAAAGGGTCAGCAGTTCATGGTCTCTTGCCTCAGACTCCAGCTTACACTGCAGTTGCAAACCAAGCTACCTGCACTGTATATATTCCTCAAAGGTACAGTGAAATGGTCTTTTACTGTTACTGTTGCATGGCCATTTAATGAGCTCCTGCTTTTTGGGATGGTGTTAAAAATTCAATATCAGGAGCTATTACTTTCAGTTTTGTAGGCTTGAATAAATGAATCTGTCTAAAGCTTTGGGCCACCACAACTATGGCAGAGTGGTCCATCATGATAAAATGCCAGATGGTTCCCTGATACAATCCATCTGCAGGGCCAGTATGGCACTGAGGCAGCCCAGTCTCTGAAGCTGTTGATTCTGGGTGTTGAATCAGTTTTCCCTGCCATGTACAGCAGAAATTTGCTTCAGCTTGACTGAAAACAGTGATTTCACAGTGCAGGCTTTTGTTAGTATTAATGCAATGCCTGCAAGCTGATGGGATAATTACCTCTGAAAAAGATGTGCATCTAACTTGCTTGCAGGCTTTATAGAGTTATGGGGTGGTTCCAGCAGGTAGCTGGTCAATAGTCTTTTTGCTGAAGCACTAGGCTGTCAGTATGATTCCAATGCATTTCCCTCCCTGAAGCCAGTCATGTACATTGAAAGCCAAGGGAGATAACTGTGAATCTTCATGCTGCAAATCAAATTTTTCAAATATCCTCAAAGGCAGTGGAACCATATTGCACATCTTGGAGGGGCTGGAGAAAATAAACCATTCCAAAGTAGTTCAAGGCAGGAGGTGACAGCCATTTGCAAGGAAGTGACCACAGGTTTTTCCATAGTCCACTGTGGATCAGAAGAGGCTGTGCTCTGAGGGAGCCTCAGGAAACCTGATTTTGCCAGCCTTGACAGCTGCTGTTGGGTTCCTTCCATATCACCGGGGTTTTCACTGCTTATCAGCACCAGCACCAGTATCACCAGTGTACCATGAGCAGCTGTGCTGGCATGGGAGCCAGGAATCACATACGGCTCCAAAGCTAAGGGCTAACCATAACTGAGTTAAAGTTTACAGGAACTGAAGGTCACCTGGCTCAGCTGCTAATGTCAAGACCACAGGCTGCCAACTTCTTCAGGTGCTCTGTCCTGGTCACCTACAGACAATGAGCTAAAACCAAAGTGAAAGTGTTTTAAATTACTTAGTCCTTTCGTGGTTTTTTAGGTACATTGCCAAGATGTATGTATGTCTCTGGAATTACTAACTTGATGTATGTTATTAGTGAGCTACTGTGAACTCCTGAAGTTTTCTATCACCAGCTGCAAGGACAGCAGTAAGTAAGAGCAAAGCAGAAACAGAAACAAAGTATTAGCAGGAAACCGGTGTTTCCATATGTGCTATAACACATATGGAAACACAAACTGGGTTAATATGTCTTTCGTGTTGATTTATATGGAAAAAATAGAGGAGCTCAGCAGATTAAACTTTTCCATAAGGTTCCGACGTAATGTTCACTTGTACGGTAACAATCCATATAAAAAAGGTTACTTGAAGAGGAATCGGGCTGCAGCTGAAGACCGCAGGCCTGGTAAGGATCCCAGCGGAACCGGCGAGAGCCCAAGCACCGGGCTGTGCTCCCGTGCTGCGGGCGGTGCAGCCAGGCGGCGGCGGGCGGTGCAGCCAGGCGGNCCGCGCCCTGGGCGGGTGGCACCTGCCCCGCCGGGCCTCGGCGCTCCGCCCTGCCCCCGTTCCTGCCCGGGCCTCCGCCGGGCTCCTGCCGGGCCTGGCAGCGCCCGCTCTTGTCCTCGTGGGTCCCTGGGGGCCCGCCCTGCCGTGTGCGGGCTGACAGGGACAGCGGGTGGACGCGGGAGTGTCGCCGGGCCCTGGCTCGCTGCCTGCGGTGGGCTGAGTTTCTCTGCGCTCGCTGTGTGTGCTGTCTTGCTTCTTCACGGCGAGTGAAGCTCCGGGCTGCAGTGCTGTTGCCGGGAGTGTAAGAGCAAGGCTTTTAGGTTCTCTTGTTAGCTGATCCAGTAGTCTCGTTATTTCTTAACATAGTCGGTAGATTGGTAGTCGTGTTGGAAAGGTGAAAGAGCTGTATGTAGTTCACATTTTTCTGCCATTAGCAGTATCTGAGTGTTTTCCCAGCAGGCAAGAAAAGCTTGTCCTCGTGTTCCCCGTCTAGCATAAACATCATATGGCTATTTGTGACATAAGTTCTATTTATCTGGGCTCATCAAGAAATTAAATTTCTGGTTCTGTGAAATATCTCGACTGACAGGAAGAACTGATGTTTCCTGCTGACAGGTTGTTTGTATATGGCACCCTTTTATCAATAATTTGGATAATTCCACTGTGTTGTGGGCTGGGAATTCAGCTTCCTCATATCTTGCATGCTCTATGTGATTTGCAGTTGATACCATAAGGTTCCAGAACAAACAAGGCAATTTTCCATTGAAAATTAGTGATTGCAAAGAAAATGTGGTAAATAACATCCTAACACTGTGAAATTAATTTTTAAAGGCTGTTTTGTTGATTCAGTGAAAACAGAAATCCAGGAACCTCAGTAAATGAGTTTTACCGATAACTCAAAGTATATTTTACAGCTGCATCAACATTTGTTCACTTCTTTTTGCTTTGCTCTTGTTTTTCAGTTCCTCTTTCTTTATGTTTCCTTTTTTGTTGTTTTAGGTTAAATTAATTATTTCCGCAACAGAGCTTCTTGCAGAAGGACTACCACACTGGTTTGCACTTAGGAAAATATGAAAATAATCAGGGAGTGTTGTTCTCTCTGAACTAAAAAAAAAAAAATAAAAATCTGTGCCTTGCTGAGAACAGCTGCAGGAGTTGGACACTTGAATCAATGTTATCGGATGAGTTAGAATCCAAACCTGAGGTGAGCAATTATGAACTGAGTTTGGTTCTCAGGAACGTTTATGGGCAACACTTAGTTTGCTCAGATTGCTGCTTACATACTAATTTTCCAAGTGTTTTCAGTGACATCTTCTAATGCTTCTGTGCTTTGATCTGAATAGTAAAAAATTAGAAAATACTACAAGTTTTTTTCACCTCATTTCAAGTATCAGCCAATATTCTTGCCTGTTCTCAGGTTACTTTTTTCCCCCCATTATTACAGCACTCTTTTGTTATGAGAATAAAATAAATTAACGAATTGACTATTTCTTTCCCTCAAACCAAATTGACTTTACTTGTTTTTGGACAATCTTAATTATTCTATCATCATCAGCCAGTCCTGTTTTTCAAAGTACTTCTGTTTCCATTAAGCAGTGGGCAGAAGTGGCAGGCAGCAGCACAGGGGATCCCAGTTGCACAGTGTGAGGCTGCTGGACTGTTCCAGGTTCAGCTGCTAGTACAGCTAGGTGTGAATTGCAGGGATGTTTGTGCGTGCACAGCTGGCCACAAGCACAGGTAAAACATGAACACACACATCACAAAGCGTGAACAACGATGGTTTGCTAGTAGGCTGTAGCTGTACCCTCATCACTCGACTCTCGTGCATACTCACGTTCACATGTCTCTGCCAGGCCTGCAGTCCTGCCTAGACCCAGAGCTTTTAGCCAGTTTCTGGTTGGAATATTCTTTGATTTTTTTTCCAGACTGTGTTAGCCTCCTACTTACATTAGTCAACTAGGAGCTCCCTAGCAGTGGACTCACTTGTGGGTAGAATATTTAGGAATGTCTTTGGTAATTAGATAGGATGGACTGCAGTGATCAGGTGCAGCAGTATACTGACTAGTAGCCAGCAAACATATGATTGGAGTCTCTTCTGTCCCCCCTAACTCCTGGCTCTTCATTTATCTGCCTTGACTCTTCCTTTGATCCTCCCCCTAAACATAGCATAATAAGATTAACACATCCTGCTGTCCTTGTTCTATTGGATAGTAAGTTTGGTCTGTCATATGAGACCCATTCTGATAAGCCATAATAGCTTTGCTTTCTTACCAGTCAAAATTTCTGGTTGAACATTTACAAGCCGTCTCTCTAGCAGTGGCTCACTAACCACTTGCTGAGGAGTTCTGGGTTTTGTTGCTCTTACCTGTAATGTGCTAGATACAGGTGTCTGCAATTTGTTACATTCAACACCACCACCACCACCACCTGCTGCCTCTCCTATTTCTTGCCTTATTTTTCAGCTTGAATGACTATTAGCTGGCTCTCTGTGCATTTCCCCACTTAAAGATGCAGGGGTTGTATCAGTTGGTGTCCTTGCTTTTCCTAGTTCTCAGCTTTATCTCTGCAGATGGCTAAAGCCCTAGAGCAGCGGACACATTACAGCTATGAAATACCTTTTGGGGAAGTTTGCAAGACTTAATTGCATGGTTTTTGTTGAGTCTTGTTTCTATCCCTGTAAGCAATGTACAGCATGTATCTTAAAGTGGTACTCTAAAAAGAATGATGATTACATGCTGCTAATTCATTACAGCCCATGTGATGTGTTAAGGCATTTGTTTTTTAACAGAGCAGTCAAAACCCTTCCAATCACACTGTTTAGAAGTGGCTGCAAATTCGTAGCAGCTCTGAGTAGTCTCAGCACAATCTGCAGAGTTCCTCTCTCTTACCTTGTCATTGATATCTCCTACATTCTAGCAATGTTTTTCTGAGTTCTGAATGGTAAGGTGGGAGGACTTTGTTACTTTTTTCTGTGAATGGGTGGGTTCCCTTAGATTATTTCTGACAGTCAAGGGCCAGGACAATTGTAATAATGCTCACTGCACATTCCTCAAATAGGAGCTGTAACTGGGCCTTGTCTTTTCTCAGCTTGAGTAAGGTATTTGTTAATTAGGCTTGTTTACATAATAGTTGTATTTCCTCATGGCAGAGTTGCATTTCCTTCCCAGCAAGCCCGTAATAAGAGTTGGTT
This sequence comes from Cisticola juncidis, assembly GCA_013400215.1. Classification (NCBI taxonomy): domain Eukaryota; kingdom Metazoa; phylum Chordata; class Aves; order Passeriformes; family Cisticolidae; genus Cisticola; species Cisticola juncidis. Next base: position 1,475,876 of record VXBR01004631.1, on the reverse strand, counting down.
CTTTATTCTCCAGAAGAAACAAGCTTGGTACATAAAAAAAGTTAAAGCTGTTGTTGCAGAGGGAATCCTTTTTGTAGATGCTGTCATCTAAATCATGTTCCTCCATCTTGATTGAGTCTATTTTATACTAAAAGTTTTGATTCATTTCCATGTGTATATTTCCACCCTCTTTTTCTAGTTCTGATTATGAAACTTGAGTGTTAAGTTAGTACTATTTGATGTGAAACTAATAGATACCTTTTTTACACTTTTCCCAAATAACAGTTCAAATGTCTCTGAAAGTAAATAATGATTTTATATCCTCTAGTGAGCCATGGCACCACAATTCTTACAGCCATAGATGTTTTTTTCATATACCTGCCATGTAAGAAATGTATGGAGAGCTAGCTGTATTTCTGTAATATCTAGATGATAACAATCAAAGCACTATGTCTCTATTGCATAGACTTCTTTGCTACTGGTTTTATCTCTAAAGAAGCCACTAACATACCATTAAATATTTAATGCTTGAGTAGAGGTGAATCCTTCTTTTACAGAAAGTTAAAGTGGCTTGGAGACAGTTGTGTGGACAGATGGATCTACTTGTTCTTCTGGACTCCCTGCCCCCAAAGCTATGTGACTGCCATTCGTCAGGGAACTGTGAAGATTTGCATTTTGAATGCTTTAAGCTTTTGAGGTGATTTATTACATTTGCAAGTATTTCCAGTCACCTCCACTATACTGGTCCAGTGCAGGGTGCTGTCTGCTCTTGGGGTAACTCTTATCACAATCAAATGAATTACAACTCTGTTCTGTAAATTGAATTAGTTATTGAAAAGGAAGTGAAGAGAGGTATTTTAGCCTCTCCTTTCTCTGCTCCTCAGAGCCTCACAAGGAAAGAGATACTTGTGATTTAATTAGTTCCCCAGAGGCTGTATGGGAGGAGGACATCCCGGTTTCTAGGTAACAAGCCTTCTGCCCTGCACACCCTTCAGCTCCAGCCCCTCCTTTCTCCTCCCCCTCCACTAAATTTTCTTTTGACCTCTTTATTTTGTTGTGGTTCACTTGGTAAATTTAGAACTGAAATGGTTTTGATTAATGACATGGTCCCTGCTGCTCTAGTCTAGCTCTCCAGCAGACTAGTGGGAGGATAGATCTCAGGTTCTGGAGAACCTTCTTACCCTGTCCCTCTCAACAATCCCTACTTCAGCCAAAGCATCTGCCTGACACTTTTTGGCTTTTGAATCATCTCTTACGGGATACAAACTTAGGACAATCCATTGTAGGTGGCTATATCATCGCTTGTTTTGGTTCGGTTGTTTGTTTGGTTGGGCTTTTGTTTTGGTTTGGGTTTTTTGTTTGTTTGTTTAATTTTTTAATACATTCCCTGTCTGCATTTTTTACAGAATTTTCAATTATGTGGCATTTCGGCAGGCATAGTTAATGGAGGGTATATTCAAGAAGGTGACATGGCAGAGCAAAAATAAAATTCTTTATATCAAGATGCAGCTGAACTTTGCCCTCCAAGGATTATAGATTTTCTCTGTATGATTCACATCTGTCCCATGAAGTTGGAATCTCTTAAGTCAAGGATGTCCTTTTGCAATATTAAATTTATTTCAAATTCCAAGGGATGACTTAGCTATAGAGTAAAGCCACCTCACACCTTTTATTGTTCCTTTGGTGTTCTGTTAGTATTCTGTACATTCAATTTCCCTAACTGTTACTATTCTGGTGTCCCAAGATGACCTATCTGCTTTGCTTACAAATTCTAGCACTTTGGTCATAATGGAGCAGTCTCTTCCCTATGTAGGGATTCTACTTTCACCACCTCAGCAATATTTACAGCCCATCTGGGACTATTTGTGATGCCAGATATTATTTGGTTATGGGATCTGTCAAACTGTATCATCTAGGAGGTTCCTGCCTTTCTGGTTTATCAGACATGAGACCACCAGACCATTAACTGCAGACATGTACCTGTGCACGCATAGACAGTACAGACACCATCGGCTGTGTGGCAAGATAGGGCTTTTATCAGCACACTTAAACACAAATGGCATTCTCATGGAAAAGAAAGGCCACAGATGGCCTAATCCTGTCCCTACTTACCAGGTAAAAAGGCTTGAAATTTGCTAGCATGTCACACGTGTCCTCCTTTGGCTGACAGATATACTTGTGGTCATGCATCTGTCCACTCTTTGTCAAACCTTGAGTCCTTCCAGTATCCATCTCCAGGTCTTGGGCTTTTTAGTTCAGCCTCTGGCCAGGATCTTGAGTTTCCAGATTGTGGTTTTCTCTTATTTCACAGGCTCTGCCAAAGTGAATTTAATCAAATGAATGTACTTAAAAACCATTTAGGAGCAGAAAGCATTAGAGAGGATGAGATAGACCCCAGTGATGATGCAGAGCATCAGCCTGCAGCCTGCTACTGTGGTCAGTCAGTATTATCCCCAATCCCCTTTCTGTTCCCAGTAGTTGTTTCTCCTCTGTCTACCTTGATCACTCCTTTTCTTGCCTTTGGTCCTTCCCCTAAACATCCATAAGTTGCTCACAGTCTCCACTCAAGATATTTTAATATGTTTTATCCAGTCCCAGAATTTCCCCCATATCCCGTAAGAAGTTTGCTTTTGCCGATGAGATGGTTCTGGTAACCCAAGATAACACTGTTCCTATTCCTTACAAAGTTTCTGGTTGAATTTTTTTCAAGGTTATTCTCAAGTCCTTCCTGTACTGGCCCATCCATCAGTGTCCCAGGAGTTGTTGGTATTTTTACCATCTCTTAAGTGCAGTTTATAGAGTTCGTTAGTGTTTGTAGTCTGTGCATTTATCACCTGTCCTGTTCCTAGATTTCTATGCTGAATAGCCAATTACCAGACACCCTTATAATTTCCTATCTACTTTCAGCTGCAAAACCATATTGTGAGAAGCTTAAGAAAGCATGACACAACGTTTGTAATGAGTTCTTTCCTGTATTCCAGTTGCTGTAGTTGTCCACAAAGGTATTCCATAATTTTGAACAAGAAAGTTTAGGAAAAATCTGTCAAGCTAAAACTAACATGAAAACTTTTTATTTGGTGTGAATTATTTGAGTTGATGATTGGTTTGCTTTAGTTTATGTGAAGGGTTGGGGTTTTTTTATTCCACATTTTAGTAATGGGCATGATTCATATCCATTGGTTTCCTTCTGCTTTTTTTGCCCTCTCATAATTCTCTGTCCTAGTTTGTCATTACTTTACAAAGCAAATTAAAAGGAACTTTTTTCTTCTGAGCATCTGTTTGTGGTAGCTGCATTTTACTTTTCCCTGGTGGCTTAATCTTGCTATGTTGAAGTTGAAGATTTAAAGTGAAGCTTTCTTCTTGTAGGAGGCAAGTTTCAGTTAGGTCTTTTTGTATAAAAACAGGCAAGTCCGTTCAACAAGTGTTTCATGGTGGAGTACAGAAGCAGTAGGTCTCATCAACATGAAAGACAATCCAATAATTTCCATCTATCTTAGTGCTCACAGTTTTTAGTTCCTACTTCTTTTTTCTGGTTGCCTTGCTCATTATTCCTAACTCTCCTCTCCTTTTGCTTCTGTTTCTCCTATTTTTTGAATTCTAAATTAGAATGCATGGCCCTGGCAGAGGGACTATCTCTTACTGTGTATGTATTTTTTTGACAACATAAAAATAATTCCATCTTCTCCCTAGGTCCTCTGGATAATCTTATATCTAAGATGAAACAATTCTAACCTTTCAAACTGCCATCTGGCTTGTGGCCTAGTTTAAGTGGCACACTGCCATCTGAATGACTTCAAGACTTAATTTGTAGCTTCATAATTGTCAGTGATGACAGACTGCTCCTATGGGAGGGTGAGCAGGGAGTCAAGGGTGATGCCAGCCCAGGCAGTGCCCTCACAGACCAGGGCACAATACTGCAGCACCTGAGTGTGGAAGGCAGAGACAGACAGGTGCTGCAATCCACAGCCCTGAGCCCTGGATAAGGCAAAGGGATGAGCCAGGTCAGGGTCTATCCAGAGTCCAGGCAGGAGCAGCAGAAGATGGGGCTGGAGACACAGATGCAGTAAAAATCTGAGATTCATCCAGGAGACAGGGCATGAGACAGGTAAACCTACAGCACCACTCAGGAGGGGAATGACTGGCCCAGGCTGACTCAAGAGGAGCGCCTAGGGAGAGAGCATGGGTGGGGGTCCCAGAGGAGACCAATCAGAGCTATTAAAGCTTCAGGGTTCCTACAGCAGCAGAGATAAGGGTTTGAGAAAGCATCAGTCTTTCTAGTGTTTTTGTGAGAGGAAATGAGCATAGAGAAATCAGAGCACAAAAAAAATACACACAAAATACTAAGTTTTCTTTACAGTTTCTTTGATTTAACAGACTTTCTCTTGATGTAAGAGAGGCTCAAAAAGGCTGGTGTCTGGCACAGGAATAATTTGGAATTAGATGCCAATAATTCTGAAAAGGAAGTACTAAGTCACAACATACAAAATAAGAATCAAACTATATGTGACTGTTGGGCTTTAATCACAAATATACAATAGGCACAATTTAATCACAAATACACAAAAAAATTCAGGGTTTTTTGTCTCTTTCTTTTGACACTAATGAACCATCTCACTGCACAGACAACTCTATCTGGGCTCTGTGTGACTGCATTGCTAAAATCTATCACGAGGGTAATAGATTGAATAACTATCTTGTACAAATTCTTTCTAAATGCCAAAGATAAAGGAAGTTTGCTACCTACAGTTGTTTGCTAGACAGCAGCAGAATCACCAGAATGCAGGATCTTTGTCAAGGAATTTCTTAGAGATAAGGAACTCGAGGTTTAATTTTTAGTGTATTGTTATTTTCCATATTTTTTTTATTCTGTGTTTAAAAAAAACCCTGAGAATTTGAATATAGGAGTTAATTTGTTTGACAGAACTTAAAGGCAAACAAATAAATCCTATGTGTGGGTTTTGAGCAGCATTTTCTCTGAAACATGGAGTATGTGTCTGGGTGTGTTAAAACTGGTCCCTTTCTGTCTTTCTGAAGTTTAAATTCCTACAGGGGAGGGATCTGAGACTGTGTCTTAAAAAACATGTAAAGTTCACAAAACTTGTTCAGTCCATTGCAAAAGTTGAACTGTATTATCTCCTAACTCCCAGCAGCACTTCCTTTGTTAAATCAGATTATTTTAATATGGAGTGTTGTGACACTGATAACAGAAAAAAAAAAGAGTCTCATTTCTGTGTCTGCCTTGGAGGTAAAGAGGAGTGCAGCATTATCTCTGGTACTCTGACAAAAACTTGAGATGTAAAAGGAACAGAATGAGTAAACAAGGCACATGCTTTGCTGCTCTGAACTAGGTTAAAAATATGGGAAGACTTTTCAGGGGTGAAAAAATAATTTCTATGACTTCCTGTTCAAGTGTCAGGTTCCTTTTTTATAACTCAAGATTTTGAGAAGTTAGCTGGAAGTAATTTTTGCCAGAGCTGACTGATGTTAGAGATGGCCAAATCTGCTGGACTGAATGACCTTTCATCTCCTGGGCTCATCAAGAAACATGAGGACAGCTCTTTAATTCTGATATTGGATCCAGCCACTAGTAGGTTTAGTGCCTGTTTGAAAATATGTGTGCACACACTGTACACATGTGGTTGGCACCAAACATATGAACACAGGCTTAGTGCTTTTAGCTTTACACTCATAAACATGGGCAGGACAAAGCACCTGATTCTGTTTTCAAGGTTTGCTGCAAAAGGAAAGCCTTCATGGATTTCTTTGGGATCTATCCCCACACTTCTCATTTTGCTTGCTAGCTAATGGAGTTCATTAGCATATGACACACACTAGAAACTGGTGTGTGCCACTAGAGACCCAGTGTAGAGAGCAGGACCACACAGGAAGTAGGTAAGAATGGAGTTTAATAAGAAGACAAGATGGAGTGTAAGAGTTAGGCTGTGCCAGACAGCTGAATTGACCAACTTCCTGCTTACATGCAATGGGCCCCTTTTATCCTTCCCTCTCGATTTTTCTTGTGTTTGTTCTGCCCTGATCAATCTTGATCCTTTCCCTTAAACAACACCTAATAAGTCCTGTACAAATCTCTCCAATCTTTTGACCAGTCCCAAATTCCTCCCCAGGGAATGCATCTCAGTTTAAGTCCTATACCTGTTGATGCAATAGTCCCCCTTGTTTTGTGTAGTATTTTGGAGAGGGTTTCTTTTGTTAATCCCCTTCTTCTGTTAATTCTGTTAATCTGTGGGTGGGTTGGTTGTCCATCTTTGATGGTTTTAGGAGTAGTGATTTGGATGGGTAAGGCTGTCTATATTCTCCCCCTTGTTATCCAAACCTTGTTTCTCTGATTGTTATCTGCTTATTTTGAATAGCCATATGATAAATATCTTTGTAACTAGTCTTCTGATTTTTTTTTAATTTAGAAAAGGCCACCTTTAAGTTAAGTATAGAAAGACAATGTATTGTTCTAAAAAGTGCATGTACCAAAGGCTGAGCGTGGAAAACATTTACTTGAAATGTTAGACCATGATAAAATATCAAGTGGTAAAGTATTAATTGAAAAGAAATATAGCTTAACTAGACTTACTCTGCAATGATCCAGAGCTGTTTATTATCCATTAAAGAAATGAGAAGTTTTTAGGTGTTTCAGAGATAATTAACAATTCTTTCCTTGTATTAATGTAAATTGAAAAGTTTTCATTAATAAATGTGTGTATCCGTGGTATTATATTCAATGTCTCCTACAAGACAGTAGGGACTACTGCATTGACTGGATTTAGTATCTTTTTAAATGATTTGTGCTGCTTTTGACCTAATCTTCAGTATGTTTTTTCAGCTACTGGTTCAGTTTGTTCAAAATACTTCTATTCCACTGGGGCAAGGACTGGTGGAATCAGAACCAAAAGACATCACCTGTCTCTCTCTGCTTCCTGTTACTGAGACCTCAGAATGCAACAGACTCATGTTGCCAGGTAAAATTTAATTGGCAGATCTTTGTGACCCTGCCCTTCATCCAGCTGTCTTTACTTCACCACTCTGGCCCCTCTGTCTCTTGCTGATAAGACATTCCAGGGACGGAGGAACAAGTTCAGCAGAGTGACTGAATTGTCTCATTTAATAGTGAAGTCTGACTAGTTAGAAACTTCCTCCTCCCTTCTCTCTGAAGTTTTGGGGTCTCTTTCTAGAAAAATAATTTCATAAGTGTCTTTTAGTCATAGCATATTTATACTTCTATTTACTCTGGTTTCCCTTTCCTCATTAGATGATGAAAGAGATCTCACTTCTCCAAGTCACACTAATTCTTCCAAAGATGTTTCTTCATCTGCTGTCTTGAGAAGTCTCCAGGTAAATGTAGGCCCTGATGGAGAGGAAACAAGGGCACAGAATGTGCAGAAACCATCTGAACTTCTGTCAACTCCAGAAACTTCTAGTTTATTGCAAGACCTCCAGCCCAGCGACAGCACTTCATTCATTCTTCTCAACCTAACAAGAGCAGGTAATTGTCCTTCTGTTTGTCATCTGGCTGGATATGTCTCAGCAGAATGCAGGAGATACAAGTACAACTCTGTTCCTGCTGCTTATGAAGAGGAAAGATCATGAAATTTGCTGGGCATTATTGGATATTTTAGGAGCATTTAGTCATCAACATCTTTCTACAATGTCGAGGTCAGTGGAGACTTTTTCAGGGCAACTGTTTCATCCATGCTATGAACATTAACTCTGAGAAGCAAAAGAAATTCCCCTCTGTTACATTATTGTTTGACAAATTTGTCTTCTTTTCTAGGGCTGGGTTCCCCCGCAGAGCACTTGGTGTTTGTTCAAGATGAAGCAGAAGATTCTGGCAATGACTTTCTCTCTCACGACAGCACAGACAGCAGTACCCCGTGGTTCCTACGAGTGCAAGAACTGGCCCATGACAGTTTAATTGCTGCCACGCGGGCACAGCTCGCAAAGAATGCCAAAGCAAGCAATAATGGTAGGACATCCACAGGCTGTGTCTCAAAAGTTGAATGTTCTATACAAGACCCCTAGTTTCACATTGTTTCTTCCTCTCTTTAGTTGTCTCTTGCCTTGAATCAGTTATGACATCTTCAAATCATCAGTGACAGAATAATACAGGACAATTACGCTTTTTTTCTTCAGTAGAAGTAGGCTTTGCATATTTTCTTGGGGAATCAATTCTAGTGGAACCATCTGTTCATTGTAGCTTACTAGTTCTCTGGTACATGTAAAGAATATCTTCTTTCTGATTGCAGCTGCTTGTTTTTCGACTTTCATTTTCACTTTTAAGAGCCTATTTTTAATACATACTGTAAATTATACTTTCTTTTTAGCTCTGCTGAGTTTGGAGATCAGTTTTCTGCAGAATACATAATTGGATTTAGTCACATACTTTCTGGTTTAATTATTTTAATAAATAATTGCAAGCAAATGCAGTATCTCTTACTTTAGCTAAGGTGTTTTTAAAAACAGCTTAGCTAATGGGTGATAGTTGGCTGATAGTTAAAATTGGTTGTTTGATATTGATATACAGACCATTTTTACAATTTTTGGTGCATTGGCTTTTTTTTTTTTTTGTGATAAGCCTTGTCTGGTAGCAGCTGATGTGATCCAGATGGTTTGTTGGAATAGTTCATGGACCTGGTAAGATTTGCAAGTCTGTGTCTTACCTCTGTTACATGCTAGGCAGCACCATGTAAGACATGCTAAACAGTTAGTAGCCAGCCACATACCTGATTTACAATCCTGTATCATATATGATGCTGTTTTTTCTATTAAATTTGACACATTATAGTATTCTCTACATTTTTTAGATTTCAGTGGGCTTTTTTTTTTCCCAGGTGAAAATGTTCATCTTTGCACAGGAGATGGGCAGCCAAAAGATTCAAGCCCCATTCCTCATTTATCTCGTGTGGAAAGGAAGCTGAAGTGCACAGTTGAGGGCTGTGATCGGACATTTGTGTGGCCAGCTCACTTCAAGTATCATCTGAAAACACACCGGTGAGCAGAATGAAGCTGTTTGTTGTTATGACCTTGAAACAATGCACTCTGTATTTGGGATAATGTTAGGTTTTGACGTTGACAAGCTGTGAAAACCTGGCATTATTCTTATAAATATTAGATCTCCTGAGTGCTTTAAGTCAATTATGCTGAAAAACTTGGATAAGATTTAGATAATTTTGCATGTCCTTGTTATGTTTGATTTAGATTTTTTCTATTTTAACAGGTACTCAAATTTAATAAAATAAAGAAGTCAAGTGTTGATGAAAAAATGTGTTGCAGTAGTTGGTAATGAAATAGCTTTTTGTTGCTTTGCAGGAACGACCGCTCCTTCACCTGCCCAGCAGAAGGTTGTGGGAAAAGTTTCTATGTCTTGCAGAGGCTGAAGGTGCACATGAGAACTCACAATGGTGAAAAACCCTTTGTATGCACAGAACTGGGCTGTGGTAAACAGTTCACAACAGCTGGAAATCTGAAGAACCACCTACGAATTCACACTGGTGTGTTTTAGACCTCACCTATTTGTGGTCTGCTGAGACGGGGTCTTTCCTGAGGAATAAACCACTTCCTCCTCTGTCCTCAAACTACTGAAACTATTATGTTGTCTACCTCTGCCCTGCATTAATGTCCCTTTTCTGTCAATTCCCATTGATCTATAGGTCAGTTAAATCAAGTGCTAATCTCTTTTACTATCCTGTATAGTTTCACACAGGCTTTACCTTTCAAATAGTGTGTGGTGATCCTGTATTCTGCTCAGATGCATTCTCTGAAGATTCTCTTCCAGTTGTGTGATGGAGGAAAGGGTGTGTGAAACTAGACTGTTACCAAGGGAATAGTTAGTGAATATGACTTCTGAAATTGTGTTTTGTAAAGAGGTTATTTGAAATTCCTGAAAGGCTCAGTAGCTTAGATTGTAGAAGCTGTGCAGATATCTGTCTGACTGACTAGCTTGTATTACCTATGCTGCTTGTAGAATGACTACATTTAGAACATACAGGAAAATAAGGAATGCAGTGCAATGAGTTGCAAAAATATAGTAGCAAAGAAAAGTAGAAAAAAGCATTAATTAGAAGACAGTATTGTGGTATGCAAACTGCTCTGTTTGTGTCAATGCTAATTTGGGATGTTACTGTGTGCTGGAGCCTGTGTACTCTCAATTCACGCTCAGCTTTTTATAGTAAATAAAACAGGGACCTTTATTTCATAGTGCTGTATTTTATACGTGGTTTATTTATGATGGCTCCTCTCGAGAATATGATCCTGCCCTGTCAGTATTTTTAGAAGTTGGTCTAAAGCCAAAGTGCTTTAGATGTTTTTGTACTAGAAAGTTAGAGAGAGGCATAAAAGTTACTGCTGAAATGACCAGCAATTTAATAGTGACCAGCAATTTATTAATGACCAGCAAAGTTCATTGTGAATATTCTGGTGATTTTGATTATTTGGTTTTTTAAGCCTCACGGTTATACAACACTCAAACAAAGCTTGGCCCAGTTCAAGCTCCTTGGGTTATTGTTAGAAATTCCCTGATGGCCTTGGAAGCATTGTGTTACCGTTGGTTAACATTTCACAATAACCTTGACAAGTGTGAGAGAATAAGGCCTCCCAGGTAAAATGAAATCACAGATTATGTGGGTCGCCAGCAGCTGTTTGTTCCTTCTGCCTCACTTAAACACGACCGTATGGTGTGTGGTTTGTCGACACACAGGGAAAAGGCTGCTATTTTAAAGTATGTGCAGTCTAGCTAGAACACATGGTTTGGGGGCAGATGTTGGGATGTAGTTAAAAACTGTTCATACCAATAATAAAATTTTGAATGTGTAGTAACAGCAGCTATATTTTTTGCAATTTTCTTTTGCACTTACAGCTCCCAGCCAAGGTGCAGATTAAGTTAATAGGCCTAGCTGATAAGTGAGCATTCTGCAGCCAACAGAGTAGTGGCTTCTGGAGGAGTAAATAGTAACTTTCTAAGCTGCAAATGGATAATGTGGAATTAAGCGTTTGATCAGACCAAAGATGTTATGAAATTGCAGGTGTAAATAGCGCTAGGGTGTCTTAGAGATAGAATCGTGCACAGTTATTTAGGTCAGTGGTAGTTTTTCCAAACTTTTCAAGATTTATAGCAAGCCAGAAGTACAATCAGTGTTTGGGACTCTGCTATGTATTTCAAGCTTGGAATTGGAACATGCTGGGTTGATTCTTTTTGCTCACAGCTGTCAAATGCTATTGTGGATAGGAGGCTAGTAAATGAGTTATAGGGAGAAGACTTCTAAAGGTAAAATCACAGTAGAAAGACCTTTAAAAACAAGATTACTCTGAAAGAACTACATATATGTTGTATAATAAAATCTTAAAATAGCTTGCCTAGTCTCTTGTGGTCTTGCTATTACTCTTGTACAGGGGTCCACTTAAAAGCTTGAAATCATAGTGTTAAATCTGGTATATTGAGTTCTTTAGTGGGATGTTGCAGGCAAAAGTTATGTGTAGCTTTATTAAGAGAGTGTTTGAAACAGATTAATTTTATGGCACTGCATTAATGTAGTAACCTCACAATTTATCATAATTCAAATAAATCAAAAGTAGCTGTGATATAAATTTCAGCCCATGAGAACAATTTGTGCCTTGAATTACAATTCCTCCACACATAGATATAAATGACTGACATATCTCTCACAGGATTTTGGCAAGTTCAACCTAAGCTGAAATAATCTGATTTTGATAGAATCTGATAGGAAGGGAAATACAGTTAATGGGATTTTTGGCACTGAGAGGCAGAAAGGGAACAGGACCCTGTCAGTGTGTGGGACAGAGAGCTGGTTGTTGAGAACTGCATTGAAGATACATCATAGATCAAGTAGTTTTATGTTATTCTATTATTATTTCTATACTTGGAAGATTATCTAGAAACAGTGGTCCCTTGCTTCACTTTTGGTGAATGATGGTTTAAGAATATTTTAAAATAATGCCACTGTTTCCTCTGGTGAAGAGAATGCTGTAAAAGCATTAGGAAGCTTAGGAAGGATGTGTAATTTCCATGGAACTCTGATATACATAAAGCCAAGTGGGAGAATGGAATAGAGATGTCCAAGCTGTTCTCAGGGACCTGGGCAATCAGATGAAGTTTTGACCCCAAAATCTAAGAACTTGCTTTTCCCTTGTAGGGGAAAAACCCTTTCTGTGTCAGGCACAGGGATGTGGTCGCTCCTTTGCTGAATACTCGAGTCTTCGGAAACATTTGGTTGTCCACTCAGGTAAGAATCTTCATCTGACATTCTGTGATCTGTCTGAAAAAAGACCTTTATTGTAGACTTTGATTTGATTTCCTTAAGAAAAATCCTGGTTTCTACAGAACTTGTGGTCATAGTGGTTTTTGAATTCCCTTTTGTGTTGCCTGTAGCCTGTACACTAATCTGTTAGGTTGTTTCTGTTTCTAAATTCAAATTGCATTGTAAAGATTATTTTTTAAATTGTTTCTAAAATGTCATGAAGTTGAATATCTTTTTCATAGCTGCCATTTGGTTATTTAAAAGAGAGACTCTAGCATCTCTGCATATTAACCACAGCCATTTGAATATGAAATCTCTTGCAAGTGGGTGTCTGCCATAGGTAGGGTTTTCCTTTATTTTTTTCTTACTACGTACTTGTAATTGGACAAAGGTTTAGGTGGAAATGTATTTCTCAAGTGTTTCAAAGCTTCTGCCTCCTGTTTTGATTGATCTATCTTAAATATCATCAGCACAAAATGAAAATGGTGTGTTTGGGGAGTGGGAGATTTTACTGAGGTAATAACATTTGGGATTGAGTTCTCCATGCTTTTTCTGTCCTGTCTCTTTGTCTTCCATGCCACTGAGCCAAGAAGTATGCACAGCATGCTTGTATTGTGAAAATGATGACCTGCTCTGGAGAATGGAAATCCTTTCACAGTGACAAGTCATCATCAAGTCTCTACTCAGTAACATAAACCAATGCTGCAGTTCACTGTGTGATGGCAGGAGACAACTTCCTTGCCTCTGGTCATTTTATTATGTGTGTGGGACATCAAATATTTCCATATCAATGAGTAATGATTTCAAATAATTTGTTCCCTCTCATCAATCTGACTTGAAGACTTTGTTACTCTTCAGATTTAAGTTTTCCAGTGACTGCCATTACTGATATCTAAACCTCTTCTATTCTAGAAGCTTATGGCCCTCCAGGAGACTGGAATACTTCTCATTTGGTTTTTACTGATAAATTAGCACCAGTGGTGTTAACAGCCATTGCAAAACTGTTACTAGTTTTAGTTGAGGAGGTCTCTTCTCCCAATTTGGTAATTCTTGGGATATTTCTTCTCCCTTTGACTCCAAGGAGTGAAGCCCCATCAGTGCCAAATTTGTGGGAAGACATTTTCCCAGAGTGGTAGCAGAAATGTGCATATGAGGAAACACCACTCCCGAATTGGAACAGCTGGCAGCAGGGAGCGAGAGCAGCCAGGTAAAGAAGGGAGCACACTCACTCTGGGGAAAAAGTGCTGGAAAAAAAATCGGGATGGTCAAAGAAAAGATGTTTGTCCTGATAATGAGACCACAAGCTGCTAAGAAACAAAAGTCTGTTCCTCTTGGAGATGAGGACTGCTTACCCTCCCCTTTTCTAGGACAGAAGACAAACGTGTATTTTTGTATGGTGGTCAAGGGTCAGATATATTTATTGTTTCCAAAATCAATATGAATCTAGTTGGGTTTTTTATGTGGATTTTTCCCTTGGTTATGTTTTCTTGTTGCAAGCACCCCGGGTTTTTACACAACATGATTTATTTAAAGAGAAAGTGAATCCTGCATAAGATCCCACCATAGTAACGTTCAAAACAATAAACTTAGCACTGGATGCCGAAAATGAGTAGGAGTGGATAGAGTAGGTGTCTAGGGAAGAAGTCAGCATGACTTGAAGTGGGCCAGGGATTGTATCTTATATTGCAGTGTCATTGCATCATGAGAATTTTACCCTTTTTTTCATAATAGAATCACTGATGGGCAGCAGTTTGCTGGAAGAATCAACAGTGCACAGTAAGAATCTCATCTCCATGAACTCTCAGCCCAGCCTTGGTGTTGAGTCTCTGCACTTGCCAGACACTGAGTCAATTATTGGAGTGGAAGACGGTGAGACCAGCTGCTCTTTTTTCCGCCCTCTTATATGTGGTGACTGAGATGGGATCGATCATTCCTCCTTGAGGCTCACCATATTGCAGTGGGATGAATGAACATTGCTTTAACTGCACAGAGGGGTGGGTAGATAGTGGTTGAATCCTAAAACTAGAGTTGGAGAAGATCTGCTGGACCAAGTTTCTCTCTTGCAGAGCTTAAAAGGTGAAATCTGCTGCTTAGGTGTCACTTAGCCCATGTTGTGGAACGCCATTTCAAAACTGCTTATGCAGTTCATCTCCTAAAGCCTAAAGTGTTTGTTTTGCTGGAGCACCTAGGAGCCCCAGCTAAGGACCAGGACCTCATTGTGCTAGGCACTGTTCAAATATTCAGTATCTTGAGCAACAGGCCTTCCTTCCACCCTTTACCTTCAGAGACTATATTCTAATACATCTCACTGTCAGAAACTGACTTACTATATGAAATAAATGTACTACTTGATATCATTTGGTTACATTTGCTGTGTTCTGTTCCTGCTTTTTCCCAGTCATTTTTCTCCAAAATTTGTTTGGTATATCAAGCTCTTTAAATGAGTCTTCCACATGGTGTTTTGAATATTTTGTTAACTTGAAGAGTCTTCAGAACTGGCATTACTGAGAATGCAAGAGGTTTGCTAAGGTGCTGTGTGTCTGGAATAGCTTCTGTGCAAGGAAATGTCTAGAGTTTATATTTCTCCCTAGATGAATGGAAAGGTAGTGCTGCTGCTGGTATAGGTATTGTAACCTGGAGGTTCCTGCAAAAGCTCCCCCAAGTACCTGGGAATCAGAGTCTGATACAGTTTGGCTGCCATCTCAGCAACTGATGGGAGATACTCCAGTGAGATGTCTTTTCTACAGTATTTTTGTAGGTTAGCTGAAAGGCTGTAAATCCTGTAGCTGAATATAACCAAATATTTTCATAAAATGCAAAAATCCAGAACCATATTTGAAACTCTTTATTTCCATACCATTTTTGACACATATTAAGAGACTACAGCTCTCTTTTAGGATTACAGAAATGTAATCCTCCTTTCAGAACAAAACTTTGTTTAGCAAGAGAGATGTGAGTTTCAGTTACTTAGTTTGATGCTTTTATTTTCATCACATTTCTGCAATTTCTGTTTAGGGACCAATATGAAGACTTTGTTATTATATTCATGTATGTCACCTTAGGATTTGTTAAAAGGATATGGCATAATAATTTTAACTTTTGTTCCTCCTTTTTTAGGGTTTCCCTTTTCAGTTCACATACTTGGAAATCTCTTTTTTTTCAGCACCATTGAATATTACTATGGAAATCAGCAAACAGTTTTAGTAAATACCCTTTAAAATGTATGTATTAAAATTTCAGTCCCATTGGTCCAAATATATCCATACAAAGAGGCTTTAAACCACAGACTTAGAGCATGGAAGTAATCTTCTTTCCTTCCTCTTTCAATGTGGCAAGGCACAGTGACAATATGCTTACATCACTGCTCTTTTCCAGGGGGTACCCAGAGAAAGAACAGCCTCTGTGTGTCCTACACAATTAAAACTGGTACACAGGTAACAGCCTTCCTGGAACC
Organism: Cisticola juncidis; assembly: GCA_013400215.1. NCBI lineage: Eukaryota > Metazoa > Chordata > Aves > Passeriformes > Cisticolidae > Cisticola > Cisticola juncidis. The sequence goes on along the minus strand of VXBR01004631.1, from coordinate 1,460,180 downwards.
CTCCAAGGAACTTAAGCCTGTTCTCAGTGTGGAGACTGAGTCAAAAACGAGGATGCTGCAGTCTGGTGCATTCAGCCTGTAATGTTGCAGTGTGAAAGCCCTGGGCCACAAATTCTTGGATTTAGTACTTTGTTTTCATTAAAAATGTAATTATTTCAGTTTTATATCTTTGTCTAATATGGTAGCTCTGACAGGTACTGTATTTCTCATCTGATGATAAGGTTGTGTTGTTAGAGTGTAAGGAAAAAAGGATTGAGGTGACAAGAAGAGACATATCTTCTATTTAAGTAAGTGAGGAAAAGATGATTGATAAAGAAAACTGAGCAATACAGAAACATTATATCCATTTTAAAATAGTTTAATGTCAAAGTGCAAAATTCTCAGAAAACATTCCAAGTGGCAAAGATTTTTGTTTTTTACATGGTTATTAGTGTCAGGTAAAGGGAGATCACTAAAGTGTAAAATACACCATTCAAGATGCACCAGGCATTTGAGTGCAACATGCTGGCAGGCAATACCTAATCTTTTCTCCTCCAAAATCCATCTTTGATATCACAGCAGTCATACAGTCAAAACAATAATTCAAAGCGATGCACTGTTTAATTGCAAACTTCTTCGTAACTTTGGTTGTTTTTTGGGTCAAATGAATGACTTAAATTGGTAAGAAGTTGAAACACTTTCAAATCATGAAACTTGGGAGATTTTTTTAATACAGGAAGACTATTGCTTCTTACTAATGGAGGGCAGAAGCAGAGCTGGTAGCAGGTGAATGAAGAATTAACACCAGAGAAAGACTTCCCTTTAAGTCTTCTCCCAAGGTGGGTGAAATCCTGGTATTTGTTTTTGTAGAAATACCTTGTTTGAAAGCATTCTAGCACAGTGGAAGGCATTCTCCCCTTTCTGTGTGCTTCTGTGGCATGAACGCAAGGAGTTGATAATTTAGGATGCATCTCTTCAATCTTTCATATCTACTTTTATCCAAAGATAGTGCTTGAACCTCTTTAACTTGTTTTGTTGCCCATTAAAGGGAAAGCACTCACGCAAGGGACACTTTTGAAGACTAAGGGAGGCTGCAGGGCTTGCTGGGCTGAACAAGACATGGTCTAAACAACAGTTGTTTCTTTTCCCTTTACTAAGTTCTCCCATCTCACCCCACAGCAATTCTTAGGTGTCAGCTTAAACTATTAACTTCCTGAGGATTAACCTGGAGAGTTTTGAACAGAAAGGTCAAGGGCTGATTGATGGATTCTTCTGCGAGCTTTTATGTTGCCACTCCCTTTGCGCTCTGTTCCTCCTGAGGTACTCCTTCCTGTTCAGTACAGTCATCCTTTTCACACCGAGGCTCGGGCAGCCTGCAGAAACAGTGATGATCTAATACCAGAAATGGTTTGCCCCATGCATATGAAATAGGGATACAGTCACAGGAATTCAGAGAGAGAAGCCACAATGCTTAGTAAGAGCAGTGAAATTGATTTAATTTTTCCTACACTAGATTATAAAAACTGGAATGCATTCGTGAACAAGGAAAATATTTTTAGTTAGATAGAAGAGCTGTACTGCACTGTTTTTCTTACCTGTGAACATCAGATTCTTCTTCCAGCAAGTAAGTGGCATCTTTCCCTTTTTTCCTTACAAATTCTTCGCTTAGGCCAACCTGCTGGAGGGTGTGTCTGTAGCGACGCTCTGCTCCTTGTCGAGCATCACGCTGTGAAATCAAAACTTACACAGTAAATACACAGAACTGGGGATTCCCTGTCAAGTCAGCTTGCTTTGAAGTGCACACTGACACTCCTAATGGACACTAGAGGATAACATAACCTCCTGTCCAAAATTTTTGTAATCCATACAGTACACCTACCAAAACTGAACACTAGGACAATGTCGACATTTTGCAAAGCCAGAACTCACATTTTCCTACTTCAGTTCTTTATTTTATTCCTTTTTCTTTTCTCCTCCCTCTACCACATTCCAGTCTTACCAGACTGGTATACTTGTGTCTGAGTATGAACTCTGACGCTCAAATCAAAAACGTGCAGAAACAGTTGTGTGAAATCCTGTAAGCATGTTTGCTTTTAAGTGCTAAGAACTAACAACAGTGAAGTTAATAAATGGAGAGTGCCTGTGAAATAGCTTCATATCAGCTCAATTAAAAAACAAGCATCTTGGGTCCTATATCCCTACTTCCTCCAAAGGAACCCTGCAAACCAATGTAGTCTGAGATGAGAGTTTTCCAGAGGGACTGGCCAGTCCCTAAAAATTAAGGTGTTCTATATGGAAGGACAGAAACCTAGTATCAACATGAGTGAACACTATTGACAACAGTGAATTCTTACCAGTCTGGTACATGGAAACATTACCAGTATTTATCACACATGTGTGTTCTTTGCCTCCATGATCAGAACATAAAGCCTGATCCAGGAGGGTACTTTCTGTTGAGAAAATTTAAATCAGCAAATTGTCAATGTATTGTCACTGTCTCTAACCAGCTGTAGTTCCTGCAAGGACAGGGAACTGAAAGAGAAAACCCAGGGAAAAGATAGAGTACAGATTGTATCTACACCTCAGGTGCAATAGAGATTTGCAGCTGGTACTTTGTGATGGGTGAGATGTGCTGAATGCAGCCCCAGATTGCAAAGCCTACAGGAGATAAAAGTGACATAATCATTATTAATGTTCCTCTGTAGCAGCAGAGGTACAAGGAAAAGTGCTAAAGGAGGAGGTTTTAAGAAAAGGTTTTGCATCTCCAGACTGTAGTCTATGGTATTCAGGTGCAGAATAGGTATTTATTTAATTTCTGATGTGATAAGGCCTTGATTTTCATCAGACCATATACTGTGATTGCAATACATCCTAGGAACCGGCAAGCTCCTAGAAAAAAGCCTGAATGTTTTTTTTCAAGTGGTAGGAAGGAACTTAAATTATACTTTGGTGGCTTTTCCATGTGTTATTTTGAGTGCAGTCCAGAGGCTATGCAACTATTTATACTTTCTTATCCATGAATTAATTTGAATTAATGCCTGTCTGAAAAGAAAGACAATTTATCCTATTGCCCAGAAACACTCAGGGACTTTGACCAGTTACCTTGGTGACCTGTTCGAAGAGGAACGGTCTGTTCTTGACTCGTAGCTGCATTTCTTCCAGCTCCTTTCTGTATTCTTTTGTTCTGTCCTGCAAATTTTGCCTGAAATGGAAAAATTGCCTGTCTACCATAGGTTCCCTCTGACTGTAGCTGATCAGGAACGAAGAATTCTCAGTAAGTGTTTCATTCTTTAAATCACTTTGGTAATTCTCTTGATTCTGAATTCTGGGAAAAAACCACCCTATTGCTGACAAGTTATGGACCTATTAGCAAAGCTCTTTTAGACTGCAAGCAAGGAAACAGTGTTCAGATTTTTAGAAAAACTTGTCTCTTATGTGTTCTTTATCAAGTTACAAATTAGAGTTGACTGGCTTGTAGAAATTAGTTTGTACAAATGTTAATCTAAAAGAAACAGTTCTGTATGGAAGAAGTGTGGAATGGTCAAGATATCCAAATGAATGTGGAACGGATACAGCAGCCAAAAAAGGTTAGGCTAGGAATGTTTTTAAACCCAATCTGTCCTAAAGAATTATCTGATGATCCTCAGTTAGTAGAGCAAACAGTTATTTTTATGCAGAGTCGGATACTGACCTGTTCTGTTTTGACTTCTCCTTTTGTGTTTCCTCCAGACTTTTATGAGGATCCAGTGCTTTTGCTCGGCTATTTACAGACTTTTGCATAGCTTGACACTTCATTTTCTGTTTCTCCAGCCAATGAATTCCTTCTTTGTCCGCTTCCTTTTTTTTATCTTGGGCATATCTATACAGAGAAAAAATTACTGATGAGCCCATGTGGACTGCTAGATCACATGCTAGATGGGAATTTCATTTTTGTAGTCCTCTAAAGAGAAAAGACAAAATTTCAGCCATACAAGTGTGCAGTTTCCAAAGCAACTGGAAGACAGAGCAAGATTTAGCAAAGAAACAAGACAGAGAAACATTTAGGAAATTTATTGTTGATGTGGTTGATGTGACGAGGGAAAACACTGGTGTTTTTTCCACCATATTGTTCAGTAGTTGTACAGTCTAGTAGACAAACTTTTCTACCTACCTAATAGCTGATTCCCTCTTTCTAGTTGCATCTGTAATAAACACAGGAAGGGTGTTGGAAGAGAGAGAGGAAAGTCCAGGCAGAGAGTGACTTTTTTGCACTGAAACCTTGGAAAGCTTCTGAGAATCCTGAAAGAAATGAAACTTCATTCAGTGTATTTGTTCACAGACAGTTGCTAGTGCAGAATCTCCTCTGTTATTTGCCTACCAAAGAGAACAGCTGGGGTATGAGAATGCAGTCACTCTTTTCCACCAGCAGAGATTTACATGTGGATGGACTGAGGGACAAGGGGAAGGAGACATGATTAGACCTATGAAAGGGTGACTGTGCCTTAGCTGTCATAGCTCATTCCATTGTGTAGAATTTTGTTCTCTTGTTTGGCCTAGACTTCTGCAGTACTCCCAATACAAGGGCAGAGGTAAAAGGATGTTAACCATTAATAATTAAATGCCATAAACTTGAGAGGTTGGTATCTTGATAGGAGAAAGCAGTACCACAGAAATATCCTGGTATCTCACCTTTATCTTGTCATTAGCCTGCCTCTGCCTGGCATGGAGATTGGAGGTTCTTAGCTTGAATGGTTTACTACGAATTGGCTCTTTGATTTCTTGTCTCCTTACTGTTTTCCTCTGAAATGCCCAGTAAAGTTCTTCAAAATCCGGTATTGTTGGATTAATCCTTGGTTTGAAGCTGAAACTTTTGTCCTGTAAGAAGCCAAGTCTTTCCTGCTTCGTTCTGGCGGCAGTTCGGGACTGAGGCTCCCTCCGACAGTTGCTGGTATCTATGGGAGCTACGGAGCTCTTGAGCAAATCCTTTGCTCTCATTTGAATACGGATTTCCCTGTAGAGTTCAGCTTCTAAAGGGGCAAAAGGAAAGCAAAGAGAAGAGTATGAGTGACATAAAAGCCTGCAAAATTGCCACTGTCCAAGGCTAAACTTTCCATTATGATGGCAGCTACACATATAGGAGAGACCAAACATCCTATGCTCTCCTTACCCTCTTTTCAGCCCCTCTCTCCTCTGCCTCCCAAGGAAAAATAATTCAAAAATACCAGTAAAACCATGGTAGGGTCTCTTTCTTAGGCATTAATTTCTAGTTATCTCTTACTTACTGGAGCAATAACTGAACAGGACTTCTATTCTTAGAGGGTACTGTTGGAACCCTGGAAGCTGAGAATTCTCAGGCTTTCTGTGGGTACCAGGTAACTTGTGCCCTTTGTCTCCTTTGTCTTGCAGAAATGTTAATCTTCCATACTAGTCTCATGCTTTTTATATGGGACTTACAGCCATGTTGGCTGTGTGGTACAAATGAGTTGTTCAAGTGCACTTTTAATGGATGATGGCTTTTCTATGTAATCTCCTGCAGTAATTGTCAATATTGGAAAAGCTTTTAAGAAAGGAACGTTAGATGGATAGATCACATTTTGTGACTTTCATGACAACCTTTCACAATATGTTTCAGATTATAGCACCAAACTGAACTCTTTCCCTGTGCAGCACTAAATATTTGTGAAAATACAGACAGTTAGCTGGGGGTTGTTTTTTCGCTTTTAGGCAAAAGAAATCAATACTGCTGTTTGCAAAATAAGATGGTTTTGAGTCAATTTATAGGTATTCATTGCCTGAAGTATGAAATATTCATTTCTCCTCCCTTCTCATATGCCAGATAAAAATAGAACAATGGTTTGTACTTTGCTACCTTTTCCCTTTCTAATCTATTTAGGTTAGTACACCCCAACAGAACATTTTCTGATGAAAACTGAACTGCTGTATCCTCAAGGAGAAACCACTGGGAAACAGTAAAAAAGGAGAAAAGGATGAGAAAAGCCATGAGAATTATTAAGGGCTGGCTTAGTTCCCAGATTCAAGCATGAAGTCTGAATTGCTTACTTCAAACTTTCAACTGTGGTGGTTTAAGCCATCTGAAAGCAAGCAAGCATCAAAGGTTTCCCTGGCTGTCCTTCTCACTAGAATGCTCCTGGCATCTACTTCCCCTATTTTAGCACTTGAGCCAGTGCAAGTGGAAAGACAAATGAAAACATCAGAGAATGGCAGGAGAGACTGGACACTATCCCTTAGAATCAAACTAATTGCCTGATTGGGCCTCAGGAAATATTTTTCTCATCTCCTAGGGGCTCTGTGCAGAATAGATCACTTGGGTAGGAGTAAAATTGTCAGATCTAAGATACTGCATGGACCTTCGAGACCTATGGCACTACATCTGTCTTCACATTTGTGCCACAAATCATCTCTGTCCCTTTAGTGTAACCAAAGGTATGGAATGCAGTGCAGGGAAAGGTTCCCAAACTGTGATGTCTGCAGCAAAATGGGTACGAAAATCTGTCTGAAGAGCTCAATGTGCCCATGTTTTCTGGGGAGTGGAACAGAACTGCTGCTGCTGACACTGATACAAGACTACAAAACTTAAGGCACTCTACTGCAAGGGTATCTAAACAAAATGTAATGACCAGTGACACACAGGAGACTCAACACCAGGGGACACTGGCCTTAGGCTCCAAGTAATGCCCTATGGGCCATGATCTTACCTCCCAGCATGGAGACAGCAAGAAACAGGCAGGGAGATGCTTTTACAGAAAGAGCCCTGGCATGTTACCTTTGAGTTTATCTCCAAGAAGTGAGTCATAAGTAGATTTGGGAACTTTTTTACTGGCTTGCTTCTGTTTGGAGCTCTCATTTGTGGTTGCTGCTGTCAGGAATTTTTGTCTGATAGCTTCTTTCTTTTTCTCTTCCTTCTCCAGAAAACTGAAGGGCCGCTGTGTTGAAAGTAGCAGCTCCTTTCTTTTCTGTGTTGCTGTTTGCCTGCGAATCTCATTCTGCTCCATTATTTCCTGATAAAGGGGCAGAAACACATGGGCAGGTACAGGCTGTGCCCGGAATTGTTTCTGACATTCAGCTTCATCCTGGCTTTGCCTTTTGTCTCTCTGTTTGTCTAGTTCAAGAAACATGTATGACTTCATCAACTCGGACTTTTTGCGAGCTTCCCGCAGTGTCATTTTGAAAGGCTGAGGGATGGTGATGGAAGGAATCCAGGGAGATGAAGCGCTTTTTGGCCTCAAGCGAGACTTGGGAAACAAGTGAGGCTTTTGCTGATCCCAGGTACTGTCTGAGGTGAGGTCGGTCAAAGAACTGGACTGCCTTATGTTACCAGATGTATGACTAAGACAAAGACATTACGAAGGGGAAATAAGTGAAATTATTAAAAAACAGAGTTAAAAGAAGGGTGACACTACTGACTGAGAGAAAGCCACCATAGGCTGAGCTGGTTATTAAAATACGGGCCTAGGGTTTGTCATTTTCAGGCTCCATATTTTGCTTTGCTACCAAAGTTTGGTGAGCAGAGCTTCGCTTGTTTTGTTTTCCATGTACAAAATGGAAGTTAGGCCTACTTAGCTTTATCATGCAATTCATTTTGCTGCTAGCACTCTACTGCCAGAAAGGCCACAAGCAAACCATAACCTTCCAACTTTAGGGTTGTCTTGCTAACAGCTACTCAACATAACAGACAAATGCAGGAGAGGCAGTCAGGCACACAGATGCACAATTCCTAACAGTGCCGAACACTAGCATTCCTGGGATGCTGATGGGAATGTCATTACAAGAAACTGCTTTAATGTTATGTTTGAGAGGTTCAGCTAGAAACTTTGTACCTGAGAAGATGACCATATTATTGCTAATAAGAAAAAAACCCACCTGAGACTATCCTGGGTCTCATTAAAATAGCAAGCTTCGCATAGGATGTCTGAGGGTAATTGTGAAAGTGAGTGAAACTTAGGAGATTGTAGGGAAGGAATAAATGCAGGCAAAGGGAAGGATCAAGGTGAATCATAGTGGACCAAGAAAGGAGAATAGGAAAGGAGAAAAAAAGGGGAGGAGACAGAAGGTGCAGATCATGTGTGAACAGATTCCTAGTCAATCCACTTGCTGGTGATGGCCGCAGTCTCTTCTTCATAAACTATTTCCTTTGTAAGAGTGTGCGTGACCTACTAGTGAATGCCAAGCTAGACTAACCACAAGGAAAGTCGGCTGAGAGCTCAACCTTGGAAAGATCACAGCTCTGAAGATTGGATACTGGACAGAAATGTGTGTGATCTGCTGCCACATTTTAAGCATGATTAGCTGATGAGTGAGGTGGGGATTTGTGCTGTTCGTGTTTTATGTGAATGCTGCTCACGTGGGCACCTACTGACCCCATCCTCCCTGCTGTGACTACACTTGTGGCCGGTGTTTTGGTACTACACACGTGCATTTTGGGATGTCATGCTCCGCCTCCTCAGTGGCCAGAAGGATGAGGAATCCTGCACCACATCGTGCCATCCTTACCAGGAGCCATCCTACCTGAGAGCCTCCCTCAGCTTCTCACGCAGAACTTCCGCCTCCCTCCTGAAACCCTCCAGCTCCTCATCTTCTTCGAGCACCTCGAGGTCACCCCATAACTCTGCCTGGCACGGTGCGCTCGCTTCTAACGGAGACCGCCGGCCCCCCATCTCGGGAGGCTGCTCCTTGCCCGGCGGCGGGAAGCGCAGGAGTCGGCGTGTTACAGCCTGAGGGGATGTCGCGTCACCTGGAAGAAACAAAATAAATCGGGGAGTGCCTTTTCGGGGTTGCGCCCCCGCCTCCCCGCCCGGGAGCGCCGCGGCCGAGCCCCCGCTCGTCCAGGGCCANGATGAGGGCCGGGCCCCGCGCCCCGCTCCGCTCCGCCGCCGCCGCCCCGCCGCTCTACGATGTGGTGGTGTCGGGCGGGGGCATGGTCGGGAGCGCCATGGCCGCCGTGCTGGGTAAGGCTGCCCCCACTCACCCGCGGTGTGAGATAACCCTGTGCTACCTCAATGGCCAGGATCCTGCTGTGGGGTCTCCTTGCTCCTGCGTCCTCGTGTGACAACGCTCTAGAGTTGACTTAAAGCTGTTTGGTGAGCTGATCGGTGTTGAGCCTAGCCATGTCAGTGTGTGTGCACAGCTGTAGATGGAGCCATTCATTAGAGTTTTATAGACTGTAGTGTTTCTGTCAAACATGCTCATCCTTAAATAGCTGATAGATAGTATCACCCATAGCTGAAAATGCTTTTCTGATTCTAGAATCAAAGAATGGCTTGGAAGGGACCTTAGCTCTCACCGAGCTCCAAGCCCCTGCTGTGTGCAGGGACACCTTCCTTAGGCCAGGTTGGTCTGAGCCACATCCAGCCTGGCCTCAAACACCTCCAGGGCTGGGACATTTACAGCTTCTCTGAGCAACCTGTTCCAGTGTCTCATCACCTCAGGGCAAGGAACTTCCTCCTAATATCTAGTCTAAACCTACTCTCTTTTACTTTGAATCCATTCCCCCTTGTCCTGTCACTACATGATCTTGTAAAAAGTCCCTCTTTGTCTTTTCTGTGAGCTCCCTTCAGGCAGGTACTGTAAGATCACAATTCAGTCACCCCTAAGCCATCTCTTTTCCAGGCTGAACAAACCCAGTTCTCTCAGCCTTTCCTTGTAGGAGTGGTGCTCCATCCATCTAATCATTATTATCTGATCCCAAATTTCATTTTCTAACCCTGTATTTTAAACATTGGAATACCAAGTTAGAACGGATTTCTGCTTGCTTTGTATCATTAGAGATCCTGAGACTCCTGGTTGCTTCTTTATCTGCTACATGGATTTAGAAGGGTGCTGTAGAAACCTAAAAAAGTAGTGCACAGAAGATCAAAGATCCTGAGCAATAAGTGCTTTGCAAGTTTAAGGGTTTACCTTGCAAGCTTATGTTCTGCTTGTATTATACAAGAGCACGGTGGATTTGAGACAGCATAAGGATCCCCTCCAGCAGTGATATCTAAGGATGACAAGCAGGTTGGGGACCTCTCAGGAGATGAGGTTGTGACTGTACATAATCTAGAAAATATGCCCAGAACACTGCTGTCTTTAGGGCTGCTGTAGTAGTAAACTCCAGATGTTTCAAGGACACCACTTCTCTCCTCAGTACCTTCTGCATCTGTAGTGGTTGGGATGCTGCAAGTGTGGCCAGCTCAGCTGCACTTAACTTGAGCCTTCATTTTTTTTTTCAATTCTCTTTAACTGGAAGTTTAAAATCTAAACTCCCTATGCTATTCCATTGTCAGAATGTAAGGACAGAGAAAATATTAATGTAATTGCTGTGTATCACAGAAGTCTTATTTTGGTCTCTTCTAAAAGGAGAATTTAAGCTCTGGAAAATGTGTTCTGTGCATGGAGTAAACACTGAAGATTTCAATTGATAGTATTCCAGTAATTAATTTTAATTGAAAAATGTCACACATTTGTACAAAAAAGTAAGCATTATGTAAAAGGAAAATACGTAATCCTTGCTTTAGCTGCACAAGGGTTGTCCATCTTAGTAACAGGACTGTAGTCATAAAGCCTTAACATACACAAGTTTACCTGCCTGGTCAAAACCTGTATTGTATATGTATTTCTTTATTAAGTGTTGCATCTACTCTGTCTTATTACAAAAACTCAGATGTTTTGTTTTTGAGATTTTTGACAGGAATATTGTAACAAACCATGTATTTACTTATTTTAGGCCATGATATCCACTTCCATGATAAAAAGATTGCTTTGCTGGAGGCTGGTCCTAGGAAAGACTATGATCACATGCCAGACAGTTACAGTAACAGGGTCAGTTCCATCTCCCCAGGATCAGCAACCCTCCTAAGCAGTAAGTGTGATTTTATTGTTTGCATTTTTAACATTTATATTTTAGCTTGTTTTGTTTATACAAAACCCTTTTGACCATGTGCTGCCTTCACCCTAACATCAGTAGAATTATTTGCCTTTGTCTCTGCATGCTGAGTTGTGGTTATTAAATCCAAATTCTCTTGATAACAGGGATCTGTGTTCTGGTACCTTGGTCTGAATTGTTGTTATGTAAATATTTGTGACTTTAGGCTAGTGAAAGGTTGTAAGGTGCTGTCTACAGCACCTGGAGTGTTCTAGTCACAAAAGAATCTTAGTGCTTTGTAATCTGGTAATTCAGTCCTCAATTAATGAGGATTAATTGTAATTTTAAAGAGATATTTGAGCCTTGATTCCTTATGGAGAAAACAGTGTTCTGTACAATAATGGCTGTGCATTTGTGTCTGATTACCAAGTGATGGGACAGTAAGAGTGGTCTGTTAGGTCAGAGGTTCATGGAGAGCTCTTGTTTCTCTCCTGCTGGTGTGTGTTAGCAGTAAAACAATGTGATTCTGGAGCTGTGACAGCACCGAGGCAGACCTGGCCCTGTCTAGGGATGGTGCAAGCCAAGCCTGAGCACAGTCAGGGAAGGGTGGAGGAGAGGATGGGGTGAGCTTCAGTTTTGTTTTGGTCTCAGTGTCACAGGTGAACCTGTATCTCCAGGTATTTGTGTCTTTTTTCTGTTTCAGGCTGTGGTGCCTGGGATCATGTCTGCAGCCTGAGACTCAAACCCTTCCGGCGAATGCAGGTGCCTGACTTAGGGCTGCAGATACACCAAGTGTCTGGCTACTCTGAATTCTCAAAAGTACTTTCATCAGTCATACAAAGGTTTTTCTTTCTATGGTAAAGGGCAGATCATGCTTATGTTCATTTCTGTCCCTTTTTTGTGGGTAGCAGTCTGCTCAGAAATACCTCAGGGTCTTGATGTTCCAGGCTGAAAGGTAGATTGCTAATGGCAGCTGTAGATATTGAGGCATGGGTATTAGGCAGGGAATAATGGTAAAGGGTGTATTGGTTTGGCTGGGATCGAGTTTCTCCTCTTCATGGTAGCTTGCATGGGACAGTGTTTCAGGTTTGTGTTGAAAAGTGCTGATAACACTTATCATCAGGGATGATAAAACATCAGGGATGTTTTAGCTATTGCTGAGCAGCACTTACACATGCCAAGGCTGTGTCTGTTTCTCACACTGCCCTGCCAGTGAGCAGGCTGGGGTGTACAGGCTGGACAACTGACCCTGACTGATAATCCATACCGTATGTGTCATGCTCAGCAATAAAAGCTGAGGAAAAGAAGAAGGAAAGATGGGAAGTTTGGAGGGATGGTGTTTGTCTTCCCAGGTAACCATTATGTTTGATGGGGCCCTGCTTTCCTGGGTATGGCTAAATACCTACTTGCCCTTGGGAAGCAGTGAATTAATTCCTTGGTTTGCTTTGCTTGCACATGTGGCTTTTGCTTTTCTTATTAACCCGTGTTTACCTCAAGCCATGAGTTTTGTACTTTCACCCTTCCAGTTTTCTTCCCCATCCCAGTGCAGGGGAGTAAGGAAGCAGCTGCATGGGACTGAGCTGCCTGCTGGGGTTGACCTACAGCAAGGCTGTAGGGTAGCTTTATATGTCAATTATGTAACAGGAAAGTAGGGATAAAAAACTTGACTTGGAATTACTTTTTGAGCTTAAGCTAAATCATTTAATGAAATTATTTCTGTGGTGCACTTTAGTAGCTGGGAATGGACAGTTATCCAGGATGCATCCTCTAGTTCTGTATTTCTAGATGACTGTGTCTTTTTGCTGTTAAGTCCCTGAAATGGACTTGTTTGTCACAGAGCTTCATGTAATGTATTTTTTCTTTGTAGGTGTGGGATGCTTGTTCAGAAGCCATGATCGTTTTTGAGAAAGATGACTTAGATGACATGGGTTACATAGTGGAGAATGATGTCATTATGTCTGCTCTCACTAAACAGTTAGATGCAGTAGCAGGTAGTGGACAACTTCTTCAATGTTTTATTTCCTGCAGATAGCTTTCAGTTACTTGCCTTTTATTGTGTGTACTAAGTCTTGAGAGGGAGAAATTTGTCTAAGAAGTAACTCTTGAGAAATGGGCAGCTTCTGGAATTGGGAAGGGAGGGAGAAATCTGGCTTCCAAAGGCTACAGAGCAGCAAAGCACTTGCATACGTAGTTCTCCAGAATATAGTCTCTCCAAAATTTGGCTTAATTAAAAGATCTGTAGCTCCTTGTCCAGAGCAGGCCTTGCAGTGACAAGGGGTTGTCCATATCTGTTCTTTCAGGGCACCTTGAGAACTGCAGGGTGAGCTCCTTAAGGCAGGTGTGGCCGTGGCTGTTGTAGCGATGTTTCCTTTTTGCGGGTCGGTGTCCTGCTGTGACTGTGGTGCTCTGTGTTCCCATCAGGGCGGGTGGAGGTGTTCTACAGGAGCAGAGCAGTCGGGTACACCTGGCCCCTTCCTTCCCACAGCTGTGACACAAGCCCGTGGGTCCAGGTTGAGTTAGCTGATGGACGCAGACTTCAGACCAAGCTGCTGGTAACTAAGCTCTTAATTCCTGTTGATAAGGCATCATCTCTAACCCAAGTTCTTTCCACTGGACTTAGTTCTGATTTTGTGTGTGCCGCTCCACCCACGTGGAGTGCTAGAGTGAGGTGAGTGGCTAACCCTGTCAGAGAGGGTGTGGGATACTGGGCATGGCCTTCTCTCTGCCTGGTGCAAGGAGGTGCTGCTGAATTCGGGAAGAGCAGAAGGGGCCACCTTTTCTGGTTTCGGGGGATTTTTTTTTTCTGAATGAACAGACAATATATAGATGCAGGCTGAAGATTTTAGAGTGAAATACTAGCTCCTAGTCTTTCTAGGAGCTGCTGAAGAAGTTGCTTTGCATCTCTTTGTTTTACAGATTGGTGCGGATGGTCATAACTCTGTGGTCCGGAAGGAAGCTGAAATTAAGAACATTGAACATCACTATGACCAGTCAGCTGTGGTGGCAACTCTCCATTTATCTGAGGTAAAATTCTGCTAAACTGACTCTTCTGTAAGTAGCAGAACCTAAGAGGGTGATCTGGCTTGCTGTCCACTTGCTTCTTTCCACTGTAGGCCACAGACAACAATGTAGCATGGCAGCGGTTCCTTCCCACCGGGCCAATTGCGCTTCTTCCGGTAAGGGGTCTCTATTTTTTAAATGTTTTTAGAAATTTTTATAGTCTAGTAACTTTATTTCTGTCCATGCCTTTCTGTGTTGGTTCTGGTCCTTAAGAATTTGCACATCTGCCCTTTACTCTTCATTTATTGTGTTTTCCCTTCCAGCCATCTCACTTTATCCTTGGCATTTCCCACTTGTAACAAGTTAGGCTGGAACTGTAATTTTCAGAGGGACTGGTGTGAGGTGGGGCAGCGGGGAAATCTTTGCACTGAATATTTTTTTTTCTTCTTTTTCTCTTGATATTTACCCTTGACATTCTCTTAAACTAGCTGTCTGACACTGCCAGCTCTCTGGTCTGGTCTACATCTCATGACCATGCATCAGAACTTCTCGCCATGGATGAGGAAAGCTTTGTGGATAGCATCAACTCTGCCTTTGTGAGTATCAGCCTTATGGCAGGGAAGAGGCTTAGGAAATAGAATGGAATCCTGTAGCTTAAACTACAGTAACGGGAGAGGTGAATTCTCAAGTTCCTTCCTCTGGTGAGAATGATACTAAAGAGGCACTTAGCAAAGAAAAGATGAGCCCTTGGGACTGAATTAGCTTAGTTCTGAAAGTCACAGAGGTTAACCTAAATTTCCAAAAGGTAGGAGGAGGAGGCTCATCTTACTTGGAAATTTGTATGTCCTAAAATGGTGAAGATAGTTTTTTCTACTGTATAGTTTTGTTATAGTTTTAAGTGGTTAAAATTCAGTATTTAAAACTCAGATCTTTTTCAGCTGGGTTCTTTTAAGGCTCTAGTTTGGGTCAACTTCCAAAGGTTTGTTTATCTCTTTCAGTGGAGCAACATAAATCACTCAGACTTCATTGACACTGCTGGGGCCATGTTCCGTTCTGCCCTTTCACTGCTGAAGCCCTCGGGGACTGGAGTCCGCCAGCTGCCCCCAAGTGTTGCTAAAGTGGATGCAGAGAGCCGAGCCACGTTCCCTCTGGGGCTGGGGCACGCCACACACTACGTCCAGCACCGCGTGGCTCTCATCGGGTACGGGGCAGCCCTTGGGTGGCACGTGCTTAGGAATGATGTGAGGATAGCAACTCCCAGTCAGCAAATTAGATGATAGAAATAATATAGAGTTCAGTTTGACTTTACCCACCTACCTTTGTTTTGTGTGTTCTCGTGTCCTTTTGTATGAGTCGCTTTCTGTCCATTATCTGTGCTGTCTGTGTAAATTGAAAGATAATTACTGCCCTTTCCTGGTTTGTGCAGTCCAGTGAAACAATCCAGTATCTCATGCTGGATTTGTACTGCCCCTTACATTGTACCAGCCATTCTATGCACCAGTTTGAGTTTTAAACTTACCTTTCTTGAACAAATGACAAAAAATTACACCATGTGGGATGTCAGAGACATTTGTATGGTGGCATATCAAACAGGAAAATACCTCATTTCTTATATTCTAAGGTCACATGTACTTTCTCCTCTGGCCCAGCTGCAGTATGGTGGTAGCTTTTAGTAACTCTTGGATGCTGTGCTACACCTCTGTGGGGTACACTTTTCATCTTTCCCACCTGTGAACCACTCTATGCTTGGGAGCACACTGTGTTTTATAGCTTGGTGAAGTACATGATCTTGCATTTCATATCACAACTTCATTTAATTTCTCTAACTTTGTGACTCCCATATCAGTGTTTGTCTTTGAGCTTTACAGGTAAGTGTGTTCATAGAAGAACTTGATTTTGTTTCTATTCAATGATAATCCCACCTCTCCTTTATACTCATGATGTCTGTCCACTTTGTGTTTGTGCAATGTGCCATTGACAGAGCTCCTGTGGGGCTGAGGTCACTTAGAGAAGTGTAAAGGCCTGTTCCATGTGTGATCTGAGAGGACTTTGGCTAGTCACCTCTTTGTAATTTTTCCTTTCAGACCTGCTTTTTGTTACCTCCCCTTTGTCTTGCTCCTTACAACTGGAGAGGCAGTCAGGTAGTTCAGCATAGCATGCAAGGAGGTACTGGATAAAGCACATATGCTGCTCTAAGGTGGTTCATTGCAAAGAGGTGAGGAGTGCTACGCTGATCCCCACTTGGGTTTGTCAGCCACTGTGGCTTTCTTTCTTCAAGAGGGGAAATAAATTTCTGTCTTCTCCTGCTCCAGGGATGCAGCACACAGAGTCCACCCACTTGCAGGACAAGGAGTGAACCTGGGCTTTGGTGATATTGCCTGTTTAGCTCATCACCTCAGTGCCGCAGCCTTCAACGGGAGCGATCTGGGTAAGGATCCAAGCCAAGGCAGTGGCACTAAGGGATTCGTCTTGCAGGCCTTTGCTGCAGCACCTCTGGTTAAGCTTGCTGCTGTCTTGTGTTTGAAAGCTTTGTTGAAGCAAAGCTGTTCTGATGTCCACTGGCTGTGGAGCAGTTCACAATTCCTGGATGCAGTTTCCATCCCATTAGTCCTAAAGCTGCTTTAAAAAAAATAAAGCTCTGCAGGATGGCAGTTAGAGACGTGGTTAGATGAAGAGCATTAGCTCTTGGAAGGAGGTCTTTATTGAGATCGACCATTTCTCTGTTCTCTTTCAGTTGATAGAGGAAACTGCTCTATAGATAAGATGTACAATTGTTTGTGGTACATCAAGTGTAATAGAAGCATTTAATTTTCTCTTTCAGGCTCCTTAAACCACCTCCTCAAGTTTGAAACAGAACGTCAGAGGTATAATGTCTCCTTGATAGCTGCTACTGATGTGCTAAAAAGGCTGTACTCTACCACACTGCCTCCTCTGGTGTTGTTGAGGACGTGGGGATTGCAAGCAACAAATGCTCTGCCTCCTGTCAAAGTAAGGATCTCACTTCAGTGAGGGCTGTAGGAATTATCCAAAACTATTCAGGAAATATGCACAAAATGTAAAGATCTGTGTTAAATGAAACATTTTTGGTTGGAAAATACTGGTTTGAACTAGAGGCTTTGCATCCTGAATGGCCTGAGGAGTGCCTAAATGACTGATGGCTCAGTAGTGATGTGGGTTTTTTTTTTTTCCTGCAGCACAAGAGAATATAAAAGAACCGAGTGTCTTATATTCTGTATCAGTAATTAGGAGTTAAAGGTCATCAGAAGTCTTTGGCTTTATTTTGCTATGGAATTAAAATGTCAAACCTTGAATTGTATTCCAGCAATGCACAGAAAAAGCAGGCCTGTGAAGACATCTTCACTAAGACACTGGGTGACTTCATAGCTGCAGTGTGCAGCCCACACTTTCCTTTTTCTGTGCTGTTTTGCCTTGTGAACTGTTCCCTCATGGCAGTTCAGTTCTCTAAAATGGAAATTACCCGAGGAAGGCAGTGGTGAGGAGGTTCTGTCTTAAACACAGACCCTGTGTTTCCAGTGTACCTGCCTGAACTCCTCAACCTCTTGACCTGGTTGCTGGATTTTTGTGAGGTTCCTTAAGCCCTCTGCTCTCAAAGCTCCCAAGCACCAGCAATTAGATTCTCATTTTTGGATTTCCATTTTTATTTCATTTATTCTCCATCTTCATATTGAACAGAGGTGCCCTGTTTCCTCTTTGTTATGGTCACAGTTGAGACATTTCCTCAGTTGAAAATCAGTACATTCCTAAGGCAGAGCAGCTGCCACTGGCATGGTGTCTTCATAGGGAAGACTATGCTGCTGCTTCAGTGCTCAGAAATTTTTTTTCTTTCTCTGTTTAAAAGGAAAAACAAACAAAAATGTATTTTCTGAGCACAGAACCCATTGGTGATACTAATTTTGTGCTACTTGGGAAGAAAGGGAATGCTACAGTTTTGTTAATTTTCTAGGACATAGGAATAGGTTCTCTGCATGTGGCTAGAAAGACCAGGTAAGAACTGTTGTTCATTTATAGGAAAGGGAAGGTGCCTAAAGGTTCTTTCTGGAACACATGCTTATTAATTACTTCTCTTTTTCTTCTCTTTTAGGAGCAAATCATGGCTTTTGCCAGCAAGTGATTTGTTGTCAGTCTGCCTGTCAGCAACTTGCCTATGAATGCATTGCCCTTAAAAAGGACTTGAATCTTTGAATTGTTATTTTAATTTACAATAAAACTGAGGGATTGAGCTGTGTATTACTACACCATCCACTGGTTTATGGAAAAGATGGCTCATTTGCCCTCCTCAAGAGGATTTAGGGTTTCTTTCCATAGTACCTTGATGTCCTCAGCCACAGAACTAAATGTACAATGTGCCTTTACTTTGGGCCTCCTGAATTGAAGACTGAGATGCAAAGAGCTGTCTGTCTTTTGGCAAACACAGCGCTGAATTTTTCCAACAGCTGCTTGATTTTTAATAGCTTCTGCTGCTTAATTACTTTCAGTTTCTTCTGCTATGATTTCTAGAGCTGTAATGTCACTCCTGGATTCTTGGCACCTCAGCTCAGACAGAAGGGGTAGTTCGCAGCACAGGGAAAAAACACATGGTGGCAGATATATTTTAAAACTCTGTCTGTTGTTCTTTCACCTTTTTCCCTGCCTTTCTCTTGGTGCTTTATTTAATAATGGCATTTTCTTGTGGAACTGGCTAGTCTTAAGGGCTCCATGGAAAAGATACAAGGAAGCAATAATATCTAGGAAAAGAAAACTATAACACAACGTCTTGAATATTGTTAAAAATGCTTTAATTACTAAAATAGACAATTCAAGATATTCTGTCTTAGGTTCCAAACACCAGCCTCTTGCATTAGACATCTGCCATTCACAAAATTAAAGTAAGTACTGCCCATGGGCAAGATTTACACAGTACAGAAATTAACATCAGAAAGAATGAAATGTAAGTTTTGAACTGAAAGCCATTACTTGTGCTTCTGCAGTCACTTATATGAGGCAGTTCTTGTTAGTGGCTGGCTAAAAGACATTACAAAGGCGGAGATAAAAATCAGGGCTGCAGGTAGAGCTCTTCTCTTAAAAGGCTGCTTAATCTTTAGTTTAGCTAATAAATAATCTCATTGCACTAGGGTAAGTGTGAGGACTTGACTGGGTTGTCCAGATTCCCCCACCTACTTGGGTTCAGATGTAAACAGCAGGGGCTCAATTCTGCAATTTCTTGGAAAATAAACTTTTTAACAGAGCTTTTGTTTCTCCCATAACTGAAGGATCATGCCAGTAATAGAAAGCAGCAATTCTGCTTCAGTTAATGAATTGTGCCACTGACAAGTGAAGACCCTGAGCATTCAGATTAAATGCAACTTTGGTACTGGGAAGCAGATGCTCCCCCCAGGCATTTGTAGTACCAGAGTCTGAGGAAAAGAATGCAGAAAAAACAACTTCTTCTGCATAGTACTCTTCTTCTAGCCCCTCCTTCCTTCAGACAAAACCCAGCCCTGAGCCCTCCTCAGGGCTAGTGTATGTTCAGGGGGTAGACAACTCTGCTGCTTCTTTCTTAGGTACAGCATCCCACCTCCCCTTCCCGTTCAAAACACAGCCTCACTGCTGACAGCTCATAGTCCCGAGATCCAGTAAGAGTTTGTCATAGCACTGGCTCAGACTGAAAGACGACTTCTGGATTATTAAATTGGCTCTTTCTCAGGATAGTGCAGCCTGGCCAGTTACCACCACATCCTACTTCGTGTTTTCTGAGAATACAAAATGCTCACTGAAGACAAAATGAACGCATTTGCACTCACTTTGTTCTGCAGACCAGACCATGTACAAGTTTTGCCAACAGTAGGAGGAGGAATAAGAAAGGTTCATGGTTGAGAAGAGGCCACAATTACTTCCTTCATATTCAAACAGAAACTCCTAGAGAGGAAGAAACAACTTTGGTGTGACACCAAGGAATTTCTCAATGTGGATCTCAAGTAGATTCTGGTAAGGAGTGCAGATGTAGAATGAGCATTTCCTGTTTTGAAAAAGCAGCCTGAATTTCTGGCATGATGTCAGTGATGGGATAAGGGTGGATGGGCAAGTATGGATGGCTCCATCCCAACCCTTGGCTTCTTGTTGCTGATTGCACTTGTTCAATCAAAAGCATGCGTTGCACCCTCATGATGTAAAACCTGAGATATGAAAAGGGGTAGCTTAATCAGCCACAGGCAAACTTGCACTGCTAACTAGAGGAAAAGGACTAATGTTCACAGTAAGGCAAAATTCTAAGTCTCCCAATTGTTTGGCATGACCACTGGAGACATGAGTACACTACTTCCTCCCCTTGCTGGAAATTGCCAGTTATTCTCAAATCCAGTTTGCAGAGAAGACACCGTGAGGCCAGTCTTTGGTTTCACAGAAGTGGGAAAGGTGTTTTAGAGCAAACAGGTAACTACAACTGCCCAACAGGGAAATGTTCATCACAAGACATCAGTGGATAAAAGTTTCCCTTAGTTACATGAGTGACTCTTGTGGTGGGGTAAATTCACTTATACCTTACACCTTCCTTGGGGAAGAGAAGACAGTAGAAGCTGCCAATGATTTCATGGGGTAGAAAAAGTGTCTACAGTTGTTTTCACTAGGGCAATGGATGGGTTTCAAATGGGAGAGCACACCTTAGAGCTCACCCAGCAAAAGCCATTGTGGTGCTCAGACTGCTCACAGGTCTCCCTGGGCTGTGCCATGCCTGCTGTCCTTGGGATGGCACCAGACTTGACTGCTGGGTGTGCACCACCTCAGGTTAGGTGTCCTGAATCAGTTCACACAAGAACCCAAAGAGCACCAGCAGCGGAGGGAAGAGGCTGTGGGTGCGCCTTGCTGGGAGCAGAGAAACAGAACTGGCTCTCACAGCAAAGTGAGCTGTCAGATCAGCCATTTCTACTGACTGCAATCTCCTTGTGGGTGGAATGTGACAAGCTCTTCTCCTGGCAGTAGAGTTTCAATAGCTGGCACTGCTGCCTCGTTGTGCCAGCACAACTATGTGTTATGACTACATGCTAAATGAATAAATTTATCAAGTCTGGTAGTCAGATGTATGGTGTAGCTGCACAGACTTGTAAAGGGCAGCAAAACTGGAACAGTCAGGCACACATTCTCCTTAGGAAATGCCTACTGTCTAAAAAAATGCTTGGCAAATTACTATGTTTTACTATGTTTTAGCCAACACCTTTCCCAAAACCATGCCTGAAGTGTACTTATAGCAGGCTGTTCTTGAAATACTGGAATATTCTTGCCATGTATTTGCAAACTAGCAGCTGGATTCTTGGAATACTGAGACTGGCAGCATCCAGAGTTGTTCACTTTTCTCTGAATGACTGTTGATGCTGTTTCTAATTTATGTATTGAACATCTCACAGGCAAACTTAAGTTATGTATGTTTAAAATAGAAAGGGGTAGGGAAAGTTACGTGTCTGTAGTCTGCCACCACATCCAGGAACTCTGTGCTTCTAACAGACTTGCTGGTGAAAGCTGGTTCTGAGCCCCTTGCATATTCTCTGCTGGACTTCAGGCCTTTTAACTTTCATAAGGCAGATTCTGAATCATTTATGGTAATCACAGTCATAAATCATACTCTCACTAGGCACAATGCCAATCCAGGGTAAAGATCTGTCATGTTTCTTTGGTCCATGTTCTGCTCTGTGACCAGTCCCAGCTGAACAACATATCTGGAGATTGCAATTTACTTTCTCAGCCTTCTAGAAATGCTGAAGTCCACAGCAGTATCACAGGTCAATACGTCATCCCCAGAGACTGCAGCAGGTAAAAGGTAGCACCCAAAGTCCAGCTTGTCTCTATGTTGTTTACTTTCTTTGTCAACTATAAAGGAAGAAAAACAAGTTGTTCCTGACAGTTCTCTTAATTAATAAATTGCACAAATAACAGCAACAAATCTGGAAAGATTCAGTAGATAATTAATCAGAAAAATGAGCTAATGCATGGTCATCAATAGAGATTTAACTGTTTTTTCTCACCTGTAAGACTGTGTTGTCCCTAAATCCAAAACCTTCCTTTAATAAAGCAGTGATGTAAGTGAGATCCATGCAGAGGAAAGGACTGGCTGAGTTGTACCTCTCCATGTTATCACAGACTAGAGAAGGAAAAAAGGAAAAAAAAAAAGGATCTCAGCAAAATAAAAGCTTTTTTATCCACATTGTACATTTGAACTGAACTCAAGCCAAAGCTTGCTAAAACAAGCCAACCTCTTCTATTACTGGGTATATATGACACATGGTACATGCTAAAGAGCTGTTCTACAACGTTGGAGAATAAACCATATAGTACACCCAGCTTCTCTTAACTCCATCATAAGTACATCTTTTATTACAGCAACATAATCCACACAGCTCTTTTGAAGAGCCTCTGTTCAACTGGTAACTAGTGCTAGATTATTTTTTCAAAAACACAGCATCACCTCTTTTCATCATCCTTTCTTCACAGATGGCTCCAGTAATGGAGTCCACCTTCTAGGGTGGCAGTTTATTTTATTTTGTCCAACCACACTTGTCCAAGGAAATGGAAGAGGCTATTGCCCAACCAACCTCTCCCTCGCTGCAGCTAAGTCAAGATTCCATGGTCAGGGTGACAGTGACTGGGAAATGTATTCACACTGCGCATCATTTTCTAGAGCTACTGTTACTGCCTTGTTCTACTGGCAGCAAGAGCAGAGTTCACTTCCTTCTAGGAAAAGATGGGCAGCATCCTTCTACTATTGAAATGAGATATAGAAGAATTAGTTCAGGATCACAGAATTGATCTCCTGATGCTCTAAAGCTAAGTAAGTGGTTTGATAATGTTAGGTAACATCTTAGCCTTGTCTTTGAAATAAGCTCTCTCACTATCCAGGGAAAAAATAACAACCAACCCACATTCAAATTTTTGAGCCTAATCCCCCTATTCAAAATCATCCAAGTTTCCAGGGAGATTAGGTTTAACTGAAAAATCACTAAAATTTAGGCCTTATTTTGGAAAAAAAGTCAGTCCTGAACTCCATAATTAAGCATCTTATGCTGAAAAATATGGTCTACTCATTCTCGTGAGAATGATCACAGTCCAGAGGTAACTTGCTTTTAGTCATCAGCAGCCAGGCAAAGTGGGAGCTCTTTATCCACAGGAGGTACAAAACTAGAACAAGCATTCAGGAAAAAAGACAGGGGGAGGGTAAAGGAATGTGGAAGAGGCTGTCAGACTTAAAAACCCTTCACTCTCCCTCCATTTTGTGAATATTAAATAGGATTTAAGGTGACAGACTTACAGAGTTCAGTGCTCTCTTAAACTCAAGAGTTGCAGTTTGAGAGAAAGAGCTCTTGATACAGCAAATTCACTTTCTTTTGTAGTGACATGAACCATCTCCTCCTGAACAGAGCTGTAAAGCCACCAACCCCTCACTGCTCTATCAGTATTGTCTTCTGGATCAGTTAGTTTTTGACTAATAACAGGAACATGACAGGGGTAAGTGAAATAAAGGTTAAATAAATTTGCTTTTCTTCCAAGTCACATTATGTACTGCCTACACATTCATATTTTTGTTATTTCTTATCCAAACCAGTTTCCCAGCTCATGACAATTACCTTCTTTGGCTTTTCTTTCAAAATCTCTCACTTCCAAGACACCTCCGCGTTCATAATCTGAAAAAGATGTGAGAAAACATCATCACAGACTTGACAGTATTTGAGTTCTTTATCTAAGTTGACCCTAGAGTGCAACAGTGATGCTGCACTAGGAGTGAGACCTGTTTGGAATGGAAGACAGAGCTGCAGGTGTAACTGGAGCCCGGAGCACATTTCATGTGCTGAATGCTGAACACCAAACTGCAGTGACAGATAAATGTCACTCCCCCAAGGCATTCTGTGTATCCCCTCTTTCTCAATAACATTCCTTTCTTCTGCTCCCCATGGCTCCAGCTGCCAGGGTTCCTCTGTCTGCCTTCTGGTTGAAATGCTCACAGGTAGTAGGTTATCCCAGATTTACCGATCAGGTTGGTGTCAGCTGCTCGATCATAGTAATAGGAGAAAGCATAGAAGGAACTTCCACGAATCTCATCTGGCTGGTGAAGTTTCCCTTTGACAACCTTGAGTACTTCCAAGTAGCAAGGCTTGAATCCCGTTTCTCCTGTCAGGAAAAACACAGATGGGATGAGCCAAAGAGCATATGCAAGAGATGGAAGAAATACTGGCAACAGGATGAAAAATTAAGGAAGTGGAGATTAAAGCATCAGAACAAGAGCTTATATATCCCTTCCCTAATCCAACACGGCAGCTGCATGCAGGCAAGGACTCTGAAACCTCATCAAATAGAACTGATTAGAGCAGATCATTGCTGTGTCTGACTGAAGTGCCATGCACACTACTTCCATGTCAGGCAAAACTACCACTGACATGCTCTGTGGTCAGCACAATCTTCTACATTTGCTGCCACCTCTTACATAAAATCTTACTTTCTCTCCCCATCACATTGTATTTTTACCAACCCACTCCACACACCAAATCTGCAATTCAGCTCTTATGTTCCCCAACCTGTTCAGGTCTATGATGGCAGCAGACTCACACTCTCTATGCAGCATTACGGACTTATCATTATTAGAGACTTAAGAAACAGTTCTATAAGTGAGGTTAACTATAGGCCAAAATGTTTGTACCCTTACACAGACAGAATTTTTGCACTTTGCTCAAAGCCCCAGAAATACCTGTTTTATTTGCACAAGTAATTCTCAAGATTTCCTATAAAGGTCTGATTTGTAATACGAGATCACAGTCAGAGGACAGGGGTACAGGTCAGCTACTCTTACAGCTTCAGATTTTAATCTATATTTCTCAGAAGTCAACATCTACCACTGCACAGCTATCCTTCATATACCAATCACCATCAGTTAACTGAGGAAATATTTGACAAGGAAAAATCCAGATTCTGGAGATAAGACTTACTGTAAAACAAACAAGTCTCCTTAACTTACCTTCTTTGTTGCCACCGTACCGATATTTCACTCCCCCAAAATGCCACTCTGCCTCCAACTGCTTTGGCAAACAAGAACTTCGGAACATTTGTCCATCCACAACTGGAATGAGAGCAGAGAGGAGAGTCAGAAAGCACAGAATTTAACATAGCTATAGATCAATATGCAGATCCAGAAAAGGCTGAAAGATATTGACTGAAGTCTTTAAGCAAAAGTACAAAAATCTGAGTTGATGGATGTGGCACTAACTGATTACAAATTAAGGACCAGTCTCAAGTCTGGAAAAGTTGTGTCCATTTTGTCCTGCAAACAGCATAGCAGCCAGGCTTGCCATTTCTTAAGGAGATAAATGGTACAAGGGTATCTGGATAATGGCTATTCACCACCAAAGACAAGAAATGAGAGGTGATAAACACACAGATGCACAAACCCTAATGACAGCAGATAACCAAGACAAACAAAGCAACTGAGCAATGAAGAAAAAACCTCCTAAGACAGAGATCAATGGCAACTACAGGATCCAGTGAATGTACCTTTGAGGGGTTCAACCAGAAATACTGTAACTGATAAGAAGAAAACATGATTATTGCTGCGCACACAGGTCTCACAGACAAGGCAAACTTCTAACAGAATGCTTGAGGCAGACTGTGGGACAGCAAAATTTACTATGGGATGCTTAGAGAAAGGCTCAAAGGCTGGGAAAATGGGGAATTAAGGGATCAAGGAAGTGAAAGCATGGCAAACCAGAGGGGACTATAAAAGAAGACGGTCACAAGTAAGCAGACAGCTGGACCGTGTGCTTTTCTGTCCGAGCCTTGTGACCAATCACTGCAGTCTATCCTATCTTCTTAATCTCTACTCCCAACTATTTTTGATTTGAGTACATTCCAGTAATTGTCACAAGTCCATCTAGCTGTCAAGTACGAATCCAGAAGGTGGAAAGACCCCAGGTTCTGGCCAGAGACTAGACAAAAGGCCCAAGCTCTGGGTGAGAGACTGGAAAGACTCACAAATGTGAGTATGCACTCAAGTTAGTGAGTGAGAGTGTGTGATGTGCTTGTGGGCTTCCATCTAGATTAGGCAGTACACACAACACGTCTGGGGAACACAACACATACCAGAGGGGCCTACAAAGTGGGTTTGGCCTAAGCAGCAGCCCTCAGGAAAAGGATCTATTCGTGCTGCTTAAGCTTCTGTGGATGCTTGTAAAGCTGTGTGTTTGTGGTTGGCTATGGTGTTTGTATGCTCCCATGTGTGCATTTCTGGAATTTGCACTTGAGTGTCACTGCTGGCTGATCTCAAAAATAGGGAAAAGCAGCTGTCTCACAAGACAATTCCTTAACAAGTGGTAGCTGTCTTCAGACAAATATGTACCATCAGAAACGTAGAAAAGCACAAGACACAGAAGTGAAAACAAACAGGAAATGGGCTGCTGACACAAGGCTAAGTCTAAGCATCCCTTAATAAATCTTGTATGTTTTACTATATGAAACATACCTTCCACATTCAAAGCTCCAAGCGTTGCCAGTCTTGCAGCTTTTAGTCCAAATCCCAAATAGCTGTGAACAACAAAGACAGATGTTATAGTCTTGATTCCTGCACATCTGGTGTGCTTTACCCATACTCCTCTTCCTAAGTCCTGGAACACCCAAACCAAATTTCCTTCCTCTGATTCCCACAAAGCTCCCCTCTCTAAAATGGAGCTCCCTTTGCCAGAACAATCCTGAGGGCCAAAAGAGTGACACAAATGCAAGAACTACAAAGAGTTGTAAAATGGGTAAATCTAAAACTGCAGGAAGTGGTTAGAGCTGAGGTGGCATTTGTACAAGATGATCATGAAAAGCAAAAATGCACCATCTTAAAAATGAGGGAGAAAGAAGGGTATGTGCTGAGTGCATGGGGAATAGGACAGCCACTCTTATGTAACACACACAAAACTATGTGCTCTTAGGGCAAAGGGCAGAACCTCCCACAGAATGGGAACTGTGGCTTTGTGTGAAATTCACCTGTTTGACTCCATAGATAACTGCTACATTCATTATAAGCTAGAATATGAACAATGCTTATGAGAATGTCATCACACATTGCAGCAACACA
Organism: Cisticola juncidis; assembly: GCA_013400215.1. Classification (NCBI taxonomy): domain Eukaryota; kingdom Metazoa; phylum Chordata; class Aves; order Passeriformes; family Cisticolidae; genus Cisticola; species Cisticola juncidis. Next base: position 1,433,274 of record VXBR01004631.1, on the reverse strand, counting down.
CCCAGGTCAAAATCCTGTTGACCCTTTCATTCCCACCTCTGTGTTTGGCCACTTACCACTTCTGTCATGTAATTTTAAATGTTTGCAAAATATTGAGTGTTAAACTAACCTCCAGCTCTCTCTCAATTTTTAGATGATTTTTGAGTCTCAATTACTTTAGGTGGACTGTATTGATGCCTACAGCAATCAGCAAATGTAAGGAGTAGGAGAGGACAACTATTAGACCAGCTCTGCTGCCAAGTAAGCAGATTCTATAACTGACTGAGATGTTATGTTCACTCCACTGAGGAACAAGTCTCAAGAAAGTCCTCTTTCAAAATCTCCGATCACGTTTAGTTCTGACTACTGGCACAATATCTACCTTTCTGCTTGTTTCAGAATATTTGGCTTAAATCCCGTAATAAGAATTCTTCTCATTAATATGGGCTCACAATGCTTTCTCTTCATTTGACAGACTGCCTAATATTCCCTTGCAGTGACATTAACCACGCTCCTGGAATGTTTCCAGCCAACTAATATCATGTTCCACTTCTGCTGTTCCATGCAGATAAGAAGTAAAGTAATGGTCTCTGCTGCTGGCACCAGGATGATGTGGCTATTAGCTCAGGGGCTGCAAAAAGACTGATTTCCCCAGTGGAAATAGCAGTGTTTTGCTCCTCACCTGTGGGTATAGAGCTTGTAGGTGCTATTAAACATTTCAAATGAGGTAAGAAAATCCGCAGGTGTTTCCTTCAGAGTTTCCTAAAAGTTAAGTAAAAGAAAAAAAAAATAGTTTATATTACGCAATAAAGAATAACCAACTTTAATGTAATATCACAGATATACCCATAGAGCTTACTGCACACTCATCTGATCTGCTTTGAAAACCAAGTACAGTGTTCTAATGGCGCCACTGCTGCAATATCTGCAGCTTTTAACACTGATTTTATTTATACACATCTTTGTGTTACTTCAATGAGTAACAGGGAAGCACAACAGATCAGGATGAAGACACTTTCTAATTGAGGTAATCTGAATTTTTCTAGAGCACTCACATGCTACTCTACTCTACAGAGTCCCCATCGAAATCAGCTGCACTAGAACCGCTATGAATTTTTGCAAGTCACACTAGGCACCTAAACTGAGGTACTCAGAAGAATTAAAAATACCAAGTATAGGCCTCGTTTTCACCAGGTCAAATGTCTTGCTGGGACACGAGGAAACAGTGTGACCACTCACTCCCAGTCTTAGGGCTGCTTCACCTAAATTAGGATCTTGTCTCACCACCTGAGTTTTTTCCTCTCACAGTCTTCCCTCTGTGCACACCTCCATCCCACTGGTACCCTGCCCTAGCTTCCTGACAGACTAACTCACACTCCTGTAAGGCTGAACTCCTTTAGCAATCATTTACTGTTCCTTTGTGTCCAATCCCTAAGCTTTCAGTCTCAGTTTCTGTCTCTCCTCTCCCCATGGCCTCATTCTCCCACCCCTTCTTGCCTCCGTGCTCTTATATGAGACACTTATTCTGGGCCAAGCAGCAGAATCTCTGAGAGAACTGAGGCTGCATGGTCTTGCAGTTACCTCTGAAATAAGATCCGGATCTGTGTTATTTTTTTCTGGAGTCCTAGACAGAAGCCTGCTCAAAGCTGAAAGGGATTTGACAGTATTCAGCTTGAGCTTCTCCTGAGCAAATACAAGTCGAAATTTGTTTTGGGTCTCAAGTTGATTATCACTGAAACGGCAGTCACATCCTTGGCCTCATACACACAGATTGCCATATTTTGAGTTCTGTTTCTAAACCTTACATTATAAAATGTATTTGAAGGAGAGATCCTCAAAAAAATTAGTTTGGAGAAACCAATTGTCTTTTTTCATGCCCTACTTTCACAAAAAATGAAGCAGACACTAGACAGTCAATTTCATAATTACTATGATTGGTTTTCAGTTGCTTTTAACTTTGGCAATAATGCCATGAAACTAAAATCATGCAGTTATCCTCATGTGTTGTCTACTTGCTCGTAATTCATATTTAATTAACGAATCTCTTACTATTACAGTCTTTTGTTCAAAACTAATACAAGAGGAAACATGTGACTGCCTCAGATTGCAGGAAGGAAAGATCTCCCCTGCAATTTAAAGGGAGGTATCCCTGCTAATTCTGTCAGATGGGAAAATCTCCCAGAAACATACTGAGCTTATTTATTTGAACTCAACAACACAGGTGAGAAGCAGACATAGTGTACAAGCAGGCAACATGAACCTGGACTCCACACTGCCCTACAAACCCACACCATTAGTCCTGGCCAGTAGCAAACACTCCAGGCCTTTTCCTGCAAGGCTTGAAGGGGGCGTTTGAATTCTGAGCTGCAGGTCAGCCTATTTCACAGTTCTATTTATTCTCCAAAACTCTGACATGCAACACCCCTTCCTGTTGGTCCAGTGCCCACTTTAGCAGGTGTTATCAACACAAAACAGAGAACAAGCCCAGAGGATACTCGAGGCTTTGCTGAACAGGATAAGGTTGCATGTCATGTTTCAACATAACACACGATTGCAGAATTAAAACAGCCTGATGTGAAAGCCATGTGTTTTGTGGCCACCAAACATCCTTTGAGGATCTCAAGTTCTATAAACAAAAAATGTTAAAGAAAGGATTGCTTCAGAAAGAGTGACATAAACAACATCACAATATTAAGGTACAGAATGCTTTAGTGCCTTTCCATTACTCGTGTAATTTTCTAATGCAAACTGCAGACTTGGGTCCCAGTTCAAACTGTTTCTGAAGAGCTATAGAACTACAAAGAAATTCAGCAGAGGTGTCTGACGGACAGAGAGCCGAATGCTCAAAAAGGAATGAGAAGAAATTGATAAGAAAACAGAGAACTGACTGTGCTACTACTAAAGAAATTTATCCTATACAACACTCTTCCCCTCTAAAATTTAGTGAAGACCTGTTATCAGACTGGAATGGGGGAAAAAGATAAACCAGTCCGTACATTTCTTCCAATAGTCATGAATACTACCTAGAAATGTTCTACATTTGTTGAACACACAGCAATATCAAGATTAATGAGGCTTTCCCAGCCTGAGCCTAGAAAACAAAAGCTGTTTCTTTTTGGGTTTACTCATTTGGCTTTTTTTTTTTATTTATTTCCTCATCATTCAGGCTGCTTTGTTTGCAAGCGCCTATCAGCCAATTGCTGAACTCAAAGGGAACAGAAATACAGATGTTCTGTAAACCACAGATCTTCTGTTTGTGCCATTGCTGACAGAGTGGTATCAGAGAGCACAGCAGTGCTCAGGGCTCTCCACCAGCCTTGCAGTCCCAACCCACGCACTTTTAACCACTCCTCACCTCAAACCGTGGCAGGAATGTGATTTGGGTTGAGGCTCCTCCCAAGTCCAGAATCCCAACAGTTTGCTGGTTCTGACCAGACAGCTGCCCTGCAAACAACACCATCCTCAGAACAGCAGCCCCCAGTGCACAAATGCTGAAATGCAGACACTGCTGGGATGTCCAGGCAGCCACCAGGCGATCACAATATCACAGCAATACAAGGGGGGCTGAGCTGCCCTTCAAATAAAAAAACTTCAGAGAGAACAGGCAGGCAAACAAGAGGTATTATGGAAAGATTCACAGACTTTCTTCCTTGATTCCAATCTCTCTTCCAGAGAGACAAAAGCAGATAAATCTCTAGGTATCAAGCAAAAGCCAAAAGTAAGAGACAAAGTATCTCCTGCAGAAGACTGTCAGGGAGAACACACAAATATTGTAATCATCACATAGCTGGTCAAAAGCAGTAGGGGAAGGAAGGGCAGTAAGGGCCAAAACAGCTATTATAATTTCTCTTCACCCAGAGCAGCTTTTTTGCTTCTCATCTATCTACTGAAGCACTGGTTTTCTTTTCACTAGATTGCACTTCCACAAGCTCTCAGAACCAGTAGCACTAAGGCACCATGCCCTGCAACACCACTGTAGTTGCACAGCTCACACAGGGATGAAGAACACTGCAAGGCCTTGTTTCCCACACATTAGCAGCACCACTCCCCAAAGCACATTAGGGAAATCAGTTGGCAGTGCCTCCAAGATCTGAGTACATTCTGAGATGTCTTCAGGGTTAAGACATCTCCTTCTTACTACAGACTCTGCCCACGACAACCCACTGCTTTAGCACCGGTGAGAGAGCAGGGAGGAAAAACAGGGCAAAGGCAGAGGAACTTAGGGAGACCATCTCCACAGAAGAGACTCAAGTTCAAGTTCAGAGAGTAGTCATACAGAATTAACTACCTGTCAAAAAGTTCACAGTGATCCAGGCTAGAATTCCTGCAAGGAGTGAAAAAAAGAAAAAAAAAAGTCACCACTGAATACTCCCACAATCTCCTGCCCACTATTACCAGCCCTCCACAAGTTATTTTTTTACCTGGAAGTCATTAACCCAATCACCCCAGACTTCAGAGATTAATTCAAACTCATAAGTAATGTATATGATGCATTATTGATTCACATAAGTCTCATGAGCTGGAATAGGAAGGACTTTGTAATATCCATGCAACTGCAGCATACACAAATCATATCCATTATCCAAACAACATAAAAAGAAGTAATGAGCTGGCACAACGCATAAGATTCCTTGGGCCCGCTTTTGCAGTCCAGCATTTCCACTCCTAATCTGAAAACTGCATTCCCACCACTCTGTGTTTTAATCTTGAAGTTTCTATAATTACACTACAGACAGAGCAGCAACCAGTAAAACACAAACAGCTCTTTTGACTCCCGTGGCTTGCTTGACACTGACATGATTCTCACCAGAACACAGGCAAACATGTGACAGGACAAAGGCAGGGATTTTAAATAAACTTGGCAGGTTACCCTGTGCTCTATTATGCCTCATTGGTCCTGCTCCCTGTCAATACAACAGTTCTCCCTGTTGTACAATTCACCTATTAATCCATAGTGACAAACTATGTACTGCACCATACTTATCAAATACTTGAAGACTTTATGGTACTACTTCTTTTCTCTCGGCTCATGTGGACAGATTTTGTTCTTTAATCTTCTTTCATTTATTAGTTGTTTAAGCACTGTGATAATTCTTCTTGCTTTCCTTCAACACCTTCCAAAGTGGCAATTCATCTGCCATAAGGAAGTGTTCTGAACTGAACATAACATGACAGGATGGTTCTTTTCATCAGGCATCCATGCAGATGCATTGTTACTTGCCTGTTCTCCAAGGTAGTATGTGTGGACATGTAGCCAGAATGCTACAGTGTTCTTTTCTGCACTGCAAAGCCGTTTTTCACTCCAAACCTACAACATATTTCACCTTTTCTTGTATTTTGCAGTATTTCCTTGCTACTTTACTAGCTGTATTTTTCCCAACAGAATATTTTTTAACTTATTATTTTATTACTTAGTTATCTAGTTTTAATACTTGCCAATTATCCTTCATTCTCCTCTAATAGTCACAATCCTCCCAATTTTAGATTGAAAATTGATGAGCTAATCATAATAAGTTATTTTTAATGCTGATATAGCAGAATTTATGAGGCACTTTCGATAAGCTTCCCAGCTTGCTATATATTGTCATGTAGCTTTTCAGAGAGGGACACCATCTCTTTTACACCAGTTCCCAAGAGCAGGCTTCAGCTGGTCAGCCTGTATCAGACAATACTTATTGCTGAGACAAGGTTTTGTTCAGAAACCTCTAAAATCTCTTGGTCTATCTGCATTTGTAGCCCAACAGGTGACTAAGTAATGAACACCACCTCAGAAAGGTAGCATTGCATTGTTTCAAACAGGGCCAGAAACCCTTTTTTTTTTTTCCCTCCTTAGTTTAGGGACCATTTCTCTTTCCCTCTCATCTTCCTAAGATATCTCTCTTTTTCCCATTTGTCTTTGCTTTTACTTTTTATCCCTCCTAAAACACACCTTCATGAGATCCATCCATGATGCCAACACTATCCTCTGGAACAAGAAATGGTGATTCCTCAAAGACTTCTTTCACCTGAGGAAAGAAATAGTGATTAGATTTCTTAGTCTTCAGTCTTGTTCTGCTCTGAGGGTGAAAAAGTTTTGTTTTACACAGCAGTAGAAAATAAGACAAGTGTGTGGAGTAGGGGCTAGGAAAGAAAGAAAAGGAGTATTGTAGGTCTCTCTCCATGCCTTCCATCACTAAGACAGAGGATTTCAGGACTAGACAAGATATTCTGTGAGTTTCATGCAATCCTGGGATTACAGTCTCTTTTCATAGATGAAATTCTTTTATACTACACAGAATAGAGAACTGAATGGAAAAAAAAAGAAACAGAGAGAACAATATTAGTTCATCCAAAACAACTTAGTACTACCTCTGAAAGCAGCGCCTGAGCTTTCTCCTCTGACAGCAGGCGAAGTCCAGCTGTGGCTTTTAACACTACTGGGGTCTTTTTCCAGAGATGAGGTGGCACAGCATCTATGGCCATGTCCAGCAATGTTTTGACAGATTCAGCACCCTAAAGGGAAAAATATGTTTTTCATAGGGTTTTCTCCTACAGGGCATCAGAGAATAGGCCTCTCAGTTTCCCCTCAAAACTTGTGAGAACAGTATTCAATAGCAGAAGATGCCAACACCCAAGATAAGTACAAAACCCATGCAAGACATCTCATGGAAACATTAAAGAGAATGTCTGCATTGGAAAGGAAAGGTGTATTCATAAATATATTTTAGGGAAGATAAATATCATTTGTGGAAGGTATTTTTTGGAAAGTATGGAGGGAGGTGAGAGAATCGATTACCTGACAAACGTAAACATCTTGCAGAAACTAAATGGTGCAATTACTGAGGCTACCAAAGCAAGGGGAAATACCTGCAGATTTCACTAAATGCAACATAACAAGTGTGTCCATAGAAAATATTGTAATTAAAACACCAGCTGTGCAATGGTTACCACACAAGGTACAGACATCACTGCTGGCTTTTAATTATTTCCACTGCTCTAAAAATTACAGTTTGGCATTAGCAATAAACAATCTCCTGTGAAATGCCTAGAAATTTCTTTTGGGGTGAGTTCTCCTCTCCTACCCAACAAACAAGATTGGAATCATAGGCGGTCTTATAAAAGTTTAAAAAAATCCCAAATCCATTCACTTTTCCATAAAGTCTCACTCAAATTCCTGTAGCATGGAATCCAACTGAGCAAAATGAGACTCCTGAAACCCCCATAATGCTAGCCTCCAACTTCAAGGCTGCTAAAGCACACAAGATAGTGTTTCTAATCTATCATTTCTCTGGCACCTCCTTTAGTTTGTGAAAGAGCTTCCTGTCAGCTCAGGGATTCTGGAAAATGGCAGCTTACTTCAGAACTGAGAGAATTATTTGTAAATGAGACAAAGTATGCATTTACTCATATTTGGGGTAGCTATAGGGGGAATAAACACTGAGTATGGATGCTGCTACAGACAAAAATCACTCTGCTTTTGAAATTCTCAAAGGCATATAGTCTAGTTACATAAGCATTTAAGCCACTCTTCCACTGACGAAATATGTAAAACACCAGCTCCTATTTCCCTGTGTAGAACTCAGCTCACAAAAGTAGAGGAACAGGTTAGAGAGAGAGACAGCAGAACTTCAACATTTCTTCTTGACTTTTTGCACTTGCAATCATTAATACTTGAACTGCTTGGTAGAATCTAAATAATATAACAGAAGCCAAACCAACTCCCAGGGAATGAAGGACAGTCTTACCTTTTCAGGTTGATCAGCATATGCAGACAGACCTGGCTTCACAGATTCAAAGATTTCCCCTTCCACCTCTGGAAGGTTTTCTGTACAAACAAAATATTACAGGATACAGTCAACAACTCAAATCTTATTCTTTAATTTCCAAAAGGCTGCCCTAACTCCCTCAACTCAACTATCCTTGATTCTCCTTGCAAACAAGATTATTCCCCTCCTAAAACAAGCCTTGCTGCTTCACTTCAGGAACATATTTAGCAGAAACGTGCCCTTGTACCCTCCAAGTTCAAAAACAATTTATTAATAACAAGTTGTTACAATTAAAAGTATGTTCATTTAGCATTTGTGAACTACAGTAAGTTACAACAATGCAGCATAACTGTTGCCTATTCTTAATAAAATTTCTTTCCCTTTCTGTCCTTAAGCTAATTGTGAAATACTAATTCATATTAAGACACATAATCAACTCCCAGTTATCTTTAGGTGATTCATCCAACTCAGACAGGACAGGGCTGACTGTGCTCAAGTACTTGGCTGAGAAGCCAAACAAGTTTGGCCACTTGGATGTAGAAGCTATCCCTGAATATTGCATATTACCAGCCAGGCTGAGTCCAACAGAACTGGACCTTGTACCAGTCCATCCAAACTATGGATGAAGTCATGCAAAGTCACATAAGTACCATGTCCCAGCAACCAGCCTTCAACCTTTGCAAACCTGCTGGCTCACTCTACCCAAGCTAATTCATCCTCCTGAATCCTGTGGCACCTGCAGCCAACATTGCACTCTGCACCATGTGAGCAACAGATACACTGGAGTGTGGTGCATCTCAGTACAGTTCTCCTGGAAATGGCTTAGATCTTCAGTACTTAAGAACACTCTAATTTACTGATTTTAATTTGCTACAAAATGTGACATAAACATATGCAGAATTCAAGTATCTCTAGATAAAATTTAAGGTAACATGCAACCTGACAAAACCAGCATAACTATCTTTTCATCTCAGTGAGATATTCCATTTAAACAGCTGCATAGATGAAAATGTTTGAAAATTTAGAATTCTTCAATATACCCAGAAGTACATCTCTGAGACTCAGAAGATTCATAAAAAAGGTATTTACACAGCAAAACACCACAGCAAATGGACAATAAAGACCTGCAGCAGGACCATTTCAAGGACAAACTGTAGAAATCTTCAGCTGCCCCCAAATGCTGAGCTGGCAAAAAACAAAACTGTTTTGAGAAGTTGGAACCTAAGTCAACATACATAGGGGTCTTACCTGGGCTCTTCTGCACAAAGGTGTAAATATGAATACGGGTTCCAGTGCTTCCTGCGTCAAACATGATGCCATAAAAAGTGCTTGCTTTGGCATTTATAGGGCACACATTGGGTGGAAAGAAATCCTGAAACCACATTACCCTGTTTGAATGTGAAAGAACAAAGGGCAAAGAGGAAAATGCCAATGCTAAAAGGATGGGAAGTCTGGAAGATGTCATCTTGCCAGGACTCCTTGAGGCTGTCAAGCAGTATCAGCTATCACAGAGCTGCAGAAGGTCCTGAAGAGTTAAAAAAAAAAAAAAAAGAAGGAATGGAAATTACAAATTCACTCCTTTAAAACTCTAAATAAGAAAATAAATAAATCATTCTGTATACATATATTCTCCCTTTAGATGCTTTTCAACACCTCATCCAAAAAGAGTTGTTTTATTGCACTTAGTGCTACAACTGCATCTAACTGATTTGTTCTTTCAGAGTAAAGGTTTCTCCATCTCCCAAGAGCAGAAGAGATGGAATAGTTTGCTTTCCAGTATTTCTAGTTTTGACTTTTAGACAATTTCCTTCTCTTTTTTGTCTTGCAGATTTTCAACATTCAGAGTCTCCAGAACCTCCCAAAAGCCGAAATATTATCTGAAAAGAAGAATTGCGAGAGGGGAACTCTGGGCAGAACCACTTTAACATTTACACACTTGGGATGCTGTGGCAGAACACAAGTGTTATTCAGAGTCACAAACAAAGAGAATTTCATCTCAGGCTAAGAACAGCTGCTGGGAGAGATTAGCACACAGGGAGAAAGAAGGCATATCCCTCCAGCAGCATCCCCATCTCTGAGAAAAGCCTGTCCTGCACAAGAGAGGCTGAGCTGAAATGCACCTGAGCTCTGCTTCTCAATTTTTTTTCATATTCTTCTTTTCTGTCTTTTTGGTTTGGTTTTTGTTTTTAGAATTACAAACAACAATAAAAATCATAGCAAACCCCACACACTCTCACAAACCTAAAGCAGTTGCCCCGAACACTCTGGTTGCTTATACAGCTTCTAACAACAGTTTCACAAGCCAAAGCCCCAAAGCTGTTACACAGTATTGGATATCAAGATACATCTACATCTCCCCTTAACACCTATCCCTTTGCATGTATTTTTTCTAAGATATGCTAATAAAAGACATGGGCACAGAAATGATGTGGTGTCCAGGTAAAAAGGAGGAGAATATGTAGGCATCTTTACCAGCAGAAAAGAGCATGTGGCCAGATGTCCCACCATATGCAGTATTGCCTGCACCAGCCTACACACAGAGCACTCAGCACACAGAAGGTGCAAACAACTTCTTATCACTTTCCAGACACTTGGTAACACATCCATCCACCTACAGCACTGAATATTCTACTTTATATGGCTGTTCATCAGCTCTGCCCAAGACCCCTGCCCACTGCTTGCTCTTACATTTGACTGTCTTTCAGCAATGTGCTCAGCCCCACCATGTTAATTCTCTTGAAATCTTTACTTGCTGTCTATCCTACATGTACTCATTCCTAAACCCTCTCCTTTCCTTCCTATGTGAGCCTGATGCAGCCTCTCTTTCCACACACCTTTCTCCCACACCCAAAGACCTCACTTATACTCCACTACCTTTTATCCCAGATTCAGCCCTTGTAAGACATTTATTATTTCCATCCTTCACCTTTGTCCCTCGTTACAGTTAAGGGAGATTTACCTATTCCTCAGGCATCTTTCTAACTATGGCAGTCTGCTCTGTCTAGAGTCAACAAAGCGCACAGCCCACAGCAGATGGGTAACCTCATCTGTCTGCTGTGACCTTTATTTTTATCTTCCCGTTCCAAATGCAGAGAGATGCAGGCAGAAGCACAGACTCCTGATCCTCTCTGCCTTAGAAGCACACTCTGAGAAGAACTGACCACAATTCCACCAGCAGACAACAGCCCTGGCCAGTGTCTGTGACAGATCAACTCCAAGTGCAGCAATTTCTAAAGTATCCACATTTAACGTGGAAAGGAGTAAATATGTAATTCTGTAACAAAGTGCTCTCCTGAAGAGACTGGATGAGAAGTGCCAAGCAGTTCGGCAGTTTTGTGGCTATGGATTTGTACTAAGATGCTGCTGGCATTACCCAGGTTTGCTTCATCACAGCAAGGGAGGGCCACTGAAAATCCAAGCAGCTGCGCTGCTTTAACAGAACATAAGGTGTATTAGTGAGAGCCACCCTCCAGCAAGTTTGAAGAGGTGCTCTTATTCTCATGCAATGTAAGGACTGTGTTTAATTAACTATCACAAACGCAACCCAGGCACCTGCCTTAAGAACAAACTCCAGAGTCCTATTACAAACAGCACATGTGATAGTTATGTAAGCCTCAGAATCTCTGATGATCCGAAAATATCTGAGCAACTGCCATCATTAACTCACACTTTCCTTGCCAGATCTACGAGGACCTGAGTCTCATATGAAATTCCCTCACGAAGCTTCACTTCTCTATCCCTTCTCAGATATCCACCAGCATATCACACTTTCTGTTTTCTATATTTCCCCTAACTTTTTTCTTTCCCCTTTTGTACTTCTAAGGACAAATAAAATCCCAACAAAAAAACAAACTCACAGCCAATCACCCTGGGATTTTATTTTTCTTCTCCCTCATTAAGAATGAAAAATGCAGACTGAGCCCCTTCAGTGACTGGTGAAGTCCATTTAATCAAGCACACTAGCAAAACAATGCCCACAAGAAAAATGAAAACAGATATGAGCAAGAAATCAGAGACAAGAAAAAAAAAATCAACAGAGTATAACAGAAATGGAAAGAGAATTTGAAAAGACAGAATTGAAAGTATGGAAGAAAAAAATTCAGGATAGAAATAGACATGAGATAAGTTACTGAGAAGGAAAAATATTCTCAAAACAGTTCCTGTCAAACAACTTAAAAGTTCTAGCTAGTATCAGAATACAACAGGGTGGAGAAAATTAACAAACAGAAAGGACAAAACAGGGTAATTGTAATGTGAGCACAAGCTCATGAATGCAATCAAGCATTCCAGCAAGGTAAAGCTTATAGTTCCCCATCAATAGGCTCAGTTACTGTCTTTCAAAAGGAGCAGTAATAATCAGCATTGATCATGAACACGGTAGGCACACACCTGAAGCAGGATGGGAGCAACAGAAATTCAACTCCAGGGATTCCTAATGAAAATCACCTTCAGAGCACCATGGCAAGAGACACTACGCCTGCACTTCTTCACCTTCGCTGTCAGCTAATAGGAGTGGACTACGTATCAGGCAAATTATAAGGTCATGAAAGCACATCAAACACCAATCGACTTGTTTTATTCAAATTTGAGTTTATCATTACTCAATACAAGCAGTTAAACATGCTTATATAACTACACAGGATGAATTTCAAGAAGGTGAAAGTTAACTTGAGTTTAAGTTAGTAAAACATTTACACAAACGCCACAGTAGACCTCAACATCCCTGAGGCCTGAGCCAGCAGAACATGATAGAACACTAATTTTCCAATGCAGAGAAACACGTGTAAATGTCATCTGCACACAGCAGATTTTAGGTACTAAGTGAAAAAGCTGAAGTACAGTCAATATATAAAAATTTGGGAGCTATGCAAACCATGTGATCCAAAACCACTGGGATGTTGCACAGAGACTTCCAAGACTGAAAGCATGAACGAGAAGGAAAAAAAACCCCAACACACCACCACCAAACAAAAACCCCAACCCAAGTCTCCTTAAACAACAAAAGTAAAAACCATACCAAAATAATAACAACTAACCTTAGGACAGCAAAACACAACCTTACCTAGAGCTCACTATACACAGAAACACTGGTAATTTTCAAGAAATATTTAATACTTGACTATTTCTGACAACACACAAAACACAAACCACACAAGAGCATCTCCCTGTAAAAAGGAATGTGATCTGAGGGGAGCGAGAAGTGCTGTATCAGAGAAACACAAGAATTTCACTTTTGTTTCCTAACATAATATTGGGAACTACTTAGAGATACACAAAAATATTCAAAAATAATTACAAATATTAATGATATAAAAATAGGCAAATATTTTACCCCCCCCCCCCCATTTTAGGAAACAAAATTACATAATTCAATTAATTCCATGCTGAAGCACACCAGAAATCATTCACAATGGAAAGTCTTCCGTGCTAAAACAGTAACAAAATCTATTTTCCAGATGAGCAGCTCTTACGGTCACAAAATCTATTTCTCAGATAAGAGCTTTAACACTTAGCACTCATGACTAAATACATAGTTTTAAACCTTTTTTTTTCTAGAAAAAAAAGTTATTACATTTTTCCTGGACTTATTTTTATCTATTAAAAAATAGCTTTCTTGGATTGTTTTGACAAAAACTTAAAGTACACTGTTTAGAAGACACAATAGAAAGAATAACTGAATTCAAAGGCAGAATTTCCCAGTATTACCATAAAAATATTGGCACAGTACTCTCTGCGCAAATATACTTTCAGTAAAATTCTGGCTCTAGAGCTTTAAACGCCAGGGGGAAAAAATAGAACCAACTCACAAACATGCGTTATCGGAAGTTTTAATCTTTCTTCTCCCTGAGGCTCCAAATACACATTATTTTTTTATTCAAATTTCTGGCCAAGTAGGTTTTTAATTTTCCTCTTTAATTAGACCAAGGCAGCTTTTCCAGGAAACCGCTACACTGCGGTGCGGGCACCCCTTGAGCGCCGCGAGCGCGCACATCTCCCGGGGCAGTGACGGCGCCTTTTCCTGGGACAGCCGCTATTCCTGGAAAACAGCCCTCGGGTGCCGGCAGCCTCGGGGCGCTCAGGGCTTTCGCGTCCATGCCCGGCTGGGAACGCTCCGGCTCCCGCAGCCGCTCCCGGGAATGCCCTGGGGACGGCGCCTCAGGGCCCCGCTCGGCCCCGCCGCGCCCGGGGCTGCGAGCTCCGTCCCTGCGGCCAGCCCGGCGCCAGCGCGCCCTGCCCTGCTCCGCTTCCCACAGCGGCGACCGAAACCCTCGCCCTGAGCACGCCCCAAACCCTTCCCTACCTT
>VXBR01004631.1:1402356-1418549 GCA_013400215.1 Cisticola juncidis | reverse complement strand
TTCGAGGGACACCGGAACACCGGAGCGGGCGCGGCGATGGTCGGGGCCTGCAGCTCGTGGTGGACAAGGAGAGAGAGGTGCTTGTTCTGCTCGGAAAAAGAAAGCTGGGGGGAATCTGCTGGGTTTGGCTGCTTGGAGGAGGTTTTAGAGAAAACGGAGCCAAACTATTCAGAACACAATTCAAAGAGAAGCCCTGTGCTGTGGCTCCCATTTGGTCTATCACAGATTCTTTCATTTTGTCCCTATTCCTACTTTTCTAAATCCAAGTACCAAGCAAACCCCTTTTTACAGTTAGAAACTGAAGACAGAAATGAAAATTCAATTATTTTAGTATCGTATTTATTCAAGAAGATGATACAAAACTCTAATTCCCAGGACATTGATGAGGTCAGTCGGTAGGAGACTATTTTCTTGTTCATGTGCCAGTGCTTGCTTTCAGCTCATCTAGTACCTTACTCAGACCTTTTCTCAGCTGGCTGTTTTTCTCTCTCTGTCATTTTTTTTTCTCTGTACCTGTCTTTTTTTCTCATGTTTTAAACTTCCTCAGCACTGCAACACAGTCTGTAGCACTGACCAGACATCTGTAGTATAAAATGGAGACACTGGAAATTCATGGCACATTGCCAGAAAATCTGTGAGAGAGACTGAGAAAACACAGCCAAGTATGGTGGGGATAAAAAAACCCTGCAGCAACTACTAGAAGTTAAGGATTGAGAGATGGACTGAGTGAAGAACATAACCCAGAATATCTTAAATGAGGGGACTGAGGGGGAGAGGTTCTATAAAAATGCTCTGTAACAGGAATCAGGAGACTATATCCACTAGAAAGCATTAAAAGAAAAAGGTCCAAACAACCCATAACAAAAAATATGGAGGCATGTGCAGGGAAGAAATGATTTCCCCAAATTAAAACACTCAAAAGCAACAGAAATAGCACAAACAATGTGCACAGAGACCTAGAGGAAGCACATAAATGCTACTGATATGGAAACATTGAAAACTAGTATCTATCTTCCTAGGCAGACGCCTAAAAATCTTTTGCATGATAATATTATTTGGATTTGGAATGCCTAAGGAGACTCCTGTAGTGAGAATAAGTGTATGAGGTGCAGTATCCTATAAATTAGTAGTGAGTTTGTAGTTTGTAAGCACCTAATTTCAGCTAGGTTTTCGCTTTTTGGCCGTTATTTCTATGGATTAAACTAAAGGTAAGCTCAAAAGAGTTCTTTGCATATTCTGCCATGTCCTGTGGAATTGGATAGAGAACTTCCAGTACAGATGTGCTTCTGTAGTTTCATTTTAATGATTATTATTGCTTCTTTTCAGTTTTATACGCAATGCTTTTTCTGGTATTGCTCTTTTCATTTTTATGCATTCCAGTGAGCTAACAGTGAGGCCTTAAAAATCACAATTTAGATGCTAACAGCTCTTTGCTATATTGCTGATCATTTTAACAGGCACATATAGTACATGGCAAATCCAGACTGTTTTCTACTGGTTTTCCATATCTCAGAAGCCTCTGCTTTGCATTGTGCCTCCAAGGCTGTTTTCCTCAAGCTTTCTATAATCTAAATACTAAGGAATTACGTGAAACAGACACTGACATTTTGAAAACAGGATCACATGCAGTGCAGTACTGATTGACAGGATTACATTTTATAGTGCATAAAACAAAATCTCAGATTTACAAGTGTATCTCAGATTTTCTGTTAGGATGCAGTTTAAATTAAATTAGAGCTACACATGCTGCAGTAGCCAGGATTGCAGGTCTCCAGCCTCATGCTAGACATCTGTAACTACCAACTGCAGCAGTGTCTGAGCACTTGGATTTTAATCCATAAAGTTAAGGTCCCCCATAGCTGAAGCTTGCATACATCCTTGGTGAGAGATCAACATGATCCTAAACCCCAGAAAAATGTTTGTTTAGTATGGATTGGCTACTGAATAACTTTGTGAACACACAGGCAGTCGGAATGCTTTGTTCAGGTTATCTCAAAAATCATACAGCAGAAACAATCCTTGAAAAACCAGGGGTGAAATTTGTAATTGAGGTCTAAGCAATCTTCTCCCCTGGAGAAGGAGAATAGGGAGACTGGAACTGAGAGAAAATTATGTATTGACCCTTTTATGTATGAACAGGAGAGACAAGGAAAGGACAATGTATTTGAAACTGATTCATTTTTGTACAAGTCCTCCCTCTCCCAGTATTTATAACTACTAACAGAACAGAAATCATTTGGTTTGTTCTATTTAGTTTAGAGAACCACAGATTTAGAAGTTGAAAACGCAGCACCATGCTCACATTTATTTTTTAAATTTATGTGCTTTGAAAAGCTGAGTAAGAGCAATGTAGAGCTAGAATTTTAAACCCGTTTGACACATACAGAATCCATGAATGATATGCCTTTGAAATTTTCCTTAAATACTTTGATCTTTTCTATGTTTTCCAGGGGAAAAAATGCAGAGGTGGATATCAGTAAGTTGACATGAAAAAAAAACCCAAAACCTGTGTTTTGCGATTGCTTTTTGTCCAAATGAATGGGACAAATCCATGGTAATCTTTTATTGCTTAAGTAGGTGGATTCTGAACTGGGCTGGTCACTCCAGGTCACTAGATTCCAGTAAGTTCTGAATCTAATATAAGAATCTAGCTATGAGGCTTGGTGTGAGGTACTTAACTTTTTGAAAAGGTTGGTGCACTATATACAGATTTTGTACATGCACTAGACTATACTGTTAGAACTTTGTGTATTGTATCAGAAAAAAACCAACTGGAAATAAATTTTGGTGCTGCTAAGGTCAAGAATAGAAGTCAGGAGAATTAAATTTGCTCAGTGCATTGGGATTTATTTTATTCAGTCAATAATGGATCCCTATCCATCTTTACCAAACAAGTAGATAATGTCTATTGTGACAGTAGCACTCCCCAGGTATATTTTCTTATAAGAGTATTGTAAAGCAAACTTCCCAGTATTAAAAAGTACAAATATCTGCAGCCAGATTAGGAAAAGTTTACTTACTCTATTGTTCATTGCTGTCTGCATAAGAAATGTGGGAGCATGACTTTAGAAATACCTAAAATATGGTTTACACTGGAAATTCAAAGTTCAAGCAACATTAAATATATTATAAGCTGTGAACTGGGACGTAAGATCTATAGTAGTGTATCTATACACACATGAATGTTTGTGTGATGAAAGTGGGGAATTTTTTATTGATTTTAAAATTTGTTGTGCTGATCTTTCAGCAGCAGGCATTCAGACTCAGTTGTCATGGACAAAAATCTCATGACCCCTTAAAGCCTTCTTGTATTGAAAAACACATTTATGATTTCTAGAGGATGCTCTTGTGAAAGTGCATGATCCTACAAGGAGATGTAGTTTCAGCTAGCACAGTGAGTTTTGATTAAAAAGGCAAAATCTATGCAGCTGATGTTGCATTCAGTATAGAATCAGAAAGGGTGGACCATGATGAGGACACATATGCCTGATTTTTAGATACCAATTCAGATACAACTGTATTGCTAATTATAACACTCCAAGGCAAACAATGTCAGCTTACCCCCGAGGAGCAGGTAGGGCGGGGTTCTGGCATGCACAGCTTGTCAGATGTCAGGCAGTCAAGCACACAAGCCAAAATGTAATACTCAGACATGAAATTACCAGATAAAGTTCCTAAGTAGGAGCCCTGGAGGCATTCATACATAAAGATATAGAAAAGAAGTGAGATGCTTCCTTTGGAAAGGCAGGCTGCCACTTTCCAGAATGGACGTGGAAGTGGATTGGAGCCTTTTACTTGACACAGACAGGGGAAAAAAGCCCCTAGGAGTGAGTAGAAGTTACAGGGCCCAATTCTCAGAGGTGGTTAAGCCATTTTAAAACAGTTTTTAGATTTACACGTATTAAATAGCTTTCAGAATCTAGATTTCAGTACTTCTAAGCAAGAAACTGGTTTTAATAGTGTTCAGAGGGTTGAGTATGAAATTGTAATTTATTTGGCTAAAGAAATTTATTATGAGATACTTTAAACTATATTTTTGTGTAACATAAAAGATACATTATTTAGCTTATTTTTACGTCAAGTATTAAATAAAAAGGAGAATAAACAGATGAGTGGAAAGCAGTAACAGTAGTGAGATAAGGCAGGTAAATCACAATCAAATAGCATCTCAGCTTGATCTAAGAAAGGCAGTTCATTATTAAAAAAGGAACACACAAGATTTGTATTTCTAGTACAATTATTTAGAGCTATCTGTATAAAAATGCTGTTGGAAATGGGGATAATTAGAAAAGATGTTTGCATGCAAATGAAAAGATCATACAGGTGTGTAGAAGATATCTGGAGAAAGTACAGGAATAGTCCCGCAAACCCTCAGGGAGCAGGTAACCTTAATAGGCTGCTTTTGTTACAGGAGAAGGTGGGGTTTAGAATTTCTAAAGGAAAGATACAATGGATTTGAATAGGACAACAGCAAAGTCAGAAAAGCAATGCTGATTAGGGAGAAAATTAAGGCATTTTGAAAGTAAATTACTGTAGACAGCATTAGAGGCTATTAATTAGTATTCCTTTCCTAGGTGCTAGAGTAAATGCCAATGTCTTAAAAGTGACTTATGTAGAATATTTTACCTTTGCAACACAGAAAATACTTCTCCCAAACTAATATTTATTACACAGCAGGACACATTATCAGATTTATCCTCTTCTGCAGTGATCCTTCCACATATTCAGATGTTAACAGCATAGGCCAGGTAAGGCAGCTATACACTTTACATGAACATCAGCCAGCATTTAGCAACTCATCTGCACTTTTCATTTTGAAATTTAGCTTCTGAGTAAGGCTGTGAATTCTAGATCCCCTGTCTGCTGCACTGCTGCTTAGACTGTTTGAAATCCATCTGAAATATACTTATTTTTCTCCTTCCTAAAGACCTTACTCTTTCCCAAGCCAGGAGCTTGCAAGACCCTGAGCAAAGCACTAGCCTTTGGACTAGTGGTTAGAACTCTGTGTATAAAGTGTTGGTATAATTCAATGAAGATATATTTTCATTTTGTAGTAAAGGTATTTACATGAAGCTTAAGAGGTTCTGTGATCAAAGTATGTGTACATGGAAAAAGAAACAAGGCATTCCTTGAAATGGAATCGTGCAAGGAAACTGGTACAGAGGTCCCTGAAATACTGTAAAAGGAAGATGCATACATGGGTTACAGGAGTTGCAGACCATCTTCTGTGAAGAGGGGAATAAAATCAACATCACACCTATATAAGGCCTTACCAAGGAACAGTCATAGTCTGCAGAAATATATTAGCATGTTTTTAATTTGTAATCAAATTGCAAGGTGAGAATTTCCCTCTAGTGTATAGCAAAGGAAAAGAAAAGATACAAACATCAGTGAATGCACAGCAATTGCACTAATATAGAGCTGTCAGTTACAAGGCATCTTTACCAGAAGGCAGGATACAAAGCATTCACACTCAGATTGTTTATTTAGAACAAGTAATGGTTACAATCATTAGAAGAATATTATTTACCATGGGTGTTTGAGTGAGATCCCTTCAGATCCTTCATGGCTGCATCATCTTTCAGGAACCAGAGATAAAAATACAGGTTCTCCAGCTCCAAATGCACAGATTCTTAAAACCAGAGTGTATATACCAAGCCTTACACTTCTCTTATCAATAGGAACTTGCAGTCTCAAGAGTACATGACTGTGTTTGAGCAAATGTGATGAGGAGTCAATCAACCAACATATATTAAAGAAATACAGCTACAATCAGGACAAGAAACCAACAGACAAGGCCTGGCTTTGTGATTAAAAAATGTGTTCTTTCTTCCTACTGACCTCTCTGCTTATACTCCATTTTATTCAGATGCACATGATGCTGTGACACAAAGATTCTTAGACATGGTTATGTTTCTGCTTCCCAAGCTTCATTATGTTACAGGACATGTAGGCTTGTGTCCGTTAGCACAGTGAAATGGCACCAAACAGCTTTTAGGTATAACGGAATTGCTGGCAAGCTTGAGCATACAAGCCCAAGACAGAACAGAAACAGAAGTTTCCATGCAGTCAGAGGCACAGTGAAGGTCACTGTACCATACAGAAACTTCTTTCATCCTCAGACAAGCAATCAAATATGCTTTCCTGAAAAATCTGTACAAAGTTATTTCCCAATGTTTTGGAAACTGCTTGCAGGTGAAAGACTGACAACTTGCTGTCTTCATCTTATGTGAAGTCACTTCTATGAGACACCAAAGATGTCCAGGTAATGTCACTCAAAATGAGTACTCATCTTTGAGTAAGGTGAACTCAGAATCTTAATATGCAAGATAAAGAGGTAAATAAACCTGCTACAAGATGTAGCCAGGAGTGAGTCACTAAGGTTATTGAAGTAAAAACCAGAATAATGTTCAAGTTCATGGGGTCTGGAAAGAAACAAAATTAAGACCAATCTCAATGGCTGCCCTTTCAGTTAGAGAAGGATTTTTAGTCTTTGATAGGTTGTAGGGACAAAATTAGTTCAACTAACCAAAAAAACACTGATAGTAACAGAAAATCCAGATTGTGAGTCACATGAGCCCACTCAATCTGCACAGTAACAGATTCTTGAGACAAAGGAGTTTTCTATTAATTCCCAAGTAAAGGCTGATAGTTAGGACAAAGCTGGAAAGTGCAGCATAGAAGGGCACCAAGAACAGCATCTGCAAAAGCTGATTTAGTTTCCCATAGTTGGCATAACCACAGCAGGCTTGGCAATGGTGGCATCTTCCTCTTTCCATTGAGAAATGACAGTTTTCAGCTGTGTATAGAACTGCACTCCCTGGAGGAAAGGAGAGATCCACAGATCACATATTTGGCCTCAGGAATTCCTCAGGTCTATACTAGAGGTATATCAAAACAGTTTTTGCTTTATCTAAACAGCATTGATTTTCTTCTGTGGAAACAATTCTTGTCAGCCTGTTCTTTTTACCAGTTTCACAAAGATTCTCATTCTGTGAAAAAGCTTGCTAATTATTGCTCCCTTCTCAAATCTCCTAAAAAGACTTGCATTGTTTTACTTAAGGGAAAAAGAAAGAGGGATGGGCTATCTATGATTGTGACATAGATATGGCTTGGTTGAAATGGCTTCAAAATCTCCTCACTAATGAAGTCTGATGACCACCTCCCCATTGCCATTTATAACATGATTTATCACAATTCAACCCAACAGAGTACTCTGAATCAGAAAGTTACCTGTTTGCCATAGAAATTGGTGTCCCCTCTGAAAGAAGCACGAGAGCCGGTGAAAGAAAACATGGGCAGAGGTACTGGGATTGGAACGTTGATACCCACCTACATAAAAGGAAAGCTGCCATATTAGTCACAAGAAGTAGCAGATTGCAGAGCACTTTCCAAAAGCTTCTGCATTTTGTTTCCTTATATCTGAGGCTGGGCATTGCTGGCTGAGATTGTAGGCTGTAAATGGTGTGGGTTAAATGCCTATGTATGTTAATGTGTAAACCCACTGTAAATGGTGAAGGCTAAAAGCAACAATTCTGGCTGGAACATACCTGCCCCACATCTACTAAGTGAGAATACTTCCGAGCTGTGGCTCCATTGGTGGTGAAGATTGCAGTTCCATTCCCATAGGGGTTATTGTTCACCATCTCAATGGCATCATCCAAAGTGTCTGCTTCCAGCACCACTAGGACGGGCCCAAAGATTTCCTCCTTATAGCAAGTCATGTTTGGCTGCCAAAACAAACAGCAGAAAAAGCAGCTTGTATAAAGGATTTAATAAAAAATATTGTAGTAAATAGGATATAAGAAACATATATGCTATTAGTACTCATAATATTCCTAGGATTACTAATCATACTGCATTGCCACAGGCCATCCTTCAGTCCTCCTTACCTCTTCACCATTTCCCATGCCCTGTCCTCCATCTTATACACTAAAGAAGGCATCACTTTTCATCTCCAGAGTGCTTTCTGCTATTACTGCCTGCATTACAGTGAGTACTTCACTGACACTGTGCAAGGGAAGGCTGAACCATTTATGGCCTTCCTATCTGGTGATCACTGATTACTGACTGATTTGGCTAACCCATTTTTCAGCTGACCCTGCAATATACTCTTTTACAAGCACTGCTTTTGATCATCTTACCTTGACTTTGCCAAGGATCGTTGGTCCAACAAAATTGCCGTTTTCATAACCCTTCACTTTGACATTACGTCCATCCAGGAGAAGGCTGGCACCTTCTTTTACTCCTTTCTCAATCAGACTGCAAACCCGTTCCTTAGCTTGGGGACTGATTAGAGGCCCGAGATCTGCTCCAGGCTGGTCTCCTGTAAAGAGGCAGAGACACCAAGTTTTTAATTCTGACAGCTTCCTTTTCATAGGCATCTGGGAGATAACTACACTGGCAGGAAAAATCTGAGAATCATGATGTTTCCAAGACACAGAATAAAGATTTGAGACATTGATGAACAGGAATAATAGCCTGCAGCTCTCATCATCAACAAGAAATCAATCACCAGGAAGCCGAAGTTCAACAGAAGATTCTTCTCAGGAAGGAGACCTTTCCCCTTTGCAGCACTTTATTGAATATAAATAAAATATAATTCCCCTGGAATTAGTAACAGTCTAGATTTTCCCAAGTACTTCTTCTCATTTTTCTTTTTTTATTGTTTGCTTACTACAGATTGGAAGGATCTTGAAATGAGGTTGCTATGTAAATGACACATATCAGTTAAACATAGGACTTAACCTCAATCTCCAGTTAAAACAAGACTGATCCTGTAAACATTGCATCACATTCCCACCAGCAAGCTGAAAACATATTCCTACCTCCAAGTCTAGGGCTGGGTTTCCCAATCCAGACAATCTCCTAGCTCCTACCCCTACACATCAAATTTGTGGTCCCAATAGCTCCAAGGGTCACAACATGGTATGTCAGATAAGCTGACCTAAAAAGCTATGGTTGTATAGAAGTTAAGTACCTTGTAAAAATTATCTCAGCCTGTTACCTGCATTTACTCGTAGGTTTTTGGCCCTGTCCACAAGCTCTGGCAGCCATTTCTGAGCTTCTCCTACTAGAATTGCTGTAGACAGGGCCATGCAGCGTTGGCCAGCTGCTCCAAAAGCAGCTCCAACCAGCTGGTTCAAGGTATTCTCTTTATTGGCATCAGGCATCACCACACCATGGTTCTTGGCTCCCTGAAAAACAACACACACAGTCTCCCATTAATAAGCACCCAGACTGCTTCTTTTCTAGCCTTCTGCCAATGACTTCTTATAGTAACTATGATTCTGCTACCAACAGGCTGGCAAGAGAGCAGCCTTGTCACTTAGCTATCAGCAGCAAAGTCAGCGTCTGCTGCTGAGTGGTGTGGTCTCTGTTAACACTCATAGGCGACAGAGGTACTCTATGTGCTAAAGTGTGCTCCATTCAGAGACATTACCATGTTGGCCTGGACTCTCTTGCCATTCCGGGATCCTCTCTCATAGATGTACTCTCCAGCCTGATTAGATCCCACAAAGCTGATTGCTCTGATATCCGGATGGTCACAAATGAAATTCACAGCTTCAAATAGGAAATAATACATTATAACTGTGGTGCACAAATGCTTCCCTCCGTTCCCATCCCCGCAGTGCTAAATCTATGTATATTTCTTCTTATCAAAATTCTGGCCTCTGTGTTTCCTACATCTGAGTTTCCTGAAAGCCTGTCTGCAAATTTTCAGTCACTTCTTAGCACACATACTGCCCTGTCTTCATACTCCTGACTCTCCTTTTCATGCTGTGGGCACCTCCCAGGGTGTCTGAGCAATACCAAAGTGAAGTTACTGTTCTCTTATTTGTACCATCGTGTCCTGAAGCTACGTGTGTGCTGTAAAAAACAGCATGTTAGGAGCCAGGATACTGGCATTTACTTGGATAGCCAAAGAGGCATTTAATTCTTGTTCAGGTCTCCTTGCGAAACCAAGATTATTTCTCTACTTATTTCACTTGCAGATTAAGTTGCTAAATAGAATTTAAGCACTTACATGCCTTGGGAACTCTGACCCAAATCCTCAAAATTTTGTTCACCATATCTCCTGAAAGATCTGGTGCAAGGTGACAGAGGATCTCCCACTCACCTTCAGCTTCATCAATAGAGCTGAGGCACCTGTCCAAACCTATCCAACAGCAGCGGTCTCAGACTCTCCACCTGGCCCCTCTCACTGAGCACACACCACAACACATACACTCATCATCTCCAGGAAGGGTGGTTATTACCTTCATGCTGTCCATGGATAATATTCAGGGTCCCATCGGGGGCACCAGCATCCTGAAACAGCTTGGCAAGGAACATCAGTGCTCCTGGTACACGCTCAGACGGTTTCATCAAGAAGGTGTTTCCACAAACCATAGCCATGGGGAACATCCAAAGAGGAATCATGGCTGGGAAGTTGAACGGTGCAATTCCAGCACAGACGCCCAGAGGCAGGCGGTAGGTGTAAGTGTCCATGTCTTTAGTGATGGAGGGCATGGTCTCTCCAAGGATGAGGGATGTCACACTGCAAGCATGTTCAACCACCTCTGTGGCAGAAAGGGCAACAGGCTGCTGGATTATCTGTTAACAGTGAGTCCCCAAACTCCCTTTTCATTACTGCCTAGACCCACCTCTTTCTTCCAGCCTCTTCTACTACAACTTAAAACTCACTGTAGTCCAGAAAATCCCTCTTGCCAAGCGTTGTGAACAAATTATGAATGGATTCTCTCTTGACCACACTACACATCATTGTGACAGGAGCACAGTCACAACAGCCCCAGGACAAATGCACAGGTATAGTGTTACTGTACCACCTGGGACTCAACCTTAGGTAACTGAGCACAGGTGAGAAGTTCTTATCCCTTTTTACCAATTTGCAGTCACTCCTAGAAAAAGCTCCAACAAATTGGAAGTGATTTAAAGATACCCTAAGCAAACACTTCAGCTTAGAGTTAAAATTGACACTTTTCTTTGAATAGGAGGCTATAAAAGGATCAACATGTACTGAGCCATCAGTTGCTCAGGAGACCTGATCCCTTCCTGTGGGTTCTCAAACGCCCTTTTTTAACAGAAGGAGCCAGCAGCTTACGGAGGCCTCGGAACACATCTCCCTCAGCATCAGCCAGGGTCTTCCCTTGCTCAAAGGTGATGAGTCTGGAAATTTCTTTCTGAAAATGGAAAACACAAAGTTTATGAATGTTAGAAAAGTACCCACCCATGAAATAGAGTGCAAGGATAAGGCAATTAACATCATTAACAATCAACAACATTAGAGTTGAACATCACAGTGCATAGACTGAACAGAACCAGAAAAGCTTATACTGACTGATTTTCTCCTTGAAGACAAGAAGCCAATAACCCACAAGGGTGACATTTCAGGAAAAAATCATCCTAGGATGACTTGTACTCTAATGCTTTCAGGTATGACACCACATACACACCAAAAAAAGCAATCAGAGAAACCCAAAAACATAGTAACATACTTGTCTTCATCAACTGGCACATATTCCATCAAGACTCAAAGTTCATGCTGCGGTCTCTTGGTAAAGGGACAAATTCAGAATATTCCCTAAGAAGTGCTGCCTCTCTTTTACCATTTGATGAGAAGTGTTTTGATGCACCTCTCAACAGTGTCTCGTGCCTCAATCATGCAACACCTCATCAAGAGCTCTGTAACCCCCGAGTCTCTCAATTTAGTTCCTAAAATCAGCTGCAATGCATTCAGCCATAGCCATCACACACACTCATGGTGTCTCACCAGATTGTCTTTGATGAGTTGTTGATAACGCAGAAAGATTTGCTGGCGACTCAAAACTGATGTTTCTGACCAGTTCCAAAAAGCCTTCTTGCAAGAAGCCACAGCTGCCTCCATCTCACTGGCTGTGGCTTTTGGTACACGGCCAACCACCTCATTTGTGGCCTGAAAAGGAAATCAAATTGCATCAAAACTCAACTTTTCCCATCTGTTCCCACCAACCATTCAAGAGTCCTTTCACAGCACACACCTAATATTCTTGTTCTACAAGAAGTTGTACTTCTGAGGGCAGAGCACAAAAGGAGATGCCTTCTCTCAATGCACACAAAAGACCTGGGCTACAACTGGAGTAGTTCTGAAAACCTGCACTCCAAGTATCTCAAACTAGGCACTCAGAAAACTGCAAAGGCAGTGCTAATTTCCAAGCTGGAGTTGAAGTGACTTGTCTATCTTGAAATTTCTAGAGACTATAAGGCAAAAGTTTCTGTGGGCTGTGGTCTTTTCCCTCTCCATCGTCTTGGCTCATCTGGCTGTCCCTCCTGCACATTAAGTAAGGCAATATTCCTTTGGGAAAAGCAGTAGAAGCAGTACATGACTGTGCAATTGCCATTGATGTTAGCTTACCTATACCCCTAGGCCAAAGTACTATATTTACAAGCAACTTTAGGTCTACAGTATTTTAACTTCAAGCTTATTGCCAGTTTAACCTCCTTCTAATGTCTCTTAAAAATTAAATCTGCCTTGATAATGACAAAAATTTCAGATATATCACTAAGAGAGAAACTACTCAAAACGAGGAAGAAAATTAAACAAGAACACTGCTTGCTACAGACACCAAATGAGCTCCATGAACATGGCTTGCTGCTCTGATCATTTCCACAAAACAAATGAAAATAGAGCTTTACAGAAAAGATTTGGAAGCTGCTGTTTAAATGCTTACTATGGAGGTCAAGAGGGTTAGAATTCTGAGTGCAATCTCATTTCCATTTGTCTTTGGTAGACTACATAGACAATTCAAGTGCTACTTATCTATTTCGCACTGCATAGCATCCAGCTTCTAACTTCTCTGTGATTATTGTGGGTCACAGATATCAGAAGCTCTCTGAAAGGAGAGGGGCTTCAGCTGTCAGGATTTTTCACCTTTTTACCCTGAAAGTAATATCAGTCTCTGTCAGGACCTTACATTTAGCTGGCATCAAATCACACCCAGATGATTTCATATACAGGGTGAAAGATACCTTCAGAAATTTGACATACTCGTCACAGAGCCTTTCTACAAGAAAAACAATATAACCAGAGTTTAAGCTTCTTTTCTGGAGATCAGAGGCTTACTGTGTGAGGGAGGTAAAGGAGATAGTAACTTTTCTGAGACTGACATTTCATGTGAAAAGGAAACTGAGAAGCTGTAGTCTACCTTAAGCTCCAAGTCTAAACCTTTCACAAGAAATAGATCTATGTTTTTCTTCTGCCACATCTCCGAAGAGAGGCACAGACCTTCACTGCACAGTGATCACTATATAAGCTGAGACTGTTTCACTTACCGGGTTGTGGATATCAATCCATTCAGTAGTTTTGGACTCAATAAACTTCCCATCAATGAAGAGTTTGGTTGTTGGCTGTGGAGGTCAAAACATTGGACAATGAGTTATTTTTGTCTCAATGTGCCTAAATACCAGTGCGCCATATAACATGCAAGCCTTCATTCACTGGTATGTGAACAACTAGAGAGTCTAGATCCAATCTTCACAGCAAGACCCAGCTAACTGTTGTCTGCCCCATTTTTCTCTCACTTTACACCAAAATGGCCAAAATTCTTTCTAAAAGCAGCTATAGAAAAAGTACATTGCTCACCTTAGGTTCAGAATTATTTCAATCTATTTAATCAAAACCTAAAAAACTTCAACTCATAAATGTTCAGAAGAAACAGTTAATAATTCACTTCATGGAATTCCATGAACCCAGTGCAGACTGTACCACTGTCCTATGTGCCTCCTTCCCATCAAGCCACTAAGCAGGTTCATCTTTCCAGTTCATAGGTTCAAGCGAACATTGGACTTTCCCCAGCCCCAACTTGGTCTTGCAACTAAGAGCAAGGAACCTCTATCTGTGGAGTTCACAGTGACTGTCCTGGCTGGCAGCACAGAAAACAGAACCTTCTCACTCAGATGCAGAGGAGGCACAAAGTTTTAAATAAGGAGTTCAGGCAAACATTGAACAGAGCAGAAAGCAGAGGTAAAAGCTGTAATTAGCACTAGATAGGCAACAAAACTGTACCATGCAGGAAAATATATTGTGATTGTATAAATAAAGAAACTAGAAAAGAGGAGCTGACATTGGGAGGTAAGGAGAGAACTATGAGAAAGCAAGAACCAGTTATCATGACACAAACCCATGACTTGGGGAGAACAGGTAAAAGAAAGTGGAAATGGATGTTCTGTATTTGTTGGAGTCCAGGACATCCCTCTGGTCACTCCGAAGGGTCTGAGACGTGGGCAGGAGGGTCTGAGACTTGGACAGGAGGGTTTGGAGACTGGACAGGGGGGTCTGGGATCTGTACAAGGGGGTCAGCCAGCCTCACACAGAGCCCGGGAGGACACTACTTCTGATCCCTGTCCATGGGAGTGGATGCCCACATTGTACAAAAAATCACAAGCCAAGAAAGTTTGAAATAAGTAGTAGTTAGTTTATCACAGAGTGTGAATGTAAAAGCTAGGATTTTTAGTATATGGGCTAGAAGAGGCAAGATGAAGGAATTGGGGAGTGGTCCTGTCCCCCTTGTTCTTGTCCTTGTCCCCCATTTTCTGCTGAGTTGGATCACAAGGATTGGTCTAGAGTACAAATGACACGTTAACATAGGTAGTAAGTATTGGTAAAATTTTGTAAATAAAGAGTACATTGTGGACGGTGGTTGGACCAGGGAGACCGTACATAATGTGCGGGACTCTCTGATCCGCCCCAGTCCTGCCGTGTGTCCTGCTCTGCTGGGGATGCCTTGCAGAGCTGAGAAAGAACTGAGAGATAATGAATAAATAGCCTTGGAAACACAGACTGGCAGGCTTTGTTTGTCTTCCCTGACTCTGGCGCTGGACATTTCGGGAAGGATATACCTCAGGAAACAGCAACCCCGAGGTGAATCTCAGGTGAATCTCATCTCAACCCTGAGATGTATTAATAACAGAAATTGGACAGATCAACAGAACTGGGATATAACCCCAAATATATCAGAAAACTGAAGAAATTATGATGTGGAATTATGAAAGGGAGACGAGGACTTGGATGCTATCCAAGGTTTAATGAAGAGCAAGATATCAGAGGAAGAATCAGGAATATAAATTGTATTGGATAGACAAGTAGTGACAGTGAAAAGTGGATGAAAATGAAAAAAAGTGAGCAACAGTGGTAGCTGGAACAAACTGAGAAAGCTTGGAGATGAGAAAGCTAGGATCAGAAGTGTAAAATAAATCTGTTAATGGACAAACAAGACCTAATGATCTGGAAAGCAACATTAGGAGAGAACTAAAATGAAAAAGTTGCAGATGATTATGTAGCTGGAATCACATTTGTGGAAGAGGGGCAGAACTCTGTTTACGAAAAACCAATCTCCTCTAGAATCTGGAAGGAAGCACAGGAAATCTGAGTCCCTTGACCGAGTTTCCTGACTGTCAGAAAAGCTGCTGGGCTAATGCTGCTCTAAAGAATGACAAACTCCTATGGCTCTCAATCACTACTCCATCAGCCTCACGGATCTGCAACGGAGCTACAAGATCCTGCGCTTTATGACCCACACGGACTTTGCTGCAACGGAGTTCATTCAGTTTTTTTCAAATCCCGTTAAAGGGTATCTCAAAAACTGCACATGCAACAAGAAATATTCTAAGCAAGCCAGGAAATGCTGGATTAAGATTAATTGCACTTTTCCCATTAGATCGCCACCTTTTTTCATGTAGAGAATGCACCTGCTGTGGAAACATGGACGGTAGTAAAGCAGGCTATTTGAGGAATGCTGGGTTTGGAGTTCGGAGAGGGTGCAGCCATAGACAGCGGAAGAAAAAAGGCAGTACAACAACTAAAGCTGTTCGATTCTGTCCGAATGAAACCAGATCCTCTCTCTGTCGCAAACAGATGCCATGGGGCCACTCCAGAGCCACCAGGAGTACCGCGAGGTGACGGGCGCTCAGCTCCGAAGTCTGACAAATCGGACACGGAACTTTTTTCCGTCGCTCCCGTCGAGCACGGAGGCAGTGCCCATGTTTGTCCCACCGGACCCACCCGGACCCACCGGGGTTCCCGCCGAGGCGGCGCGATCGGCCTTGGCAGAGCGGACCCGAGGGAAGTGCCCGCCGGGCAGCGGCGGCGCCGCCCGGGGCTCTCCCGCGCCTCCCTCCCCCGCCCACCGGCCCCGCTCCGCGGGACGGGCACTCAC
>VXBR01004631.1:1344487-1401942 GCA_013400215.1 Cisticola juncidis | reverse complement strand
CCGAGTCTAACAGCTCGCGATGGGGTGGGGGGAGCCCGGGCCGGGCCTCCTTGGGGCAGCTGCACGGGCCGGGCTGGGCCCGCCGGGGCCGGGCGGGGCGGCGGGGCTGCCCGCAGAGACGCTCACACCCCGCCAACCTGCGCTTTCTCTTCGCAGTGCCCGGGGTTGCCGAGTTCGCCGCCTCCTTCAAAAGCGTGAGTGAGCGCTGCTTTGGCTTTCGCGTTTCCTCCTTCCATGTGTTGGTAGAGCTGCAGGTTCTCTTGCGGCCTTTTCATCTTCCATGAACCATATCTCAGTAATAATTCCAGTATATGCTACAATATACCTTTTGGTTTTAATGTGCTTCTTTTTTATATCTTATGCAGTCTACTGTATATGAGAGTTTAACTTTGGAAGAAATAAAGGCTTTTAAACTTCAGAAAATCCTATTTTTTTGTACTGATTTTTGGATTGTGGATGGTAGTACTCCGTTTTTAACTTTGAAATGTTCAGGAAAAAACAAGATTAAACATAAAAGTATCTCTATGGAGCACACTCTCGAATTTTTGCTGTCAGTGTAACTAGTTTTCCATACAGATCGTACTTCATTGTATAATTCTAAAAGTGGACTTTTCTGAATATGAACTTTTTTTTTTTTTCCAAAACAGCCCATTACAAGTTCTCCTCCCAAGTGGATGGCTGAATTAGAAAATGATGATATTGATATGTTGAAGGGTGAGTACAAATATTGTGGGCATTTTCATTAAACCAGTTATTTCTAAGAGCCTATCCAGATGTCAGTGGCAGGCTGATTTTCAAAATGAGCAGTGTAACACTGTATATTTCAGTCACCTTAGCCATTTTTATCACTGTATAAGCATAGTGAGTGCATCCTGTGTTTTGAGAATAAGTGTGAATTTTTTGGAGAGGCCCAGCTGAGCAGTTGGTGAGTAGTGTAGACTCGTCAGTTGGCTTGTTCAGAGATGCTCTATGTGTGTGTCTTCCCTCACAGATCCAGGAGCTCTAATGCAATGGTGAGGCTGTATAGGCAAGTTACAGAAGGATTAGCTGGCATGCACACTAGCTGCGTGTTGCAGCTGTTAGTTTGCAGTGAACATCCTTTGGCGTGCTCTGCCTCTCGTGAATTCCAGATGATGGTGTGTGACCCTGTCACAGTGACGTGTCACAGCTACATAGTGAAAGTGAGATGAACGAAGCCTGTCTTGCTCCAAGAAATGTGCTTGAATTCACATTATTTATACAGAATAAGTGCATTTCCTTGCATACTTTTATATAGCTTGTTCATGTTGCAATGTGAACTTACAAGAACTTCCAAAGTATGGGTCAAGTTACTCTTTGCAATGGTGGCAGATTAAAGCATGAACTACAATCATGGCTGTCTTTCTCCTTACGTTAAAATTAGGAGCGGGGTCAGCTTGAACTTTGAACATCCACTGTTCACTGGAACAGATCCTGGCAGAAGTATGGTTTGAAAGTGCTCTGTGAAGTACTTAAGAGGTTAACTGCTACTGGAGGGCTATAGACAGTGTTGAAATTCACCTTCTTCTCTCTTCTTAAGAGCTGGGGAGCCTCACTACAGCTAACCTGATGGAAAAGGTTCGTGGCCTGCAGAACCTGGCTTATCAGCTGGGACTGGATGAATGTAAGTGCTATACAAAGATATGACTGACTGCATTGCAAATCTTTCCACTAAAGCATGTGCTTGTACATTTGTAGCTGGAAAAGTCTGGTATTACTCAGTGGCACAGAGACTTGTGTTCCTCAGTTAACATTGTCTTAAATAAATCAAGTCACTTTGCTTAATTTCTTGCTCAGACACTGAAGTAATTATCAGAATGCTTGTGGCAGTACTTCTCTCAGATTTCACACACTGCCTCCACAGTGAAACTTGCACTTCTGTATAGGATTCTCCTGTCACTCTGTTATTCATACTGTTTTCTGCTTTTGTAACTGTTACCTTTTTCTGGACTCAGTTGTAGTGGGAAGTGATGTCGCTGAGTAACAAAGATGACCTTCATCCCAATTGCAAACAGCCAACTCTTACTGTGTTTTTTTTAAGAAACAGCTTTCATTGTCTCGTTTAGGACTCTTGTTAACAGGTTGATCCAGCTTTGGGGTTTTTAAGAGAATTGTGGAGTTGTTTTTAATGCAACCCATACATACCAACACAATTATTTTTCTGCTCTAACATAGACTTTGGTTGCAATTTCTCTTGGGCTTAGACACAAAGCACCAAAAGTTTCAAGTTTTTCACCTCCTTTCAGGGGGTAACACAATTTAGTAATAAACCTTAAATGTTTCTGACTGCAAACCTAGGAGAGTCTAATGCATTCTCAACAACAAATCATTAAGCTTGTTTTAATACACTTCAAGTTCATTTTGCTTTCTATCCTAACATCTGTTAAGACTGTGTAAAGCCTTTGGTGGAGTAGAAGTTAAAGTATAACAGTGTAAAACTGAGTCTAACGCAAAGATTGTCTGATGATTGGCTTTCTCAGTTAAGTTGTAGGCTCTGGTGTCAGACAGTGTTCTGCTAAATGGACTTTAGCAGAGCCTGAGTTGCAGTAAAGCTAGGGAGGTGTTTGTTTCCTTATTGCACGTGCAATATCTGTTGCATGTGTTTCCATTTGTTTTTACTGAGAACAAGTGCATATGTAAAGGCAAAGTGAGTGAAAACTGAAATATCTGGGGCTCAACAGTTATAATTTAAGTCTTGAATTTTCAAGCTTTTTGAAAGGTTTCCATGCTTGTAACTTCTTGTCACTGAAGGCAGTTTTCCTTTACACTGTAATCCATGGAATACTTTGTGTGTCGTAATATACATTTATCTTTGGAAAATTATTATCAAAAATTAGTTGTGGAGTTGGAACAGAAGCTGCTCAGGACTGTTTTTCCTAATACTATCATTAGGTTATTTTCTCTTATGGACTTTGATAAGTGAAAGAACAAGAAAAAAATCCTGAAGATGTATTCATTAAACTTGAGGGAGTTGTGGTTTTGTCTCGGGTGTATCTGATTTAGTTACATATCTGCACTGGAGTCTACTAGTCCCCTCTTGACTCGGCTGGTTCATTGAAACTGGCTGCCAAAAGCAGGACAAACCCACAGCTGACCATTTCCTCTAGATGGCAGCATGAGGCCTCCCGCAGAAGTCTTGCTTCTTTTTTATAGGACTCTGACATTTCAGTTATGGTTTGAAGCTATTCTTCCCCAGATTCTTTTTTTGTGACATATTTTCCCTTCAGAATGTGCATAATCCTTTTTTATGGTATTTCATCAGCAATGAGGTTAAGAGACAACTCTGCTTCGTTGTATTGGCAACTTACTTCTCCTTCCACTCTTCTCTTCTAGATCTCACCTCAAATCCTTCATATTTTCAAAGGCTTATTTTCATCCAAGTTATTAATTACATACTGTGCAGGACCAGGGTGATTCCTGCAGCACTCCATGAAAAATGTATCTATAGAGTGACATTGCAATCATGTTGTGAGATCTGTTATACCCAGTTCACAACATACTTTACATCAGTTTTGCATTAGAATTCATTAGTCAAAGTGCTGTGGAACTGTGTATCTTTTGAAAAGTTTATTTATTGAGGTACTCTTGCATTGAAACATTGAAATCTGAATTAGCATTGAAATCTGAATAATTGATTTGGCATGATGTAGTTTGATAAATTAATAATTACTGCCTTTTTTCTTGAATTCATATGAACTCTCTTATTGTTGTGTCCATATAAGTGGGCTTTCTTGACAAATTTGGACAGATGTATTGAACGTTTTGTCCATCTTGATGGGACATCTGGCTTTCATCTAGGAACAGTTGAATACTGTTATCTGAGTTCCACATTTTTATTATCTACAATTTTGGCTGTCTCTAACTTTTTGGCCATGGATTTCTCAGTTTCTCTTTTGTTTTCATGCTTTTCACAGATTTCCTTTCTCTACAACTAACTTCCTCCCCTCTTTTTCCCATAGGGTTACCTTCACCCTGTGTAACCCTGGCTAGTTTGTTGACTGCCCCATGGCTTCTGTGAATCAATTTAATTTCTAAACATATAATTTAGCTTTTTTTTCCAGATTGTTCTTCCACTTTCTTCCTGGCATGCTAGTAGGTGGATTCTTGCTCAGAAATTCCTTGCAGAATATTCTTCCCTTCCTTAGCACAGGATTCACATCAAAGTATAGCTTTCCTTGAATGAAGCAGGATTTTTGTAGCATGAACCATAAAAAAAAAAGTTTTACATTCCTCTTTAACACAGGCTTGGGACTCTTTTGTATTTATTCTTTGTTAAAAGGTCATTCTGGAGTTCTCTAGAAGCTTCTAGGCTCAGATCCTTGTACCAATAAAGTAATTTTAAAATAAATTATTTTTCAGCACCTCTGAGGTTTTAGCTTGTGTTTCCTTGTCTGTTTTTTAAGCTCTGTAAAATTCTACCTCATAATTTTGCTTGTAGCTGCTTTCCTCTTTTTGCTTTGGTTCTTAGAATCACAGAAACTTTTAGGCTGGAAAAGACCTCCAAGATCATGAAGTCCAACCTTCTCACATTAGAGCTTCTATTTTCCTTCTGCTCATTAATTCTTTTATTGGTTAGAGTAATCAAAAATATTTTTAGTATTAGAAGTCCTGCTTTGTGTCAGTTTTACTGTTCCTTTTAGTGTGGGTATTTTAAGGGAGAAGGAATTGAGCTCAATGAATACACAGACTTTTAGTTGTTGATACAGTTAGGGTGACTTTGGGAGGCGTAGTATCTCTTCTGAATGTGACCTGCAGCCACTCAGTCTCATTTCTGAGTTTGACGGGAAAAAAAGGTATAAAGGCCTTGTTATGAACTTTTTTCCTCTCCTCTGTCTTCCTTAATTTTTCCACTTGCAGCCTTTGCTTGGAGTGGAGTAGTGAGCACTGCAGAATGAGCAGACCTCAGATAATGCAGCAAGCAAGAGGGAAATAATTCTTTTTTGGGAACCCAGTTGCAGACCCTGACTCAATGTTTGTGGCCCAAAAATCAGCAAGTTTCAAAACACTTAATGTAAATAATGACAAATTTAGATTGGAAACTCTGTTTTTCCACTGTATGACTCATTGCACCTTTTGGAGCATCTGAATCAGGTGACTTTGGAAGAATTTTCAAGTCTTGGTTTCATGAACTGGGAACTCTGAGAACTCCATGCATGTGAAGATATGCCCTGTCATCCTTTGGGTTATATGTATACAGAGAGATGTATCTGAGAACTACATACACAGAAAAAAATGTTTTTCTTATAAAAACCTAGAAATTTTTTTTCAAACTTAAGGAAAAAAACTTATATATAAAAGTAACAGATATGTAGGATGGGAGAACAGGAAAAGCACTCTGTCACTGAAGGATTGTAGTTGTCCAGGGACTTTTTGAAGGCCCTGCTATTGTTTTCATGTGGATCTCTGATATTTTTCAGATAACACCTGCTATGCTGGTTCAGAAGTCCTGAAATGTAAATGTAGGTATCACAGTGTTTATAAAATCTCACTGATGCCAGAATGGTTATCTGGCCACTGTGGTATCACGCTACAGCTACAGTGATACTGTCAGTGCAAGACTTCCTGCAAAGCCTGTTCTTCTTAAATCCCAATATCTTTGTGAAGGTGATGGTGCCTTGGTGCTGTGTGTTACTTAAATATTAGAGAATGTGAGAGAACTGACCAAACAGATATGAATATAATTTATAATTTCCCTGTCAGTGATTTTTGCTAGTCTAATCTCATGTGTTAAATTAAATTTTTATTTGAAGTTGAAGGTAGGCTGTGATGTTCCTGCTGTAAAATTAGGAATGACTGTATTATCCAGTGTCAAATTCTCATACTCTTTCAAGAGCAATGAGATAGTTCCCAAACATACTTAACCAAGTCTCCATATTTATAATTTCCCATGGTTTTGTACACCCTGGCTTTCATTAAATTATAGCAACTTTGCTCCTATTTTCTTTGTAACACTGATTTATTTTCCATATATGTTCAAGCAAATGAAAAAAAAGGATGCAGTTGAAGAGCTGTTTGATCAAGGGCCCACAGATTATGGATGGAGATATGGATGGAGTGGGAGATTGCAGGTGAACAGCAGAAGGTTTCTCATCTTGTAGCACCAGACTGATAGAGGAAAAGCCATTTCACATTTAGTCAGGCAGTGATTGTTTTCTTCAATATGAACAATCAGTAATTGACATGGGTTTTTTGGCCTGGAGAGAAACAGCTGATGTAGTATGTGAAAAAGATCTGTAAAACATTAATGTAGAGAAAGTATGAATAGGGAATGACTCCTCCCTGGTTCTTGTAGTATGGGAGCCAGAGAGAAAGTGTGTTGGGACAGACATGAGGACATACTTCTGTTGTGTGTTGAAGTCAGAACACATCACCACCGGGGCTTGTGGTGATGGAGTGGAGTTTCTCACTCAATAATGAGAAAAATGATTGGGAGATAAATCCTTCCAGGGTGTCTGATTGCTGAGACGTCCCCAGTGGCTTGGACATCTTGGAGATGCAGAAAGCAGAGAGAGATTACTATGCAGGTACAGCTATATGCCTCCCTGCACTTACACTCTGCTATAGATGTTTGCCTTTGTCATGTCAGTCAGTGGTGGGTTGGAAGAACCTTTTGTTTGACAAAGGATATTATTTATTTTAGTAATAGGCTAAACTGCCTGGTAGTTAAGCAACCACTACCAGAAATCTCTGAGGGTTCCCTGTAATGGAGGGACTCTTGGAGAGACAGCAGGAGATGAATGGGCACAGGAATGAGGAACAACTACTTTGCTCTCAAGTTAAGCTGTCCTTGGTTTTGAATTGTAGTCCTCTGCAACCTCAGCAGCCTCTGAAATTTCTGGAAAATCATAAAGGAGTTCTTCTGAATTCCAAGCTATGTACAGGTCACCACTTTTCCTTAGACTGGTAGTCTTTGGTTTTTCATATTTCATTTCAGATAAATGCTGTCTGTTGTGATCTCTTGCCTGCAAGTTCAGCTTTTTTTGTAGGTTTGGAGGGGCTGAGCAGTTCATCAGGATTGAACTGTGTCTTTTTTTTGAAAATACACCCTTAGTTCTGCCAGTGATCCTTGCAGGCCGCTCTTGTCATTGAGTTTTGGATGGGGTTTTTTTTTTTTTTACCTCATTTTGATGCTGATCATAGGTAGGATATGTTTAAATTGGGCTCCATCTTTGGAGGACTGAACTTATCTGAACCCCAAATATTAAACTACAAGACAGGGCATGACAGTTGCTACACTTGAACTTTGTATATACAGAGTTGATGAACTGGAACCAAATTTAGGTAATAAGGGAAGATAATACATCCTTTTACTGAAATATGTTTTTCCTTTAGTGTAATAGATTGGCTTGCCCAGGAGTGTCTTCATGTAGCATGAACATGCAGCCTTTTTAGGCTACATGCAAAACAACTGACCTTTGTACCCAAACAGGCTTCTATCAATGATGTAATTGATCAGATAAAAATATTTTCTGGTCATAACCACTTTTTCTTTAGCCCTGGCAGCACAGAGGCTTTTTAAGCTCAGAAGCCTTACTTGACATTTGTGAACATGGCCTCACTTCTGCATTACAGTTGCTTGGTGCTCTTTCTGGTGTGTATGTACAGTTGTTTGCATCAAAATGTTTTAGATTCTTATATTTGTAGGAAACCAACATAGGAACAGATGTATAAGTAAAGGGTGTTTTAATATGTCTTATGACATATTCTGAAATCTCTTGGTGGTCCATTTTAGTAAAAGCTGTATGTCCACTCTCTGTAGTCTGGAGAGCTGTATGGAAAAGTGAATTGGACTCTTATGGTTTCTTACTAGTCAAAATGATGTTTTGGAACTGTGTAGAAGAGCAGACTCTCTATAGTATGAATTCTTTCTCTATTTCCTTGGGGAAATAAAGACTATCTGAAGTGTTGTGATGGAGCTGGAGAAGAGAACTGCCTTTGGAGAGGCAAGAAGGAAATAAAGTGAAAGGGTAGCATGTGATTTGGATCTACATCCTACAGCAGTCACAGTGCAGCTGTTATGAAGATATGGCAGTGTTTTTACCACCTTGACTGCTGACAAAAGAATGAGGAGGATGCTCCCTTTTTCCTTGTTAAAAGCTGGCATCTCCACAAGTACTGTGCTTCTAGCACTTGTGTGCCTGTATTAATCTGAAACATGATGGAAGAAAATATGTTTGGATCTCCTACATTGTTCTAAATATGTCGAGCTTGGAAGAGAGCAGTGCCAAATCCACTGCTTGTTATGTTCTTAAACAAGATACACAGTTTGTTTACTTGCAAGGTGAACAGTCCTGCACAAGAAGAAGCCTTTTGAGGTGTGTGTGTGCTTAAGTTATTTCTGCTCTGCTTAGAATTTTCTTTGTACCACTGTTTCTTTTCTTGGTTAGTTTTCTGCATTCCCTGCCTTGCTGAGTGAATCTTCGTCATGTTTCATTTTTGCTTCAAAGCATATTTCTCATTTATTTGGTTATTTAGTACTGTGTTTGGCAAGGACTTTATGTGAAATAGTATACTTCATGTGCTTCAAAGCTCGAAGGCCGAGTTTTACATCTGGACAGCAAAATTATGCTCTTTGGACACTGGATTTCTGTAATACACAGCTTGAGGAGTTACTTAGCAGAGTTAGTAAACTTCTCCCATAGAATGTGTCACATTTTGGATGGTTCATTTTTGGGTTAGGAGATGATCACAGAGAATTTCAGGAGCTCACCATCAGCTGAAATGGTTGGTTTAGTTTTTCACAGTAGGAAAAACATGGAGGCTGTTTTCAGTTTACATTCACAGTAATTTTTGGGCCTTATTTGATTGTTTCAGAGAGGTGAAAAGAACACTTAAATTGTTTATTCACATGTTTATATGGCTTGTCACCGCAGTATCCAAGGTGCAATGATTTCCATGTGAAACCTTGGCCTTTCTCCTGATACTTTTTACGCTCTCCTCCCCCAAGCAGTAGATCTACCGCTTCATTTTAATGCACAGTGCTGTGGTAAGAGATACTCTGCATCTGCAGAGGGACAAGCAAATCACCTTTCCTTATACTGTTTGCTGGGTGGCTTGTTTGCAGGCAGGGTTTTTATGTGGCACCTCCTGTTGGAAGAGTGGGATATCAGACTGGCAGCCTGAAATTGCTGTTCATACATGATCTGTGAATTGGCTAATTCTGACATGTAGGTAGTTAAGAAAATATTACAGTCAGAGGAGTCATGACCTCAACTTTTCATCATCTCCATTGGTTTGTGCTCCAGTTTGGAAGTGAAGGAGGCATAGGAAGTTTTAATTGTACCTGTGTGATTTATCCTCAGTCAGCTCTTTAATTTCTTCTGGCTGTCTGAGGTTTCCGACACGCTGTAAATTTCTCCAACTTTTTCATTATCTGCAATTTCTTTATGACTCATGAATCGGAGTGGAGAGAGAGTGTGGATTTACAGCAGAGATAAACATGTCCATAAAGTCTGTATCTGTGTCAGTAATTGTACTGCTGTCAGTGACTGTCCTGTTTTACAGGTCTCTCTTGGGAGAGGAACACGCTTTGCTACCAGTGTCAGAGAAGTGTTCGCTTTGATTTGCATTAACGTGCCAGGAGATTAGGTTGTGATAGTGAGAATGGAAATTGAGTTTGGACCAGGGCTGCTATTGTTTTTTTTAAATAAATGGGTGTGTATTTGAGTTGTCCTCTGTGTACAAGAAAAAAAAAGGTTATTCTTAAATATAAAATCAGAGACAGTATACTGATGATATCAGATGTGATTCTACCCATATGCATAAATGGTGCATTCTTACCATAAAACAAATGCTGTGTCTAGGTAACTGTCATATATGGAAAGAAATACTGCATGAATCCTTAGGGTGTTCTCTACTGGTAAAGTAGAATGAATATTTCTGTAAGTGTCAAGAAATTTCTGCATCTTTGCCTTGTTCTTACCTTACTCTTAGAGAAAGATGTTATGGTGGACATTGATGGTGAGTACTAATGCATCATCATAGTCTTCAGGCATTGATTATTCTGATTGCTGCAGAAGGAGGTGTATATTTGAGAAGTTTGAGAAAAGAAAAAAACATCTCTAAAACTCTCCCATATGTGTTACAAGTTCAAACTTCTACAGTTTCTCTGTGCTTGTATTTTCTGTTTGATACCTATTGAAGATACTTGTCTATGTGGAATCTTCTTTTGTTAAATTCTACAATTTGGGTTGGATTTTTTTTGTCTGTGACTTATTTTTTTTTCATAATAAGGTAATTATTTTACCACGGAATTATTTCCAAATATTCAAAGCGACTGTAAAACCCCAGATGTCCATTGTGTCAGGTATTCATTGAGATTCCTAAATGCAGCTGATTGCATTTTTCTAATTTTGATAAACACCTCTTACCAAAGGGAGATTATCATAAACAGTGTAAACTCTGTGATTGGGTTGATAGCTTTAAAATGTAGTTAGGTGTAGAAGTGTTAGAAATGCTAAATTAGCACGTGTCATTGCATGGTTAATTCCAGACCCTGAAGTTAGAAGTAAAACAGGGAGTTTTTCCAGTGGTAGACAGGGTCCCATCTAGCTCTGGTAACTGGGTTTCCAAAGCTGTATGTACAAGGATCACATGCTGAGTGGCCCAAAAGCTGGCAGGTAACTGCTGTTGAAGTGAGTGATGCTCAATGCAACAGCTAAATTCTAAATAAAAGATGAGTTGGTGAGATACTTTTTACCTGATCTTTATTGAAATGAGGTTTTTTTTTCCTTTTCTCTTGTCCTCCTCCTCACCTTTTCTATGTACCTGTACCTAGTGAATCTGATTTTGTTAAAACAAAGGTTGCCTCTGAAAGTTACTTCAGCCAGGATGTATTACTTCCTTTATTAAAACAATACAAAAACAACACCTCTGCCTCCACCAAAAAGAAACCTAGGACAACAAATACCAACAAACATGAACAACAAAATAAAAACACCAATAAAAACCCGTTTCCCATACCCTGGTATTGATGTCTAAGAATGTCTCTTCTGAAAGTGCCCTTTGTTTCCTATAGTTTGTTCAATAGTAGGAAGAAATTCTGTGATGGTTTGTTCCTTTCTGGAAAAGACTTTTAGAATTTATGCTGATAAAGTGAAGGTTGATCTAGATACTTGCTGTGGTTAAGAAAAGGGAGCCTCTTCCTTGTTCATGGGGAAGAAGAGAAAGAAATCTGATTAATCTGCAAATCAACTGACCAAAAACTGCTCAGAAGACTGAAATCAGTCATCTGATTCATCACCATTAACTTGTGCAGGATTTTTGTTATGCTACTCAAAGCACCGATCTGTGCTTTGTGAAGACATCTGGAATATGAGCACTGGTTAGTTGAGTAGTGGAACACACGGTGCAGTCACCAGTTCTGCATTCTCTGCTCTTGGAGGTTTTCCAGACCTGACTCAATAGAGCTTTAAGCAGCATGATCTCACCTCATAATCGACCCTAGTTTGACCTGGAGACCTCCTGAGCCCTTGTAACCCCCATTATACAGTGACTCCATCTTTCTGTGATGTATGATCTCCTTCTAGAACTGGAAGTGCATTTGAAGCCTGCATTCCCCACAGCACCAAACAGTTCAGCTTAGGAGCTTTAGGCAGGGGCAGCTTTGTGATCTGCCTCTATGGGAGCAGCTGATTAGGAACAGGAAACCTAAGAATTCCTGTGATGTTTTTTAGGCTTTGGGGGGATGATAAATGGACTTTCAAATACTTGCACTGACAGAGCTGATTACAAGTCTGTGCAGTGTGGGCTGCAGAGCCCATTTTTGTGCATAGGGAGATACAGTCCATTCAGTACAATTTTTTATGCAGAATAGGAGAATGGTCCTCAGCATAGACAGAGGTTCTTGTGTGTCTTGGCTGAAATGAACAGTGAAACCAACCTCATCTGTTTAAACAAGTAGAGGGTCAATGGGGCTTGACTGAAGAGCTTTTAGCCACCAAAGTAAAGGAATGGGCTGTCACATTAAAGCATTTCTACCTGCCACATGCTTGGCACAGAAAGAAACATGACTACAAACAAAATGTTCTTACGTTATACTGTCAGAAGCCTATTTTTTGCTACTCTCATTCTGACAGGTTAACTTGTAGACTACTGTCAGTGGAGAAATTGAGGATGGAGAAAAGTTAGATCAAGCATAAGGTTATGTGCATTTTTCCATTATCATTTAAAAACACAAAAATGCCAAACAAATCTCGGGAGTCATTCTAGCAGGGACTCTTGAACCCTTACAACTGGTCTGTATTTATTATTGAAATGTCATTTACTGTCTAAGTCTTTATTCAATAAAACTTTCCACTTCTTCAATGTTACTAGAACATTTACTCTGCATTTACAGATATTGGAAAGATTATCCATAAGGCATCTCTGTCTGGAAAGTTTTCTGGTAAATTTTGGCTTCTGGCAGGAGTGAAGAGAAAATTTTCTTCCACAGCATGGGTTGCTGGACCTATTTGCAGAGCAGCAGCTGATCCTAGAAAAATCTTGCTAGAGTGTGACTTTGGAGACCTGGCTCAGTTTCTGGTACTACCCTTCTTCTGCTTAGTTTATTTATCTGCCTTCTTACATGCCTCTTACTATCTCCCCAGCTGTAAGGTAGAGTTCATGTTAACTTGGTTTTGTAAGGCTTTGAAAAATCAATGAGTTTTAAAAAACAGCATATAAAGCATTTATTGTTAAGTATCCTTTGCCGTGTGCTGTTGTTTGTTGTTTCTCCCTGCTTGCTGCTATTATATGCCACAGGAAGGTATCATTAGACTATTGTGTTGGTCATCAGAAGTAAAATGAGAATATGATAATAAAAGAGATCTCAGTATCAAGTGCTTTTCAGCCTGGGACCCAAGCAGGGTAGCTAAGAAAAGCAAGGCTGTTCTCAGCTATTTGCAGACATTATATATATAAAAGGATTTCTATTTGCAAGCAGCATGAAGGTTAGAAATTATTCGTTTGTATCCATGCTAATGCCAGAGGTTATTTATCCGTTTCGTTTGCTGTATTCCTTCAGTTTTCTTAATTTTGTATCTAGTGATACTGCATACAAAGCTATGTGAAAATTTGTCAAGCATTTTGTCACTTTATTGTGTGATTTTCAGTCGTTCTGAGCATGAAGTCTTCTGTAAGATCAATAGTGAACTTGCCACCTTACCTCTTGCATCTGCAGTAAATGCAGCTTTGAGCATCCCTGTCTTTACAATGTTGCTA
This sequence comes from Cisticola juncidis, assembly GCA_013400215.1. Classification (NCBI taxonomy): domain Eukaryota; kingdom Metazoa; phylum Chordata; class Aves; order Passeriformes; family Cisticolidae; genus Cisticola; species Cisticola juncidis. The sequence goes on along the minus strand of VXBR01004631.1, from coordinate 1,388,724 downwards.
GACCAAGTCTGATAGTATCTCTCTCTTATTGCTTCATTAACTGGTGAGCATTAGAACAAGATAAAAATGCCCTAAAGCCTCTTATCTGATGATTGTTGTAACCTTCTGAGTGCCATTAGTTTAAGTTTGCAATCAAATGCTTCCCCTGAGTATAAGGAGCACTGATTAAACCTGAAGTGTCCCCAGAGGCTTTTACAGCTGTCATGGGGGCAGTGGCTGCCCCTGTCCAAAAGGAGGAGGGGGCTGCAGGTCCCAGTGGGGGGGCCACTCTGCAGACATCCACGTGCCTGCCCCAGCTGTTCTGCTTTGCCTAATGAATTGTTTTACAAGGAGAGGCTGGATATTGTCATCACAAGCTGCCTTCCCCAGGGACTGAAGCCAGCCTGATAATGACTAATGTTAGTGATAGTAATTGAAGTGTGATGGCTCTCCAGGGACTTCACACATGCAGAGCTGTCAGGCACTTGTGGCTGGTACAGTCCCATGAATACCTGAGAAATGCTTTTTAATTGCTTGACTTTCATAACTAGTTCCCATACATCTCCTGCTGAAATACATGTTTTAAGGGGATAAGGAAAAGGAGCTGAGGACTCTGCTAGGACCCTTGGTGTACAATGTACTTACTGTCCTGACATGTTTCCAGTAAGTATGGCTGGGTGTTCTTGCTCCCATTAGTATTGGTGTGGACCTGCTTGGTCTGCACAGGCATGTGCAACAGATTACACCTGAATGTACCTTTCCTTTTATGTTTAAACCTTGGCTTTTTGATGCACAAAGATTGTACTTGATTCCCAAAGAAGACAATACCTTTATTTAACAATATCAAAGGATTGCTGCTGTTAATAGCATGGAAGCAGTGACAGCTATTTGCATTTTCTTAGGCATTGAAAACTGAATGTAAGATAAAATAAAAATCTTGTAAAAATGTAGCATATTTATGTGTCCCAATCTGACTGGAGTTTATGGCCAAGAGATTTTGGGAGTTTAGGACAGAGTAATAACCAATTTATGTAAAATAGGGTGATTTTTGTTGTGAAAATACTCTCATTTAGAAGTGCATTTTTGAATATAGCAGCGGGCCTGAGATAAAAATAGCCTCAATTGGGTACTGTACTCCTGACTTCCAGGTTCCTAACACAAATTTGTCAGGGTGCTGAGATGTTTTGAATTGCCTCTGTCTCTACAGGAGGGTTTTGCTGTGGCTTTTTGACTTCTAGCTGGAGATCAAAAAAGGAAGCTTGATGCTGTTGCCAGCAGACTAGACATACTACCTCTTCTTATCATATTCATTGCAAGTTTGTTCTTCACCTCCCCGCTCCAGTGAAGTGTTGGCTCTTAGAAATTTATTTTGGTAATAAAACATTACTTTATACTTGCCCATGAAAGCACGTTTGAAGGCTGTTTGTGGATTCTTTAAAGTGTCCAAGAGATTGTTGTTCCCTAAGCACACTGCAAACTCATATCATAATTAAGTCTGATGAATTATGTGCAGAAAGTGAAGCTCATAACTTTAAGTGGTTAACTTAGACTCTTAAAATGTGGACCCAAACCTGTGGTTGGTGTGCTGTAATTTGGTTGTCAGTCCCAAAATTGTATGCTTCAATGGGTTTTGGTTCTGAGAAAATGGGTGAATTTATTCTTGCTATTTTTGGTCACAATGAGGAGATAATAAAGTTGTGCTTACTGCTTTTTATAGTTGTCTTGACAGTAAAGCTAAAAGATATAGTTCAGTTATTTTCTTGCAGTTTATCTTACAATTTGTACTGTAATTGTGGAGGTGGGAATAGGAAACTCCATGCTGTGTAAGAGATTTTCAGTTTATAATCTAGTTCAACTGATTGGTTGCTGCAGCAGAAGCACAAGAGGGAAGGTAATTGAAAGACATCTAATAACTGATTAAGTAGATTTCATTTATGTGTTGTTTTGAGCACTATTTTAGTGAAAGCTTGTTAACTTTGTTATAATAAGTTCAGCAGAATATAATTTCTGTGTAGAAATTGTTTTACATTGAAAGGGCATTTTCATATGGAGAGCTTTTTGTGCTATGAGGAATATATCCACATATTGTTTAAACTTCACAAAGTGACAATTGTTTTGGTGTCACTGTCATGTAAAATTTTGCTTTTCAGGTATTTGGTGATTTTTTACAAACATGTATTATATATAAGTATATCTAAGTCCTTGCATGACTTCCCCAAATCTATTATTACATTTTAAAGCTTTCCAAGTTTACTGACAATACAATAAATATTAGCTCCCATATTATTCAAATTAAATGTGACTTGTTTTCTCACTGTGAGGTTTGAGCTCTGTTCTGCTGAACCAGGTAAAATCGGGTTTGGTGGAGGGGAATCCATGAAGAGCCCAGGTGTTGTATTAAGCAGCATTGGTGCCCTTCTCCTGGAGGGTTGCTGAACTGTTATCCCATGGTAGCTCTAGAGGGCTCTCTGCTGTTGGAAATGTCACATTTCTAATGACTTATATGACAAAGGTCTTAATAACCTGTTGGTCGTTAAGGAACTCATAACACTTTTTTTTGCAAATGCTACCTCATTGTCATCAGCAAAATATAGCATATGCAATTAGAATCTAATTTTCTCCAGTGTCAATTAAAGGGTCTCGTTTTTATTCTGAACTGTGTTGTACTCTGCCTGTAAATGTCTGTCACTTAAGTTACAGCATTTAGGTAGTGTAGGAAGTCATTTTTGTGTATGCAGTTTGTGATGTTCCTTGTTAAGTCAGTAAAAGTATGATGTTGCTGGCACTGACTGTGCAAGAAAGGGAGAAGATGATAATTTCAGGCTTTATTGTAATCATGGACTTTGTTACTGTAGTAGCCTTAAGAGTATATGGGCATTGTTTCAGGAGAATTGGAAATGAACATACAAGACGGAGGACAAAATGGGACAGGATGAAAGTATGAAGAGTAATTTTCAGCAGAGTAGTAGGGGCTTGTCCTCAAGTTCTGTCAAGGCATTAGAAAGGAAGGAGTACCTTCTGGTAATACTTCTGGTTATATTTTAAAACCCTTTGGGTGTTATACAGGGACATGAATTCCAGTTCTGCTTGGTGGGTGGGTGGTGGCATGCTGGATTTGACTGGGTATCTATATCAGACTTGGTTGCATTAAAATGGACTTTAAACTGGTTAATTTGAAAATCAGTCAAGCAGTTAAAGATTGTGATGTTGCGTCCTCTGTTGCAATAGTAAATTCTATTCTCTTATAGTTTTGTAGGGCTTTTTTCTGTATATGTGCCAGTGCTATGTTGCTTTCGCTCAGTTGTGTTTTGAAAGCAGTGAAAACTAGAAATAACTGGGAGTAACATTTGTGAAAACTACAAGACTAAAAATAACATCTGTCTAGGCTAGAAATAACTGCAACATGATTGCAGCTTACATTTTGCAGCACCTTTGGGCATCATGGGTTGGATGTGTGTTATGGACAGTGCTGCAGTGTTCTGCATGATAAGGAACTTACATATTGAGGGACTGAAAATAACATTGAGTTTGATGCTCAGCGAACTTCCCAGTGGAAACATGCATGAGTGTCCTATTTTACCTGCTCTGTGGTGAGTTTTATCCTGTGTATTCTGAAAAGCCCTTGTTTAAAATCACCCTGGCAAATTTACTGCTGAGGGGGGAAAAGCCCTCAGCCCTATGGATAGACTCAGGAAAGGAAGAGGTTGTTTTATTTTCATTGGTAGCATTTGCAGTTCCCCAAGCAATGAGGGCTGCAGAAACTGGCTGATGGGAGCCACAACTTGATTAGATGTTTGGGTCTGTTGTAAAATCCTGTGGTGTCTGCCTCTTGTGCCAGCCTGAAAATCCTCCTTATACAGTGAGGAAATGTATTGAGAAATCTCTCATGTAAATTCTGTGTCTTTTTCCTTCTTCTAGGAACTACATCTCATAGTAGGAAAAATACACTGAATCACCCTTATTTGCAGAAAACACCAACTAATAACAAGTAAGCTAATGATTACTTTTTCAGGCAGTAAAAAGATACTTCTTCCAGGATTTGTTTCCTCATGCCATCCTTGACTTCAAACACTTACAACATACAAGTTCTGGTTGTAGATGAATTCAAACACTCAGTCCCCCTAGCATTTTGGATATATTTATTGCATGTACTACATCTTTTCATGTCTCACCACGGTAATTTGAGAAGAAATAATATATTTTGTATTTAAGGTTATGGGTTGTACTAGTTCAGTTGAAGCAGGGATTTTATATGTTTTAATGCACTACTGCAATTTTTGTGTAATGGAATCTTAAATTAAAACCTTTTGTGTAGCTATTGAGCTTGTGCTTGTAAATTCAGAGGATATATGTGTAGCTAGTTTTAAATTACACAAAATTTGGAATGTTTTTTGAAATATATTTTCAAGTAATTGTGATTGAGCTGAAATATCTTTTGTGAGATAGAGTATTGTGGAGTGGCATCTGCATCCTCTTTATGCTTTGACTTGTTAATTTTGAATACTTTTGTAGTCAGTTAATAGCGTGATCAGAATACTGAAGTTGCTAAACAAAATGTCTCAGAATTAGGGTTAACAGAAATGCTCTCAATATGTTTATCTGTATTTCATATAACACTGTATATTGTTAAATCCTGTCAGTTTTGAGATCTAAGTATTTTAGAAAGAATTAGTCAAAAATACCCTTTTGGCTAATGCATCTGTGTGAGAGACATCCACCTCCTTCAGAGCATTTGAAAATACAATCCCTATAATGCTGTGTTTATCTGTGTTTACTTCCCTGTAGAGCTATTCAGGAAAGTGACCAAAGGCAGAGGGATACACACTGAAAATTACTTAGTACAAATGTGTATTGAGAAGTAAAAGGAAATAAACATTTTCTGTAGTCTTCCATTCCTAGTTGTTTTCTGATTAAGTAGTTATGGTGGGTAAAATTCAGGTGCATATGAGTTTTGGAGATCACTAGACAGCTGACAGGGATAAAAAGGGTTTTTTACCAGTGGTAGCCTTGAACCTTCAAAGGCCCATGTATATAAGCTTTATGTTATATGAAGCTGTATTCTAACTGCCTTAAGGTGTATCCAGTGCATGGATAAGTCTTTTCAGTTCAAGGTCTGCTTTTTACTGAGTACTCCATACCTCTTTTTAAAAAAATAGAAATTTTTTAAAATTTTTTTAGCCTTTAAACTTTTTAAACGTTTTTAGCCATTTCCACTTTTTGGTAATCAGCACCATCACTAACTTTCTGTGTCTGAGTTTGAATGTACCATAATGGTGTTCCGCTTTAAAACCAGTTTATTGAAATTATTATAGCAGAAATAATGTAAAAGTTGTAAGAATATGCAGTTTTCAGAAAGCTGAATTTTATGTGTAAATGCATGTATTAATGTTACCTGGCAGTTGTTTTCAGCACTGATCCAAATGTTTCATTCAAACTTGAAAATGTGTCTTTTTTTCTTTATTATTTTGATCTAATTTTATTTCATTGATGCCTCTGTTTAGTGAACTTTTTCCAGCCATTCCACACACTGAACCATCAGTGGATAGTAATTCTCTAGCTGCAATGGGTGGCAATGCCTGCTCTGTGAAGAGCTGGCTTGTGAATCCTTGTCTGAGGTTCTGGTCTAAATCTCTTGGTTGTGCTGGGGTCACCACAGTGCGTTTACCAGGCTGAAGTGGCAAAGTCCTCAGTGCCCAGGTTGCCTGGTGCTTCCCTGTTAGAATTCAGTGTGCCAGATCCATGGCACCCCTGTCTTTCATGAATGGAATTCAAAAAGACACTTATATTTCCATAAATAAATTAGGAATTCAGTGGCTTCTTCCGGCTAATCAGGGCAGGCTGATAAACCTTGCTAGCTGTTTAATAAATGAATTGTGACTGATTACCTATTAATATGGACGCCTCAGGAATTCACCCTGGGGGAAGCAGAGCAGTGAAATAGAGAGGGGCATGGCCCCCTGGGAAATCAGGGCTTCATGTTTGCAGCTTAAATATCTCTGTGAAGTATCAATAAGGAGGTAATTGAATTTTGAACACAAACATGAGCGCCGGATGGATGAAGGAAAGGGGGGCCCTGATCATCTCTTCATGCCCCTTCATACTCCCCTCCCCTTCCCCTTAGAGACCACTCTAGTGAAGATAGATGCTAAATCCATTAAATAAAGATTAGACTGTGTCGTGGTAGAAAATGGCAGCTTAGCTAGATCCCTGGGCAAATTGGGACCTTTAAGCAATACAGAAAATTAAAATATACATTTTTAACAAGTGTGCTGTCGACACAGTAATAATGACTCTGTGGCTTGTGGGGTTTGCTCACCTTTCAGATCTGCTTTTGTTTGGTTATATCACTTGCTCTTGTTTTGAAACCAGCCTTCTTGGTCTCTCTGAAGCAGAGAAGACTTATGGGAAGGAAGGTTATTTTCCCACCTTGCTTTTCTGTCTTTGGCACTTTTTATTGGCTCTTATGCTTATAATAGTATAGAAGATCAGTACTGCTGTATTTGAATATGGAAATAATTAACTTGGGCTCTGACACACTCAGTTGGCTGTGCTGAAAAGTCGTTGGAAATAGTCTGGAGGAGGCATGGAGATGTAAATGTGATCAAACGTTTTATAAATGGTTTTTATTTCCTAAGCACTTCTTTATTTTTTATTTACTCCAGATCAATTTCTCTGAATTCTACTCTTATGGGGAAAATTAGATAGGCGTGTACACTGTAAGAGGTCAGTATACTTTTTTGTCACACAGTGAATTGTAGAAACACAGATGAAGTGGCATTCAGGGGTGAGTCTTCCTTTGTAATACTGTGCTAGACATAGGACACAACCAGGCCTTCTTCACAGTCTCACATAGCCTATTGTCTGTTGTGGAAAGTCAGCAGATCTTGTTGGGTTTTGCAGGCAGAACCTCATCTGCCTGCACAAGTAGAGGACCAATTGCCATACTGGAGAGATTGCTCCTCCTCCTTTATCTAACTAAGATCATCATTTTATGGAACAAAGTCCAAAATTGTTTCTATTTAATGATATGGATGGAATAAGAAATGAGCCTAAACCAATGTTTTCCTAGCGATAACTACTGTTCCGTTCATCTAGATTTTTTTCTTTAGTCTAGATAATTTTGAAAATGGAAAGAGAAAAAAAAAGGTTTTATGCTTTGCTGAATATCTCAGTTTAAGACAAGTTAGGAGGAAATCCCAACACATAGAATTACAGTGGCCTGAGACAATAGTAACATGGGGACTTCTGTCTCTACTTTCACCCTGACAACACCACTTCCCTTTTTTCAGACTCCTCTCAAGTATTATCAGTTGAGCCCAGAAAACCCTTGATGCTGCATCCTCAGCTTTAACTGCTAAGAAGTGAACTCAGCATCTTCATTTTTTGTTGAAGAAGAAAGATAGTATATATTATTAAAAAAGTATTAGCACACATGTGTCATTCCAGAGACAGTAGTGAGTGTACTAGGAATGTTTTGCCTTCTATTAACTTACAACTGCATTCAGACATGGTTTTCTATTTGTTTTCCAAACTCTCATCTGCTTCCACATCCTAGCAGTTTCCTCACTTGTCTTTTGTAACAGGTGTTTTGCATTGGGAATGTCTGTATTCTTTCATCCAGCCATGCTTCTAGGAAGAAAAAAAATTTTGTAAGCTGGCTTAGCCTCCAGGATTCTCTTTCATGGTGTTGACACCAAATTGAAAATGAACAGATACCACCCCTTACCTAATTGCAGTAATTGATTGTATATGTGCTGGAGCCTGTCTCAGTTGAAGAAGCCAGATCTCAAGCCTCCCTTGGTAAGGGGAGATTACACCACTGGGTTTACCTTCGGCCAAGCATGTCGATCATGGACTTATTTTTTGGGACTTCCTGGCCTTTGTTCTCCTTGCAAGGGGACAGTTCCTTTCCTGGACCCCACCTCTCTCTCTCCAATCAGTCTGCTATTTATAACAAATCTAATTTCCTTTAACTTTAGCTGGCCTATTTCAAAGAAGCCACCTGTACCTGGACAGCCTGTGCCCTTTTATTTCTTATGCTACAGGCATTCCTTAGCCTTATTGTATCACCTATCTCCCTGCCTATTTTGGAGATCTTTCTGCCCTCTTCTTCCTCCTTGTACGTTTAGACTAATTTAGCTCAGGACTCTTCCTTCCTTTGTGTACCCCAAATTTAAAAGGAGACTCCTGCTAATTTGTTCTGTAGCTTCTTCTGAAGACAGGCATGTGCCAGGAACCTCACAAGCTTATGGCTTTCCATATTAAGGCACTTAGTGATGCAACATTTTAATTAAATTAACCAGAATTCGTAAATTGTAGATAGACAGATTTTCCAGATCATCTCAATATGAGCTTTTAGAGTGATCAACACTCTGCTGGTGTTTAATCCATCAGACTGCCATATGGAGTGTTGAAGAGTAGAATATCTGTTTATTAACAATTGTTGTTTTTTCACATCAGCAAGTATGATTTTTGTGTTTGAGGACCTAGGAGTGCAATCTGTTCCTGCATCTCCTACATGAGTTATATCAACCTCATGCCAGACCTCATTTCATGCCAGTCTCTCTTTTTTTACTCAATTTAAGTGATCCAATAGGCTGTCTAAGTGGCATAATAGAGCAAGAGGGTCATTCTACCAGAGTCTTCAGTTCTTTGGTTACACTATCAAAAGGGGAATGTGTTCAGATGTCCTTTATGAAAAATTGCAGATATCCATATTGTCAGTGATTTCTGTGAACAGTTGAGACACATTTAGTGAAGTTTTGCAATTTGATTGACCATAATATGCCATAATTCACAAAAGTCAGAAAATTGTTCAAGATCAAGCCAACATTTGATTCACTCTGAATTAATAAATACCTGTTCTCAAATCCTAGGATATCTGATGTTGGACTACTCTAGGAATAGAATTTACCCATCTCTTTAGAGCAGTTGTCTGTTCCATTTTATTGTGAAATACAAGTCTGTTTCTACTCATTTAGCTGACTGAATGCTTTCCATTGTTGATCTTTCCAATGGGAAAAATACTCTTCAGGCAAGAGGAAAAAACCTTCTAGTGTTGTGACATTTTCATTGCTCTTCTCGGAAAGAAGTATTAGCTCTTCCAGAATGGGAGATAAGATTAGTACAGTGCAGAAATATGTTTTGCAGCACAGGCATAAGGCTCTTCTCATCATATTTTAAGGTGTTTTTCTCTGTAAGGACCCCCTGAATTCTCAGCTGGGGTAAAATGCAGTCTTTTTTATACATTCAAACATGTCCATAAATATTGGCTTATTTGCTTTCTTGGATGCATTAACAGAGTGGGGAATAAGATTTTTAAGACTTCAAATTTGATCTTTGTTTAGGTAAAGTACAAAGAGGAGGGAGCTGTTGGTATGAGCCGATGGTGATAGACTGAAAACAGTGGGTGTTTGCCCTTATTAGAGTTGTCTGTCTTATCCAGCAGATGGCATTGAAAATGTACCTGCTGGTCTCTCTTCTTGCTAAGCACTGCCTTAACTGAAATCCAAAATCCTACAAGCTGGACTCTTCCCTTTGGTGCATAGCTGCAGATCACTTCCTAATGAGGATTTTGAGTGGCCCCTGCCTGCTGGATAAAACAAAAGACCTGCTGCTGGATTTCCAGAGAGGGCACAAGTTGTTCAAGCCAGTGGCAACATCTGTCCCAGTGGTAGGCATGTCTTAGGCTGGTGACAATAGGAGTTTATAGGCTCTTTGCATGGGTGTCAGTGAGAGGAGGAGAAATGGTGAATGTTAATGATTTTTAGGGTGGGTATCACCTAGTTTCCCATTAAATGATGAGGAAAGTGGGATGTAGATGTATTGTAATGATTCAAATTGTATGTGGTTATGGCAGTGAAACTGATAATTAAAAAATCTGTTCTATGCATGAATATCAGTTCTGTAGCACTTTATGTTTGTTTCCTGTCTTTTCAGTACTCTTTTTGTCTTTATTATCTTTTCAGAAAATAATTCTGATAATTTCTGTGCAAGCACTACAGTGCTCGTGCAAGGTAGTGTTTCATTACTCCTAAGAAGCCAGATAATTTGAAAAAAATTATAAAGTTTATGAATGTGAAACGCAGCTAGCTTGTAGAGTGAGTGTGAATACATGTGTAACATGGCCTTGTCTCATATTGTATTTTGTTCTGCATTTTGATTGTAAGTTAGCAACATCCATATTTCAGAGTATTTAGATCTCAGCAGGAGCTAATGACCATTGCTACCTTTCTAGAACCTATGAGATTAAAAATGCCTAGTAGCTGCTTCATTTCCCTTATATCTGAGGGACCTGAATACTTGTTGAAACTGGAGCTTTTTACTCCTCCTCCAGTGGGAAACTAATTGTCTGTGATCCATTTTTCGATGATTGGTGTTCTGTTGCTCATTTAACCTTGTGACCAAATACAATGTTTGACACTCCAGTAAGTCCAAGCTCCCAAGCCATAATCTAAAATCTTCCATTTTTTTGATGTAACACTTATGGAATAAAACCTTTCCTATATATCCACACAGTGCTTATCCAAGTTTTATAATATGTTTCTCAGAATCTTTTACTCTGATCAAAGGTTGTTCTACTCACAAAGATGAGCTCCATATTTTGAATGTGATCAAGATCTCCATACATTTCTACACATACTTCACTATTTGTATCAGACCATTTCTCCATTTTCTTGTCATGTTTTTTCTTTGTTGTTCTGATGTTGTTCTGTATGTTGTGGGTTTTTACATGACTTAGTTTTCTGGATAAAAACTTGCTGTTTGGCAGAATTGTCTTGACAAATCTGTCTGGAGTTGCTAGAGAATTTACTCAAAGTAACTGGGTTTTGTGAACAGTTGATGAATATGACAGGATTTAATCACCTTTTGCATGTGCCCCTCAAACCTCCTGAGCTCCTGGGATCATCCAAAACAGCCAGGTCCAGAATAGCCAGGTCCCCAGCTTGGTGAAGCTGAGCAAATTATTCTTCTCCTGTATGTCTTCAGGCTTGAGTGAATCTCCAAGTCACAGCAAATTATTATGCTATCTCCCACCTCTTCTGTTTGAATTTATTAATTGTTTGTGCTTTACACTCTATATTTCTGCATAAGATCTAATAATCTTTTCCCAGGAAGGAAATAAGTCTCATTCTCTGTTTTGTAACTTTGCATACTCTGTCGCTTCAGGCAGTATTTTGGTAGGAATAATTTTGTGATAGTGGGGTATACACTATTCACTTCTAGAGAGCTGCTTATAAATCAAGAGTTTTCTTCATGAGAGTGTGCAGGGAAAAAAAGAGGATTTCTTTGAATTTGAAAAGTAGTGCAGTTGTTATTTTACGTCTCTTCAACTGAGAAGATAAATTGAAAATTCCTATTGACTCCCAATCCTGAAAAGAATGAGAGGGGAAAAAATCAGAAAACAAATAATGGAAGTTAGTCAGATTAAAATTAGTAAAAATAAATGCTTTCTACATAATGAACGATTTGATGTGAGACTTTCTGCCACACTGGGATTATTTTTTTTTAGACCAAGTACTTAGCAGCAATTGAAAAGGAATCAGGCAATTAAATGGACAATTAGAACATTTTTAGTTAGAGCAGAAAAAGTCTAAAATAAGTAGGAAATATCAGCTTCTTCAGGATATAAAACAAGTACTTAGGAAGAAGAGGAATCTTTGAGTAATAACTATTCCATATGTCTTCATAATGTGGCTCCCTAATGTATCTTTTCTCGTGATGCTTCTGATCTTGGGTGCAGTCAGACAAGATGTCTGACTGGGTAGATTACTGATCTGCCCTGCTCTATCAATTTCTGTACTCATTTACAGTTTTTATGACTACAGAGCATACAGATTCTTGTTTAATAGAAAATAATGTTTCTACAATCTATTTTTGCAGCTATTCATAGATCCTATTTATATATAGGATTTTCTATACAAGATTTTAGTCAATGGTATAGAATGTAAATTCTGAGCATGCTCTGAGTTGCATCTCTGGAGAGAACATCATTATTAAACCTTTTTGAAGGTGTCCCTGGTGGCGGCTCCGTAGAGCAGGTGGCCGGCGTGGCACAAGCACACAGAGAGTCAGGAGCCTGTGTCTTATCAGACCATGTAATCTAAAAATCACTCAGCCTGTTTTGGTCTCCTGGGGAAATGATGACGGTAACACAGGACTCTTATGCTAAAAACTAATTGTTAACCTGCAGAGGACGTCATTCAACACAAATCCTAACAGAAAAGGGCCAGGTGATGGATGTTTCTGGGTAGCAGGCCAAGGTCTCATTTGGTTTTCAACAGATAGTTCTCTGTGTTACCCCAAGTTTTCATGTATAGTACCTGGGTTACTTGAAATTAAAGAGCACATTAATTAAAAAATAAAAAGCTTACAATTTATGTTTATTAATGTAATGCATATAAAACTGAAAGGAGCAAATAGTTCCTTCCCTGTCTCGGGGCATAAAATGCCCTCATTCTTGCCTGTGGTGCTTGGGTTTCCTGGAACATTAAGCAAAGCAGTGGGTAGGCAGAGGGTTAAGGGCAGGGAAACTGTTGAAAAGGAATACAGCAAGTAACTAGTATATGGGAAAGGAATGTGGGATTTCATATACATCTGTTGATAGAAACACGGCCTAAAGATCCAGGGAAGTGATCCATCTGCATCTGCCACATCCAGTGGTGTCCTCCATGCCCCAGCATGGAGAAGACATTGGTAAACTGCAGCGAGTTCAGTGGAGGGCCACCAAGATGGATCAGGGGCTGGAGCACTTGCCCTGTGAACAGAGGCCAAGGGAAGAGGGCTCATTCAGCATGGAGGTGACCTCACAGGGACCTGATAGCTGCCTGCTAGAATGAGCAGGGAGGTTATTTGACAGGAGGGTGTCAGGCTGTGGGAGGACAAGACACAATAATTGTAAATTGATGCAAGAGTGTTTCTGACTCAAATCAAGAGAAAACTTTACACCATGGAGCAGTCAAGTACTGGAAGGATTGTCAAGAGAGGTTTTGCAGTCTCCATGTATGGATGTTTTTATGGCTTGACTGGATAAAGCCTTGAGCAGTTTGTCTGCTCTGAACAGAACATTACCTGGAGACCTGCCAAGGTTCTATCAAATCAGAAATGAATCCCTGATTCTGTCCAATTTTCCTTATATGATATTGTACTTTATACCTTATTTGATCTGTTCTCTTCTGGTAGATTAAATTTTCTTCACTAAGCACGTTTTCCTTGTATCCTTGTTTTATTATACCTCTTCTACTCTGCTGTACCTTTCTAACTCTAAATACATCTGATAGTTCCATTGTCACTGGATCATGGAGTCTTCAGAGTTCTCCTGACTTCCCAAGTTTCTTCAGTGCCCTTCAACCCTCAGAGCAGTGTTCCCAGTCACCAAATCTATGGAGAATCTTCATGGCCATCTCCATGGCTGTCTCCGTGGCAAAGCAGAGGCACTGCCTTCTGCTTTCCTTTCTGAGCTGTCTTGTAGAAGGTTTGCAGTCTGCTTTGCTGCAGTGCCTCTGTTCTTTCTTCTAGTAATGGATGACAAACAATTCTGTGCTCATTAAAAGATAGCAGAGTGGCTGCATTCAGCTTTCGTAAGAGAAGTACCTAAAGGAAGACGTGGCCTCAGAGCAGTGGTACACATGGACTGTAAATAAACATAAAGGGATTTTTGGAAGCTTACTGGGCTACTCAGTAGATCTTCTGGAGCAAAAAATACTGATTTTTTTGTTTGTTTTTGCTTTATTTCTGGGTTTCAAAAAACAGGAGTTTATTCTGGCCTCTACTCTCAGGAGATATCTTCAGACTCCAATACCCTCCCTATTTCTGGTATTCTTAATATCTTCTTCAAAACTCGTCGATACTAGAAGCGTGAGGGCGTTTTTGAAAAATGTTCTCACATTTACTTGTGGGTCTGGGAGGGTATCTTTTTGGGTATATCTTTTACATCTCATCTTTTACAGTTGAGCCTTGCTTAATTGCCTTTAAGCTCATTAGCAGCTAAATTGTAATAATTAACAGAACCTCCATTGTTTATATTTTAATACCCATTCCAAATAGCCTTGAGTGGTATTACAATTTTGTTGTCGTATAAGTCAGGTTAACTCTAGCCATAGATTCTCTGAGTAATAACAGCTTTTCCCTATTCATTTGAACTTGACTCTTCTAGAATTTGGATGCTCTAAAAACTGTAACATTTCTAAATCAGTGGATTTCCTCAGATGTCTTGTGACCAGCTTGGAGTTGGTAAAGATGGTTTTGAATTTCCTGAATCCTCTTCTGGTCTCTCAGATACTCTTTAGCTCAGGGTATTGCTGCCAGAAGAGTATTGTAGTGGGCAAAACACTGATGAAACTTATCAAGTTAAAATAACTTAATAGTATAACAATAACTTGAACTGCTGAAGTAAAGCAAGCAGTGAATATACTGGGGAGAATGAGGATAGGGATTAGGGTAATTGTTACATGAGGTACCTTTGATTCACGCAAAGGAAAGAATAAAATGATGGAGGCAGTTGTGAAGGTTTTCTTCTGCAGTCCACAAACTGCATTTTGCTGTTCTTCCATAATTTTGTCTTAACAGAGCCTGAGACTTTGACCTTGTAACACTAAGATTTCAGTCTTTTGCATAGATATATTTTTGCATATATCTTTGGCCATTCAGACTTTTTCCTTGGATTTTTGTAAAGTTTGGAAGTCTGTGTAAATGTAATGTGTTGTATGAATTAATTGCAAAAGGAATCTTGGTTTAATTCGTGTGTAAGTCAAATAGTATTTTTCAGTTAAAGCTCATGAATCTTCTTCTCCTAGGGACCTTCAATACTGATAATGCATTGTTGTGTCAAGGGCTGCAGTCATCTAAACAGAAAAATGTTTCAATAAGGAATCTTGGGATTAGAAAACATTTTAAAGATTTAGTCTGCTCTTTAAAGTAAAGACATACTTCTGGACAAATAAATACAGACTGCCATATTACGAGCTTCTTTGATCTAGATATCTCTCTGCACTAAATTTGTTGATGGAAGTTAAATTTAAAAATTCTGTTCTTCTTCACAGTTCAGACCATTAGCTAACCTATTGATGAGGGCTAGTTTCTACCTTTTGAAGGTCAAGGAAGCTGTACTGTTCTCGATCCAGTGCTGCAAGCCTCCCTGTAAACAAGCCTTGATATCTTCTGATTGGATTTGTGTGCCCTGGCTTGCATAACCATACAGCTTGTATCCCAGCGTTATTAGCCAAAAGGAATATAGGGACTTACATAATCATTACACGATTATTTTTCAGTAACTGTACTGTAAATATGTAATTCTCTCTGCTCCTAATAACTCTTAATCCCTTTGTTTCTATTGGCTCCTGGGCTCAGATTTGGCCATGGCCTCCATGCCCTGGCCACTCATAAAACTTGTAAAAATTGTTACTCTCGGGATTCACCTGCTTTGCTCCCAGCAGTAAATATGTGTTCCCAGCACAGGCAGGGGCACTGCATTGTGTCCACCGTGTTGTGGAAGCGTGGGCAGCACTTCTGCCTCTGTTCCTTCTGAGAAGGGTCCATTCACCTCCAGAAACCTTTTGTACTTGGCTCCATGTGTACGTTCAGCACAGAGCTCTTTGCTGAGCTTCTTTGTATGTTTTGTGCCCAAGAGTTCTTCAGCAAACAGTTTTGATCTCATTTCTCATCTTGTTTGAGAAAGAAGATTCTTCCATGAGATCCTGTGGTGAGAAAATCTAAATTATCAAGAACTCCTGATCCACTGCAGGTGTTGGAAGCCAGGAAGAGCTTATTTTCCTTTTGGTGCAAGCAAATAGACAAAGGCTCTTTAGGGTGCTTCTTGTAAAAACATGGCCCTATTCTCCTGTTTGGTTGTGATATCTGTGGGATTTGATGGTCAGAGCTCTCCCAAATTGTAGCTCTTCCAGTGATAACTTATGCTAATAAAGTATCTTTCAGGTATATTTGAAAATATCCTTAACTTTGATGCAAAATTGCTTTTCTTATTGTTTCTAACATTAGAAGTGTAACTCAGTTTTTTATTTTAGGTTTACAAAAAATACTTGAAAATAATTTTTCTGTGTTAATTAGCTTCATGAGTCAGTGCCTGGTCTTAGGTCTCAACATTTTTGGCATGCGAAATTTTCTTGGGTATTTGACCTTGGCTTTATTCCAGAACAAATATTTTAAGCTGCTAGTTTTGTGTACTTTGCTGTTGTTGTTGGGGTTTTTTTTTGTCTTTGGTGTGAGACTAGGGGACAGCCATGAGGAGCACTGAGAGAAGTGAACTGTATAAACCACAATTAGAATTGCAGTGCACAGGTGTCTGTAGATCTTACACAATTGCCAAGCTATTTGTTTCTCAAATGATAGGGGTTTTGGCAGTGTATTTTGGAGAATAAAGGGAGCAGAAGGCCTTCCATTTGCATGTTAGGGTTGTGGGTTTGGTTGTTCAGGGCTTTTTGCTTTCCTTTTTTTCAAATCCTGCTTTAAATTCTTCCAGACTTGATGCATTTGATATCTTTACAGAACCAGCATATTGGATGGTTGAAAGTGATCTACTGTGGCTGGGGATGCAGTTTATAACTGCCTTCAGAGAGGAATCAGCATTGAAGAATAAAAATTTCTTGCATAATAGCTTTTCTTTGAACATCAAATTAGGTCCTGTGGTTTAAAAATCTGAATGCCAGCATTGAAAATAAGACGACTTATAATAATATTAAAAAAGAATGACTTTAGCATCAAGGTTATGGGTGAGTTCTGCTGCAGGCCCTTGAGGATCTTTTTGAGAAGAGAGGTGTCTTAAATCTCTATGCTAGTCATACACAAAATAATATTGCAATGAAAAATAGTGAAGTGAATAAGCAGCGGCTCACAGTACAGGATGCTTGATGTATCAGGAGTCCTAGTGTTCACTGTATTTTGCAGTTTAATGCACAATAATTTTTTAGTTCTGTATTTCTGTGTGCTCCACTCACTGTGTTGGATCTGTATTCTTAGGATGTGAGGTTCCATTAAAAAATAAATAATAATCGCAGCCCCCGCTCCCCCCACATACACTCATTTTCTGTAATATGGTAATGATATCACCGTAGCAGTAATTACGGGTCATCTTCATTTCTTTCATCTCTGCTGGTTCTGATGGCTTCATTCCTTTGACGGAGAAGATTTGGCTCTGGGTGCTGTGATTATTTTGTTAAGCATTATTCGAATAGACAGGAGTGAGAGAAATTAATCAATCCAAATGCAATTAGCATCATGTTTAACCCAGTGATGGACGTCTCAAGGTGAAACAGCCAGGGGAGTTTCAGACATTATTATTCAATCCAGTGGCTCTTATCTAAATTATAATCAAGAGGTTTTTATTGGCTTTGCAGAGAGAAGATGTAACTCTTTCCCTGCTTTGCGGGTCAGAGAGATCAGATCTTTGGCCCTACAAGGTATTGGCTGCAGGCAGCTCCTAGAATTGGGCAGTACTCTAAGAGTTTACTGTAATATCAGGGTCACTCAGGACAAAATACCTACACATCCTAGTATCTGTGGCCTGGAACAGAAGTTTAGTAGCTCCCTGGTCATTGGCAGGGTTGTCTTTCCCCCTTGTTTTGAGCGTTTTCATTGACTGACTTTTCCCATCTGTATGTGAATGAATACTGTTTGTAGTTCTGGCATTCGAAGCTCTGTGAACACCACATTTTACAACTGAATGCAAACAGAATGGTAACCTTGCAAGGTAGGGAAATCTGGTTAGGAGAACAAGGTAAATTATTCTGCAGGGAAGGAATCTAATTTTTCTTAGAGCAGATATAATTTTAGTATTTATTGATAGCAATTTATTAATCTGCAGGATTTATGATGATAGGATTTATTAATCTGCAGCAGGTCTGTTATCAGTGGATAATCCTGAACGATCTGAGATCTCTTATCAGGTATAAGATAAAACATGAATGCTATATGAGGAGAAAAGTAAGGTGGAAGGTCACGTGAGGATTTCATCATTCAGGAGAGCATTAGGTATTTGATTACAATTCTTAAGGCTCTAGCTAATACTCGCCAAACTGTTTCAATGGTTTAAAACTTTATCAGTCTCAATTATTCACCCCTTCTCTGACAGAGAGGACTGTTCCATAGCATACTGGGAGGAGCAGTCCATGTGCTCACCTGCTCCTTTTCACACCTGGCTTTGTGCAAGCTTTCACCCTCTTCAGCATTTTAAAACAAGCCATGCCAGACTGTGAGGTACAGCTGACATAAGGGCACATTCTGCTGTCTCATTCACCAAGGGAAGGACGCTGATGTTTTGTACCAAGGGGGTGTTATTATTTAAAAACGCTGCAGCAAGACTTGACAGCTCATCTTTCAGAGCCTGAATTCTAGCACAGTTGCTGAATCCTTTCGCATATATCTTGTGCTGGTTTTGGCTGGGGTAGAGTTGATTTTCTTCACAGTGGCTGGTATGGGGCCACGTTCTGGATTTGTGCTGAACACAGGTTGGTAATAGAGAGATGGTTTTGTTATTGGTGAGCAGAGCCAAGGCCTTTTCTTCTTTGAGTACTGCCATGCTGGCAAAGGGGCTTGAGGTACATGGAAGGTTGGGAGGAGACACAGCTGGGACAGGTGATCCAAACTGACCAAAGGGATATTCCAGACCACATGGCATTGTGCTCCATATATAAGGTGGGAGGGAAAAGGAGGCGAGAAGGGATGTTCAGAGTGGTGGTGTTTGTCTTCCTAAGTCACCATTATGTGTCATGGGGCCCTGCTCTCCTGGAGATGGCTGAACACCTGCTTGCCATGGGAAGCAGTGAATCTATTCGTTGCTTTGCTTTGCTTTCTCTGTTAAACTTGGGTCTTTATCTTGACCCAAAAATTTCCTAACTTTTACCCTTCTGATCCTTTCTCCGATTCTGCTAGTGAGGGAGTGAGCAAATGCTGCATGGGGCTTGGTTGCTGGCTGGGGTGAAAGCACAAGAATCTATACTAAGGCTGTGACCCCATCAGTAAGGTGGAAATTAAATCACTGTATGCTTCAAGAATATTGTAAGGCTTAATAAACTCTGCAAGTGCTTTGATGCTGATTACTGAGAGATGCCATGGTAACGCAAACTTACTCCACCTGGAGGTTTACACTGATTCTGTTGTCTTACCTGAGGAATGTGTTTCAGGAGTGTTAGGTGTTTGCAGCAGTCTTCAGTGTCAGTGTATCAGTTCCTGAAGCACAGCTTGGAATCTCTGCATATGCCAGTTGTACCTCCAGTGAAGGTGACTGACCTTGTTTTCACTAGTCACTGCTCTCCTGAGATGGCAGTTCAACCCTCTCTGAAATTGGGCTTGGGGTAGCATTCACTGGTAAGTATTTGTCAAAGGCCGACAGTCTTCAACTAGCAGTTCATTTGACACTTATATTAGGAAGTAGACAATAGATAGCAAAGTAATTGAAGCTCTTTCTGTGAAGAAAGAGGTGGGAACTGGTGCCAGGTGGTGATAGGATTTTGGGGCTCTGGTTTGAGGTAGATCTGCAGGGACCAGCTTCTATCTCTGACAGTTCAGATTATGTTGTCTGGGTAATAACGTTCTCTTGGTCTTGTCTGTCATATGCCTTTTTTTTCTTTGAAGGCTGTTCAGTAATAATGTCAATCTTAAATATTTTTGCTGGTTTTAAATTATCTTTTTGCCTTCAACCCTCATTCCCTGAGTTATTTTGTTATTTTCCTTACACATGCAATATTAGATGAGCCCAGCTATAAGATATGACTTTACAACTGGCTTCCACAAGTTCAGTCAAGCAAAGCTCCTACAGTTGCTCACTGTGCAGGTTCGTCTAGGCCTTTTTTATGCCATGCCAACTAAGGAAAAGAATCATTGTGTCTTCTTATCCTAACATTGTATCTCAGCACATAAGAAATAATTTCTGATGCAACAGACTCTTGTGATAGGTTAAAAACCAGAGAACTGTTCTGCTGTCTTTCTGCAATTCATATTCTTTGCCATAAAATGGTAATTTGCATTGACAATACTTCAGAAATAAACCTTTCTAGTTTTGTTTTCTATGTAGTCCAAGGACACAGCAGTATTTTGAGAGTGCATTATTAGTACTTTCAAGGAATCCTTCCATGCTGAAAAACAAGTTCTTTAGTTACCATAAATACGACCGAATGGGAGGAATAACTGATAAGGTAACAAAGTACAACAGTGCCTAAAAGAGCCTTCTTGTAGGCAAGAATGTAGCATTCAAAATGTGATACTGCAAGACATTTCAGGGCTAAAAACATTGATTGTATTGCTGGGTTTTATTAGTCGCAAGTTCTTTAGATTTCAGCTAGGCTATATTTTCAGGTCAGAGAAGGATCACAGTCAAATTTGTCCCTAAGTTGTACATCTGGGAGAGAAGCTAAGAAGTGCTTCTTTAGCAAGTGACTCTGTATTAAAGTACCTATAATTTGAAGCTAGTCGCAAGCTTTGTTTTGAGATTTTTAGATAAGCCCAGAAGTAGTAAGCAGTGAGGGTATAATGTTCATGATGAATGTGTGAAAAATACAGTTTGTCACATATATCTTCTACATAGACTTTACCCCCAAGTGTGTTGTGGATATATTTAAGTGTATATTATGTTTTAAAAGTGTGCACGTATGTGTGTTGCTTAGGGATTCTCCTGGATGAAAGTTGCTTATGTAAGTATAAATCACTGTTTTCCTTGCTGATTTTAAAGCAGTAAATCCTTCCATTATTTCCTGGCTATCCAGACCTTATGACACAGTATGCCCTGTGCTGTCATATATGTGAGAAGGCTTTTTATGGGGAGCAATCAGGCTGGACCCCAATCTCCAGTGCAGTGTTTTTTTCTAATTAAATTGTCAGTGGAAGGAATATCCGGAACAGCAGTTTTCATTTTCAATCGAGGAAAAAACATTATGAGTCTTTGTCATTTGATTAAAAGTTACTTAACCTTTAAATTGCTACAGATGTAAAGATAGCTCTGAGTTTCCAATGTAATCACCTCCAAGTTAAAATCAGGAAAATCTTTGTGTAATGAAACCCATATGTCATAGTGAAAGGATGCAAAGCACTGGCAGAGTGGGCTGCTCTAGCAGGAGATTCTACACCCAATCTTGTTAACCAGGACTGCTTTTGGTAATCCCTCATCTCCTCACTTGTAGGAAATCAATCTGTACTACTGAATCTCTTCAACCAGCAACTACAAAATTTACTGCAGAGAGGCAGCTTGGGGACAAGTGTAGTAAAAACAGAGCCTGAGGCAACAAGGCTAAATGTGGGATTGAGGGATTGAAGTTCTAAAGAGGAGATTATATTAAACCTTATTCTGCTCCCCTATCAAGTAGAAATGTCTCCTCCTCCTTTCAGCCCCAGTCTTTCCTATCCAGTACCTGTTCTTGAGATCTGCTTGGCAGATCCTGCCAGGCAGCAAACTTAATTCCTACAGTACAGCATTCTCTGTTAATTATGATAGCCTGATACCATTTTTCAATACATTTATCTGAAGGAGTTTATTCAAGCACTACTTCCAGAGCAACCAGTGCTGATATCAACTTAAAGTGTTTTTTTCTGTGGAGTTCAGTGTCTTCCTTCTCCCTAGTAGGTGAGGTTAATTTGTATCCAAGCTACAGCAATGGTATCCATTGTTGATTTTTCTATTGTAGTAGATGCACAGGGTAGGCAAGGTTGTAAATCGTGACTTGTCATGCAGATTCATGTTTGTGTTTGTGCTGCGCAGCCTCTGTAGTTTGTGTCTTCTGGTACAATGAAGCTTGTGCTCAAATCCTCTCTTCCCTTGAAGTCCGTGGTTTAAACTACCATTGCAAAGAAAAAAATCCCTGAGGTTTTCAATATAGTTTTGTCCAACCTTTTAATTAAAAAACCCACCTCTACTATTCAAATGGCTTTTGTTCGTCCCTTGGGTAGTTGCCTAAAGCTGGTTTTACTATCTCTCTTAGCCTACAATTGTATTTAGAATGTAGGAGATGGTTTCTTCATTCACAAGCTCTTCCCTCACTCCAGCAAGCTCCCTAAGACCCCAATGGAAATTATATTCCCATTATTAACAAATCATTTCTCAGAAGCAATACTGAGCAGAGAAGTCAGTTTAATATTAGAGCCTTTTACTGTGCAAAATCCATTAGATTGTACTCCAGCGCAGATGAAAATGAAACAAAGGTGAAAGAATAGCCAAGATGTTTGAGCACAGTACCATGCAATAAAAATTTGGCCTGTGTTTACCAGCAGTACATTGAACTGTGGTTCTTGGGCAGATAAGGGAAGCAGCTGAAGCAGGGAAGACAAGACTGTTAATGCTTGTGGAAACTTGCCCTTAGTTTGGCTGTGGTTTTTCTGTCAAATGGGTATGTTACTTCCTGGCCATTTTCATACATATACAAAGATAAAAGGTCCTTTTTCTTTCTCACTTTGGCATCATATCTTTAAAAATAAAGCCCTTCTGCAAGCCTGAGTCTGTGAGGAGACGAGGAATACAGAATAGCAGAAGGCTGTCTCCTGCTCCTAATGGGATTTTGTAGCAGCATGTGCGAGTTTGTTTCAGAAGTCAGAAATGAACAGATGTTGGTATAAATTACCTCTGTGTCTGATGTCTTGCAAATTAAAAGCGCGGTTGGCATCACTAAACAATTTCACCAGGTTGGGGGGGAGGCGGGTGGTGATTATTGTAGCAGGTCGGTAAGAATCTTTAAGCTGCAGCAGAACAGGATAGCAAGGATAAAGGAATGAAGAATAAAATGAGAGGTCTGTGAATTAATCAGAAATGTTAACATCTCCGATGACAAGTGAACAGGCAGGCACGTGCTCTTGGAGCAACCTCCAGCCCACAGTAATTTCACTCAGTGCACAGAAGGAGTCTATGCTCTCTGCCTGATTTATGGGGTGCAGCCCTCTTTGGGGGAACAGAATTGTCATGCATTCGTATATCTCCTGTATGGGACTTGCACTCTGGAAAACTTTCCACTTCATCAACTGCAGTTCAGCTTATGTGCTTTTATCATTAAGAGTGTTTTAAAACCATTCTCTATTGTCGGGGCAAGGCAGGGAGGTGTCAAAGAACTAAGTACTAAGAATCTCTTCCAAGGTGAAATTTTAAAAATCTTTCCGTTTTATTTAGTCATGTTCTTTGTGCATAACCACTTAGTTCCTGACAAAATACCAATCTACTCTGTTCTTCTATCCCTGTGTCACTTCATCAGCACTTAAAACATAGGGGTTATCTTGGGGTTGGGGAGGCAGAGGTACAAATGAGTACTTTTGTAGTAGTTCATGCTGCTAATCAGAAGCAGGATCCCAGGTGATGTAACTCACAGCTGGAGGTGTGAGGCAAGTAAATAGTGTGCAGTGATCTGCTTGAACCTGCAGCCAGTCTGAACATGTTCCACTAAGGACAGTGGACTTTGCAGCCTACAAGTATCAGTATGTAACAGACAGGTTACGTACATTTACATACAATTAATTGTTTTACAGGGATTTTGCTGATGACAATAACTTGAGATAAAATTTTGTGTAAAGAAATTAGAATGTAATAATTTAAAGAAGAGGCTTTAAGAGACAAATTATAACTTTTACGTAAACAACATCAAAATGTCTTTATCTGAGTGCACAGAGTATTGTAAGCTGCACGTTTTTATTACATTTTAGTTCTGTTCTGACAGATAATCAATAATGTCAAAAGAAAACCCAACATCAACAAATCCACCTCCAGTTTTTATGCTAATTTTAATTTCTGATGTTTGTCTCAGTAGAGAAGTCAGGAATTGAATGGATAAAACCGAAAATTAATTCCTATCTCCTTCTAGACTGTCTTTGAGGCTAGGTGTGGGAAACATACATGCTTTCAGCATTCCTGTGACTAAAACCCTCTGTGTTTTGATGCCTGCCAGTCTAGCGCAAAGCTTACACCTTTATTGAAAAGAAATGGAGGGGTACCAGTGGGAAGATTGTCTTTCTCCAGGATTCATTTGCTAATGGTGTTATCTTCGATGCATTGTGTTGTTAATGCAAGACAAGAATTGTATGCGGGCTGCTCTGCCAGCTTGTGATCTTGTGGGTTCTCAAGTCAGAAATGTCTCATGCAGAAAAGTGGCTGTGTAAACCCTGCTGTAGTACAGCTACTGGAGATTGATGGTGCCAAGAGTGAGAGAGAGACATATAAGCCTTGCCTTGCTGTATTAAACACCGAAGGACTGACAACACAGAGAGAAAGAGAAGACCAAAGCTCTATAAACTTTACTTTATTACCCTATCCATAGATGAACTGCATTGAAGGAGTAAAAACCCCATTATATTACAGCATCCAGGGACCGACACTGCTGAGAGAGAGAAAATGCTGCCTAATTTCTGTTGAAGAACACATCATCCAGGGACCAATAATCCTGAAACAGAGAAAGAGTTCCATAATCTCTGACAGATTATAACATATAGGAACAATTTTGCCAAGATAGAGCAATGGAGATTTGGATTTCACCATTCAGAGATGGATAGTACAGAGAAAAGGAGGTGCTGCAAGAGCATAATGCAGTAGGAATAGAAAGCATAGATTGTATGTAATGAGACAGCCTGTGGAAATTATTGCTGAGTTTAGAAGATTCCCTGCCTGCATTTGTAGCATGTCAGAAAGTCAAGCTGAAATGCAGTTTTCTTTATTTTCTACTTTAACAGATAAATAATTCTTAGTTTTGGTACAAGCACAAATCTAAATTAATTTCTTATCCTATGGTTAAAATTTGTTATACAATTTTTAAATAAATTATACAATTGTTTGAGTTTCTTGGCTTTTTCAAAAATACTGATTTATTTTTCTTCCCTTGTGATTTCAGCTAGAGAAATGACTCGAGGGAAATTCCTGAACATCCTAGAAAAACCTAAAAAGTAGCTGCATCTAGCATTTGGACGAAAATACCCCAACTAGGTAATTTTATGTACTGTGGATCCAGATGAAGCTCAGAAAGTCGAAGAAGAACAAAGCTCTTGCTCTAGACCTTCAGAAGCAAGCACCTCTTTTGCTTCCACAGCTCATCTCTTGACAGAAAATGTACGATACGCAGAGGTCACAAGGACTGCAGCTGGTTGCACTGGGATTTGGACTTCATCGGACTGTAGGATGTCCAACAGGAGGACTCGGCCCTGACGTGCCGTGACAGTTCCCTGTTCCAATCAGCAGTTCAAAGTGAATAGCCAGTGTCCTTATTCAGCTGCTCCCAGGGGCAACCTGTTTAAGGTACACAGCAGATCTGACCCTGGCCAGTGTCCATCATGGGGCCTTGACCCTTTTCTGTCATTTGTCTTAGATGCATCGGTTCCCTGTGTGCGACGCCTGTGCTGAAGGATTTGAGCATAGTTTGGGGTGTGGATTGACCAGGGGCACTAGCTCAGCAGGAACATGTGCTTTTAGGGTAGAAGTCGAGTGCAGTCTCTGCAGTAGATTCCATTTGTTCACTGCCTTCAGAAAAGCACATGTGGTACTCCAAGGAAGATCTCCAGACCTCTGGTATGTCAGGACCTTCACTTCACCTCTAGCGGTTCTCTAAGTGAAATTGAAACTAACTGGCCACAGGGAGTAAGAAGTGTTACTGTGTCTCAAGGAAGATATCCTCACAGAAGCTTTGGCCAGTACACAAAGAAACAGCTTTGTCAGTCCTCTGCAAGTCTTTGCTTCTTGCAGGGCTAGAAAATGGAAAGAGTTGTAAAGATGAAAGATGATAATGTTTTCAGTTATCACTCCAAGAAGTGGCAACAGGACTGACCACATTAGCCACATTGTGAAGATGATCTGCCTATAAAGGATCTCAGCATTTCTGAAAATAATGTTTTATGGTATTTTTAATTGCTTATGAACCAGCACCTCAAAATTTTCTTCTCCTACAAAACCAGAATTTTTAAGATAGAAACTTCTGTGAGCTGCTCCCTTTCAGAGCACTGTGATTATGGTATAATGCCTTTTTCTTCTGTTCATGCACTTCTACATATTCACCTCTTGGAAGAGATATAGAGCATGTTCAGACTTTTTTGTTTTATTTAAGAGAATGATATTTTTTATTCCATCTTCTTTCCTTTTCCTAGAAAACAACATTTTAAGCATTAGTAAATATGTTCTTTTTCAGGATACAACATAACATTAAAACATAACAATGGTTTTTTTTAGCATGCAGGCTTTTCAAAATGTGTTATTTCTCAGGCTGTAGTCATGTATGAGAGGAGAAATTATTTGGAGATAGTACACGTAACAGGATGTCCTTAGAGCACTGCATTTTTCTGGCTTTGCAGAGAGAGGAGACTCTTTTGGGGTGCATGTGCAATAAAGAGGGGGCAATTTTTTTTGATCAAATTGACTTGTGAGTTTTAATGAATTGATGGTGATGCTTTGGTTTGTGGTCTGTGGTTTTGGTTATTGCCAGTCAGAACTAGGCTTGTTCTGGACAGCTCCGGTTAACTAAGTGTAAGAAGGTAAATCCTACATCCTGGAAAGACCCTGCACAAATTTAGAAATATCAGGAGCCTGATTTAAGACTTAACAGAGTTATTTCTGTCCTTCACCATTTATGCAGGGCTGAGCTTAACAGGAACTCCATCCCTTGAGAACATGAGAATTAAGACAGATGAATGAGAAGCTGAAAGTGGTAGTTCAGAAACAGAAGAAAACCCTATGGTGCAAACTGATGTTGATGTGGCTTTAAGCACTGAATTATAGATTTGGAATGCAAATTTAAGTTTGTATACTATATATGAAATATATGTACACATATATGACATAATGGGATACTTCATCTGTATCACCAATATTAGTTTGTGCATTTTGTGGAGGTTTCTTGATCTAACACATTAAGGAATTGAAATCTGAAAAGAAGATATAGGAAAATATATGAAAGCCTGTCCTGGAAGTATATGTGTATTTTCTGATATATGCAGTAAGAAATTTCAAACTCTAGGTAATTTTTAGTTGCATACATATGTTGAGAAAAATAAAAGAAGAAGAAGAAAAATCTCCTTTTATTATACACAGTAATCATCTTCTGTAGGGCAGCCATTAACATATGCTTTAGAATTGTAATATTTTTTGATTTTGTACTTATCATCTGTAGAGAGGGGTCAATGATGTTCTTTTTTATTGGCAATATTTAAATGTGTTTTTGTCTGTTAGCCAGAGAATTTTTTTCTGTCAGTTACTGCATTTTGGTTTAATAATGTGCAAATGCAAACCTCAGAGGTTTGTCTGGGTTTCCAAAACAGCCCTCTGAGATGCAAAAGCTTTTGCTTGACCACTTAGGCAATACTATTCCTCAGACTCTTCTTCACTTACCTGCATGACACCACCTCGGGGTTTGGCCTGTGGATGTTCCATTCCCATCAGTAAATATTTGTCAATATCCAAATGCTACTAAGGGTTTTGATACCCTTTTGAACCCTGTTTTTTACTTCCGTGCTATCCTTCCTGACATCATGCATTTATCTATTTATACAATAAAATCCAAGTGACTTTTTTTCACCGATGGGAATGAAAAGTGTAAGAAAATCAAGATTTGGTAATATTAATCAAACTGATGCATCATTTTATAAAGTATTTTCATATATTGCTATATTAGATGTTAGTTTCTTGCAGGTAAACTCTATTTATTTGGTTCCTTTTAAATACCAGTATTGCACACATCCAGATATGAAGGCTATTCACTTCAGTCTCTCACTATCAAATGCTTTGTTATCTAATCCAACTAAGAAGAAATTCTTGTTTGTTATGTTAATCATTATCAAAATAAAAGTCTATGTGCACTGGCAATTGAATAATGTGATATTCCATTTAACTCAGTGTTTTGCCATTAGAAAATCAACAATTTTGTAACAGTTCTGTAACTCACAGTTCTCATCTGATTAATATTTCCCTCAAAAAACCACCTAGAAATGACAGATTAGTGAAAATAGACTAATCTGTCTTGGAGGTAATGTTTGAATCTTACTCTGGTTTTACTCATTTTTATATTATGTAAAACCTTAAGGTGCTATTACAAGTCAAATCACAAGCCAGTCTTATCTGTAATCTTCTCTTTGCTTATAAACATTTGTAGAAGGATAGGGAAGGATATAAACAAAAGGCTTACACTGTGATTTTGCATTAGAGTAACTTAGACAGCATCCAGCAATCTGTTTTAGTTGAATCTGGTCCACAGTAGACCCTACCCTCCAGAAATTTGTCTTAGTCCTAATTTGTTTGTACTTCTGACCGAAAAATGCCCCAGGATAGTGAGTTCCATAATTCAGTTATACAAAGAAAGGTTAAAAATCAAAAAAAGAGAAAAAAAGCTGGGGGAGGGGAGGTTGTTTTAAATCTGCTTACCTGATAATTCCTTTTGAACCTTTCATTTTTTTATTGTCAGGAACAGTTTGGATTTTTTCTTCCTTGCTGTCTGTGCACTACTCGTGGTTTTTCAGGTTCTACTATACTTTTTGTTCCATGGTTATGTTCACCTTCCTTGTGTTCACAATGTTCAATACTCTGTCCTCTATTACAGCCTGAGCTGGCATAATCAGAATTGCAGAGTACTCTTAGTGCAAGCATACTGTGAAGTGTGTATGTCCTAATTGCAGCTTGTGTTTTGTTACTCTGCTGTTTTCTTTCCCAGCATTGGAGTCTAAATCCTGTTTTGAGTATCCCTAAGAACAGGATCATCGGCTAGATTTGCAGCTGATCTTATCCACTTCACCTGCAGTAACTAGTGCTGGGCAAACAATGATTTTTCCAAATCACAATGACAGCGATGCCAACACATCCATGCTGATGAATTGACACCTGGGAATTCCATCGTCAGCCTATGCAGGATGTGAAAAAGGTAAATTTCATCTTTGTCACATGGTCTGAAATCCTGGCCTCCTGGCCTGCCACAAGTTCAATAACTTCTCATAAACATTCTAAACTGATACAACCAAAAGAAAAAGACAACTTGCAAATGACTGTTGCAGAAAGTCCACAGTAAATGCATATGCTCCCCTAGAACCAGCAGTCATTCAAAACCACCAGAGATACAATCTCTGGTGCAGCACTTCAAGCATCTTCACATTTGAGTTTCTCCTAGGTAAGAATCTCAGGCAACAAGGGTACTTGTAGTGGGAAAATGTGTCACATGTTTGAGTGAACTATCTGAACGTGGCATGCAAACTTGATAGAGCATGGAAATAATCCTCTCCTCTTAGTGTTGTACCCCCATCTTCATATGCCAGCTTGTACTGACACTTTTGAAGACATTATTAAATAATCTTTAGTAGATGATAATTCATTGAAAGACAGTTTTCTGGAAGGTTGTATCTTTATCTTCAGATCAGGAAAATTATAGTTGGACAGAAACTTCTCACAGAGCAACAACTCTGATCTGGATAAAAATGATAAGCAGAACAAATGCAGATACTGTAAACACATGTCTGTTATCCCTATAGCAAATCTTCCCCACCACAGAAATACCAAAACCCACACCCACTCCTATGTGCACATCCCAGCACATATATCAGCCAGGGTGCCAGATACCTCCAAAAAGTATTGCATGTATGATGCCAGATATACATTGCCCTGATAAGAGATGCATCTTGGTATTTTTAGTAGGCAAGAAAAGAGGGAAAAAAACCTAAAAAGAAAGACAAAATGAAGGGTAAGGAAATGAAAAAGACTGGATCCTTATGGATTTACATAATGCTATGCTTCTTGGAATCAAACCTATTCTAGAGACACGCTATTTCTGCAAGCCAATCTTTATTATCAGTGCTTTGAGTTTCTTTAAGGAGGATGTGAAATGCAATATTCTGAACTCAAATCATTGTGGCAAATCATAATGTCCAACAAAGATAGTTAAAAGGTTAAGTAGCCAGAGATCCAGACTGACCCAGTTGTTACAGAGTGTAATCCACACTGTGCATAAAATATGTGCAACAATGCTAGTTTTATTTAGATTGTGCTAGATTTTCAGCATGGCAGGATCCCTTCACATCTTGACTTCATCATCCACTGAAACTGCTGGTTTTTAGACTTGACCTTTCCATCATGTCTCTTTGAGGAGGATGACTGACTCCAGGCAGCTGATGAATGTACAGAATAGGCGTTTTCTTGTTGGGTTTGTGTGGTTGACCTCTGCCCTGCCTGCTGATTCCTATAATACAGATCAGTGACCAGTGAAGCCAGAATGCTCCCTGCCTGTCTCTGTTATAGACACCTCAGTAAGGAACAGAAAAGAGGAAGAGGGCTGAGCTTGAAAGCCCTTACTTAATTGCTAGTAGAAAAAATGGGTAATAAGAATGACCTTGCACCTTATTTATTGACCAGATCTCTGTGAGGACAAAGTACTTGACTTGGTTCTGTATCACTTGAAAGGCTGGCTCTGTGGCCCATAGCTGATGAGTAGGCGTAATAATATAGGGTAATTAAATTTTGTGCTTGCAGACACTAATATGTGAAGGAGGATTTTCCTCTCAAAAATAGCAGGCTCCATTTTCTTCATAATCACAGAAATTTAAGGGGAACTTGAAGCAGCAGAAATTCGCCATTTGCCATCTTCTACTTACTACAACAGCCAAAAATGCAGCAGGCTATGTATGAGAAGGCAGGAATAGAACTCATCAGCTACATGAGAATGAGGGACAAGAGACCAGCAGAGCAACCCGAGTGGGAACAGATGCTCAGGCTGCCTGGCCTTCAGTTTGTTTTCCTCTCTCTGTATTAAGGTAACTTTTTAATTATAGCTCATTTTAATTAATTTATATATATATATATATGTATATTGATTATCCCAAATTGCCCTTCAGAGAAAGCGATGGCACCTCTTGTATTCTGCATGGATCAGCTTGTCTCCCTTAGGTTTTTCCTCCTGCTTTGCACACTGAAGCCAAATAGCACATGTGAAAACGGGACAAATTGCTTCTGTTGAGGCCCGTTGTGGGAGGAATCAGGGTGAGCCTGGATTTGCAGAAGGGATCAGTTTGTAATCAGCTGCACAGGAGGCAAATGGATCTGCAGGCCACAAGTATCCTTAACAGGATCAGCTGTGATATTTTGCTCAATATGAGCTTGTAATCAAAAATTAGGGAAAATGTTTTGCTGAAAAACATTTGGTTGATGATGGTTTCTGAAGAAAGTGTTGAAAATTAGAGGGACTGTGTCTTTCTTTGCCTTGTTTTGGTAAAAGCGCTTGAGCTAAGGTCTCCTACCCACCTCACAACTCATGGTTTTGATATTTTTGTGAGAATCTTTGGAAACGTGTCCTTTGAGACCCAGCATGGTTTCCTTTCCATGAGAACTTGTTTACACACATGCACCTTCCCAGGCTGAACTCTGGGACCCTTTGCAAGGCCTCACTGGAGAAAAGCCCCAGTCTAGCGCAACATTTCTCTAAGGGCAGCTCACAGCAAGCCTCAGCAGAGACTTGAGGCAAATCTTTGCAGTCAGTTTGGTTTTGATGGTGCACTTCCGCGTGGAAACGCAAATGCCTGTGTACCGCTGGAGATGACAGAGGCAGTCATAAGACAGTTGGAAGATCTGGATTCGGGTTTCCACGATGCAGGTGGACGGTGGAGATGGAGAAAGGATGGAGAAAGCCCATGTCCCCTGCACCGTGTGGCTGATGTCCAGCTACTGGCCCCGTGCCACGTAGCTGGGCCCCAGTGCTTGGATTGCTTTTCTGGCTGTTTCTCCCCGTCCCCCTTCTCCTGCCGGTGCCTGCGAGGCGGCTCCCTGTCCGTCTGCGGCGCAGGGAGTGCTGGCTGCCGCTCGTTAGAAGAATTCCCCCAAGTCAGACCTATGGTACGAGCCGTGTGAAGCGGAAGACAATTAGGGGCTTATTAGTGTCCTGGGGAGACGTGTAACTTGTGTTGCTGGGACTTACCAAAACAGCGAGAGTCTTACCGGCAAGCTCCAGCCGAGAAAAGACTGAGGGATTGTCTCACCTAATTACGGGGAATGGGCCTCTTTGTGTTTGTGATTCGGTACGGTTGTCCGATCGCTTTTCTCTGGCTGCTGGCTCAGGCCGAGCTGGAAGTGTGCTAATTAGAAGAGAAATGGACGTAGTGATCCTGTCAGCTCTCGTTACCGGCGTGGACAAAGCCGAATATTATTCTGAGGCAGTGTTTTGTGAGTGTCCCTCTTCCAGCTCTCATTAAGGGCAAGGTTGGTGGACGGAGAGGGGACTTGACCACATGGGTTGGCTAATGGAGCACAGTTACCGTTACTGTGCTAATTAACGGGCTCAGGAGGCAAATGTTTCTCCAACCAGCAGTCCCAGCAGCTGCACCTGGTGCTTCCAAAACCATCTCGCTGGGCAAGCCAGGCAAACACTGTGCGTACAGGCAGAAAGGGGGTTATGTATGATGCATCCATCAGCCATCCAAAAGTGCAGAAACAGTAAAATGGCCATCAGAGGGATGGAAAGGACATAGTGCTGCAGTAGCTGGTCAAACTCCAGCAGTTGCTTCTCCCCAGTGACCCTTCACATAGAGGACAATGTGTCAGCTTCTGCCCCTGGAAAGTGGGTAGCAAGGAGAGAGCTGAGGAATTGCCAGGACCTTCAGGTGACATCAAGAAAGAAATCTGTGAGTTGTTACAATCATCACATCTCTCAATGTGGCCAGGAAGGGAAAAGCTGGAAAGATGAGAGGTGACATGGACGTGAATCAGACTATCCTGCTCTGTGTTGAAGATGCTTATGGTCTGAGGTGAAAAGCAAGATGTACATACCTATCAGGATGATTGTTTTGCTCCGAAAGGCAGGTAGGCAACATTGAAATGATGCACAAAAGTTAATGTAGGTGAAGATGATGACCAAAGGAGCCACAGAAAATGCTAAAACCAAAATGTATGCTTTCATGCCTTTAGCCTGAAACTACTACAGTGAGAGTAAAGAGAGTGACAGCAGATAGTGACCTACTACAGAGGGAGCAGAGAGAGACAGAAGACAAAGCAGGAGCCAGAGCAGATCTGTAGCGTCACAGCAGCTGAGATGGCCTCAGCAGAAGGGAAGAACAGTGTGTGCTGAGGAGGCTTAGTGGAAGTAAGTAGTTTTATTAACTCATCACACAGACTTTCATTTTAATACATAGGTGTTTTGTACACAGAGTAACTTGCACGAGTTTATTGCTGGTTGATGTTTCCAAAGTTACGGGAATGTATTAGTGATTAAGTCTGATTTGGATGTTATGATCATTCTAAAGGTCCTTTGTATCTTTGGGCTAAATGTAGTAAAACATGTTTTAAACCTTTTGACTTGCTTTCTCTCTTTTTAACAGTGTACTCATTGCATGAACTCAGGCATGCCTGGGTACTGTTTTCAGACATTTTTGTCAAGGGTTAAAGTTGCAAGAGGTTCCCTCTTTAGTTTCTTGGGTTATTTTTCCCTGGTGGTGAAGCTGTTCCAGCAGGAGGGTTTGTGTCCTTCCAAGTCTCCAGCAACAGTCTCCTCTCATCTTGGATGGAGCTTGAACTCTGCCTTGTGCTTGTGCCTCCTTATTTTTTCTGTCTCCAGTAGCTATGAACCTAACAAGGATCGTTTTGCCGTGGCAGGATGTACCCTATTTCCAAGCCCTGCGGTCCCGCAGAGCTGTAAAAGCCTTTCCCTTTTAACTGGGGTTCAATTCCTACAGGCTGCTGTGATGGCTTGAATCCTAGGAGTCTTGATCTTTGGAGCCTGATCTCCAAAGAGGGCTTGAGAAGTATCTTCTCTGCAAAGAGGTTTATTCTAGAAGGAGGAGATGTATAATCCTCTTACTAAAACCCAGAGAGGAAAGGAGAAAAGCTTTATTGCTCCTTGCCTTACCCCAGTGAACTGGCAGCTTTTATGCTGCCTCACAAATAGAGAGAGGCAGAGACAAAGATCTGAACACAAGCACTCTACCTGAGCTGAGGCTGTTTTGTGGATGCTCAGTGAAACCACGTCTGCACTGCTTTCCAGTGTCACAGCAAAACAGTTTCTGAAAAGGAAACTATCTGCCTGTTACACTGTGTGGCCACTTCAGGCTTGGTCCAAGGAGGAATCACAAATCACTGGCAGAAAACTAAAGACCATCACACCCATCTCCATTTTTGTGCTCTGGAAGCTCAGGGCTCAAGTGGCCTCCTTGTGTAAAGATTGTGACACTTACCACGTTGGCCTTCCTCAAGAGATTGGGCTTTAGTGGCGGACACCAGGAGAAGACACACTGCTGGTTTTGCCAGTTTAGCTCTGTTTCTTTGCCCCAGGAAGTATTGGTGTCCCTGCTTGTAACACCTCTATTTGACTGGCCTGCCATCTTGCTGTATGGATAATATGTCAAATTCCTGACTTCCAAAAGCAAATAAGGATCCACTGAGCATTAAAAAGTGTTGGTTTTGTGTCCTTGTGAGGATGGCATTCTGATAAAGAAGATCCATCATACAGATTAGCAGATTAATTAGCAGATTATTCTTGAATAATACAGATTATTCAAGAACATTGTGAAGACAGGTGAAAATATGCAGATGGAGGGAAAGGCTGCCAGGGCTTCTTGCAGCCTTCACCGAGACCTCCTGGCATTTGTATAACACTCACTAGTTGTGTGGTACCAGGCCTGTGGCTGGAGTGGTGTTTGGAGGACACCTCTTGGGCACTCTGAGTTCTCAAGTGCACTACTAAAGGAATTTAATTCATGGTGACCTCTGCAAGTATCAAAGCTGTGCTGTGCATCACAGAAACACATAATTAGGTGAATATTTCTGTCCTCAAGAGGTTATAAGATGATGAAACAGTAAAGGGGTGGGAGAAGAAAAGGAGATGTCAAGATGTAAAGAGTCTTGTTAGAGTTTATCCAGCACAGTTCAAATCCTGTAAGTTCTTAGCCACAGTTGAGTGACCCTTCCACTGCTTCCCATCTGCTTTGTTGTTTCATTAAATAGATGTTTTAAAGTAAGGAAATAAATAAAAATGCAAATGCCTAAGCAACCAAGAGATATAAGAAATTTAAATAACAATAAATTCTGGTGCAATTCCAGACATTTTAATCTTTTTTTAAAGACTTGTAAGAACTATTCTATGAATTTAATTTTTGTATGACTGTATGCAGTATTAAAGATCGGAGAATTTAAAAATAAAACTCTGAAAATAAAGGTTTCTCACAGCACTGTTAACTGCCAAAGTGTGCATAGTGTACACACATATTTAGGAGAAAGCTGTGAGCATTACAGAGCATTACAGCATTACCTACAAATAATTATAACATCTTCACTGATGTAGAACACTTCTTCTTACCTTGCTGAGCCTTTTGCACTCAGGCACAGAGGGTGTAAGTGCTACTTTGCAGATTTCATGCAATTCCACTCTTGCTCAGTCCAAATGTTTGCAGACAAACCAAAGCAGGAAAAATTTTCCTAGTTTTGCCATGTTGGAAATCTTGCTATTGCTCTGATGATCTGTGGATCTGATCCTGCCTTCACACAGAACATTATTAAAATGATCACTGTAGCTCTCTAGGGAGCTTAAAACTATCTTCTCTAGCAATAGAGAGATCATTTCTCTCATTCACTTCAATAATTTGGAGAGAGAGGAATTTGCTACAATAGCTATTAGTGTATCCCATTTGTGTATGCATCTGGGTAAGGTTTACAGGAATTTTACTAGCAAGTATCAAAATGTTCTTAGCAAGGTTTTTTTGCTAAGGGAGAGGACTGTGGAAATAAAGTGATATGGAAGAAAGAAAAATGCAGGTAAGTGAGAAGAATTAGGGACTTAGAAATAAGAACTTAGAGGACAGGAGACCAATATAGTTTAAAAAGTACATTTTCAAAGACAGCAAGGCATGGGCAGGAGGTTGGAGCAAATGCAAAGGAGTGAAGGAGGCAGACTGTTACAAATGCAGTACTAGAAGAAAAACAGTGAAAAAATCAGAACACGAGGGGAGGAAATAGGAAGAGGTGGTGGTTTTCAGCAAGAAGGAGGTCAGAGAAAAGCAGAAGTTTCCTAAGCAGTGGCACCAGCCAAGGAAGTGTGGTTTTCCTTGTGGATGGGTCTCTCAAGACTGCCTCATGTGTGGATTCTCTGATGCCTTACGGGAGGTATGCTCACACCTCAGCGAGGGCAGTCACTGGATTCCTTTCTTAGACAATTAATGTAATAAAATGCACAGAAATGTACAGAAAATGCATTGCCTACCTGGAAAGTTGTCTGAAATTAGCCTACAGGTTCAAAAGTCATTTGGACACCCATGTACACCTGTGGATGGATGCTAAGACAGATGATTAATAGCTGAAGTCGCAAATGGACTGCGTGAATGAATGATAGAGAGTGAATGATAGAGAATGGGAAAACATTAGGAAAATGGGGATTAATGTCTACTGTTAATGCATTTAATTTGCTTTATTGCCATTTCCTTTTCTGGTTTTACAGTTTCTAAAAAATGAATTAGTATCTGTTTAAAGCCCTGCTCCCAAATCAGGCTGACTTCACTGTATCCACAGTGGTTGTTTCTGGGGAGAAAAATCTCTTACAACAGTTTTGCCTTCAGCATGCAGCAAAAGAGATTCCAGGAGCTGTCCTACACCTTCAAAACCTGCCTGGGACCTCACTGAAAGCATATGTGGGACAAAGACACTTCAAAAGCCTTCTGGTCTTTCCACACTGGGGTGAATTGCAGCTCTGTTACTCAAACACATTAGCTGTTTTTCTGCTGTGCTACACAGCTAATTCCTGTCTCATTGGTTCCTGCTGCAGTTACTCTCATCTGGTGTTTTCTAGGGACTTCCTCATGACTGTATACTGTGGTTTGGACAATACTTGTGTTTTTACTGGCATGCCATTTTATTTTAATCTGTTCTATCCCTCACATCCTTCCATATTTCGCTCTCTTAACAAAATTTCCTGATTTTCAGGCAGAAGGTGTCATGTCAAGAGGTGTTAAATAGGACAGAGCTGACTGCTGATCTCTGAGAGGGAGATTTTTCCCTCTGACACAATACCTTTTAATGCAGCATTATCCTTTATTTGTGGGTCTCCAGCCAATTTTTCATTCCATCTAGTGGTGTAACCAAACCCATTTGCCTTAATTTTGAGTAGGATTTATGTATCAAATCTTTACTAAAATACAAATGTATCAAATCCATTGTGTTCCCATCATCCACTAATTTTGTAATTCTATTTTAAAAAGCAATCAGGTTTCTCCAGCACAATTTATTCTTTAGAAATCCCTATTGCAACTGTTTGTTTTCTTATCTCTGGGTGGTTAGCAATTTTTTCCCCATTTTTAAAATTCTGTTATTTTACTAGCTATAGATATTCCTGGGAACTCCCAATTTACTGCTGTTTTGTTTTGATGATCAGTAGCATAATTCCTTTTCCCTCGGCAACTTTTTAGTTTTTGTAACTTTGTAACAAAATTATTGTCTGTGACAAAAAAAGTAACATTTGTCATTTTCTTTGCAGCAAGTGGATAGATGTCTCTTTTGTCCTGAAAACTTTTACAGGCAGGGTATAGCTGATGAGCCAACGTGCTGTCAGTGAAAGAAACGTGTGGTAATCATTGACTTTTTAAATGAATAAGGTCAGAAATTTTGCCTGTTAATATGCATTCTGGTCAATTGTTATTGCCTAGTGAAGAAGTATCAGGAAGGTATTTGTACATGATTTTATTATAATGTCCATATAAGTCTTAAACTAAGATGAAATAAATAAGCTACATCCACATTTGTATACATACATAAGTTGTAAGTATTATTGAGGGAACCTAACAAAAAGAACATCATATTATCAGAACAGTAGATTAATTTTGTCTCAGCACTGGATTGAAGATTGGTCATCAAAATAATGCCAAAACAGTCAGCCCCTATAAATTGTGAGAAGCTGTCCTACCACACTGGTTATAAATCCCATCTTGGAACTATACCAAGTAAATAGTCTGTACTTTCAAGGGCTGAGTATCTGATGTCTTTTCTTGTCTAGCACTTATACAACTTCAAAATACCTTTAGTTGGGAAAAGCTATTGATAGATGCTCAGAATCACCTGTCCCTATACTTCTCCACATCTGCAGTCACATCTCCACTGTCAGTGCCTTAGTCAGAGGCAAAACTTTTGCTGCTGGTGCTGACTTGTGCTGGTGGACAGCAGTTCATCCAATACCCCCATGCTAGTCCCACGTTTGCCAAAGTGCCCTCTTCAGTCCGGACTTTTGGTCCTTACTTGGAGGTACAGAGATGGATTCCAGGAAGGACAAACTCATTTGGTCTCTTAGTCTTTTCAAGGTGACAAACAGCTCTGGGGCACTCCAGGAGATTAATACTCCTGGTGACTTGCTGATCTAAAAAGAGAGAGGCTTCCTTCTCTTTCATCCTTGTGGTTCACACTACCTTGCAGCATCTTCAAACAAATCAGATATAAGATCCCCTTTGGGACTCTTCAGTTTAATTCAAACAAGTTCACAACAGATCAGCACTGCTGTGTATGGACATAGTGTCAAGTAAGCTGAATGTTCGAAAATATTTTTTATTTTCTGCAGCTTGGAAACTGATGGCTTTTGGTTCTCTCACCTCAAAATATTAAAATTCAGGACACATAAGGCATTTTGTTTTTATTTAGTGGAATTTTTGAAAAATTTCAGCATTTAATGGAAAATTTAATATAAAATTCCTATAGAAATAATTGGAAAAATACTAGCACAAAGGTCAGGCATTCAACATTTATTCATCACCAAAATAAAAATACATTTGGGCTGTTGCAGCAGCCTTCTTGTTAGAGAGTAGAAATGAGCCAAGACACAGACTTCTCATTTATCATAGCATGAAAAGGATCCTGGTTTTTTCCTCTTTACAGCTCAGCCATCCTGACTCCAACTAGTCACTGACACTGGCTGCAGCAAGCTCCTGCTGTAGGTTTCCCTTGCAGCCTCTGATGACTGATTTTTTCCAGCTGAACTCTGACTGCAGGTGTTGGTTTGCAGACTCTGACTGCAGCTTTTACCTGGCTAGACTGTGACTGCAGGTTACAACAAGCTCTAACTGCAGACCCACACTGACCTCACAGCAGAGATTCTCTCTCCTCAAGATCCTTCCTCTTTATGATCCTCTCATTCCCTCTTCCTTAAGATTCTTTCTCACCAGCTAACCCACTCCTTTTTATCCCGCTCATCCTTATTGGCTATAGCTGTGACTCATCAGGGGTGAGGCTGAACTGGGTAATTAACACAGCTGTTACTTATCAGGGGCAAGGTCACCTGTATTCCCTTCTCCTACATGAGCTAATGATAAATTTCACTATTTCCATTCCTTCTGCTAACCTAAAATGAGATAAATGTTCTTGTTTTTCTTGCAAACAAGATAATTACAGTAACCCTCTTATTCCCAAGCAAGGCAATCGATCAGGCATCTTCTCTTCTGTAACCCAGATACTGATAGAGAATAGTTCTTAACAGCTCTTTACAGTGAAAGATGTTTGAAATTGTGTAAAAAGTCTGTGCACCTGTGTACACTCTTCTGCTAACTGGTTTCTCAGGCACATGAAGTTAAGTATGTGGATCAGAAATTTGTGCATCATCTACTGCATTTGGGTTGGAACTGTAGGACTTTGATCATGAGGTTTCACTTAAGCTTAAAATACAAGCTGGTTTTCTGGTGGTTGGGAGCCATGTCACTTACATAGGCAGCACCAGAAAAATAACTTTCTTTGAACTTCAGAACTGGAGGTTGACCTCCTTGGTGTAAACATGGGTTATGGATATTTGTTCATTTTTGAAACTGTTTAGCAGGATCTTGACTTAAAATTCAGACTTCTAATTGCTTTGGGAGAGTTGCCATCCAGCCTTGCAGAGTAGGTGCTGATATACAGATGTACACAGGCATATACATAGTAGTTATGACATGGATTTTAAATCCTTTAAATCAACATTTCATCAAACTTCTGTTGTTGGCATCATAATTTTGAGCTACTTCATACAGGCTCTGTGTATGTGGAAAAATTGTTTCTGGAGCCAAACTCAACAGAAAGAGCTTATTTTTGGTGGCCACTCCCTCCATATGTTACAAAAGAAATTCTTAGGTACAAAAAAAGCTGGACATATTTCAGAAAAATCAGGGCTAAGAAGCTCTCCCTCCAGCCATTCCTATTCCTCAGGTTCAGAGCAGTCCCCTCAGCCTGTTGTATTCTCTCTTGCTGCAGAGCTACCCAAATTCAATGGAGACTCTGGAGAAGCAGTAGGTTGCTCTTTTAGAAGGTGCTGATTACAGATGGTGGTGTGGACAGCTTCAGATACAGCTTCAGCTGCAAATGCAGTTAGGAGGTAGGCCTTTATGGCTGGACACGTGGTGCAGGGATGTTAGTGCTGAACAACTGCTTGTATCTGCCAGATCAG
This sequence comes from Cisticola juncidis, assembly GCA_013400215.1. NCBI lineage: Eukaryota > Metazoa > Chordata > Aves > Passeriformes > Cisticolidae > Cisticola > Cisticola juncidis. The sequence goes on along the minus strand of VXBR01004631.1, from coordinate 1,348,453 downwards.
AGAAGAACAGATGCAGTCAAGAAAATCCTAGTGTTTTACATCTAATGCTCTTCCTCCTTGAAATGGCCTGAGCTATGTCCAAAGAGGAAAGCAACAGAAAGGCAACAACAGAAGGAGCAAGTTGTGTCTGTATCTGAGCACAGTTCTCATCCAGTGACACAAATGACTACTTGAGCATCTTGTGCTAGCCAAGGTGTCAGCAATGGCATCCTTGCCACTGCTCAGGTAATCATCTTTCTAAAACACCCCAACCTGCTGAAAGTCTAGATTGCTTTCCAAAATGGTAGTCTTGCCTCCCTTGGACATGCAATTTGCTGAGATCTCCTCCTCTTTTTTGGATTCCTAAGAAAAGACCATTCCAAAGCCAAAACTTCTGAGATAAAAAGTAATTTAAATTCAAATGGATTACCCTGTCATTGATCATAGCAATAGTTTCCATTCTAACTAACTAACTTGGAAAGCTTATGTCTAGTTTGTGGAGAGATTATTTAGACTTTTACTACTGTAAAACAAACTACTGGTATTACACATTTTCCATGTTTTTTTCCTCCAGCATCCACAGACTTGGTACAGAAAGGAATTTGCCTAAATTTAATGGAATTCCAGATGTCCGAGTGACCTGTATTTAAATACTAATAGCTTGTTATATACCAATAACCATTCTCCCTAGCTGAAGTGACACCAGCCTAAGTCACAATATACTGTTATAGGATGGATTTTTCTGAAGAAACACCTCTCAAATAAATGATCCTACACTATCCTGATTCTTGCATCAGTATGAAAATCCTAGTGAGGCTACTTACTGCTCCCTCAAAGATCATATCTGTTGCTGCTTACCCAGAGCTTTAGAGCTGTGTAAAATTTCCTGCTACTAGAAGTAACCCCCTAAGACTGGGCTCAGCAATTTCCTTACAGACAAAAGGAGCTCCTGACTCAGTTACCAGAGAATCATGAACATTGGAAAAGACATCTAAGGTTGAATCCAACCATTAAGGCAACTGACAGGTCTACCACCATATCCCTACATGCTTTTGGAACACTCCAGGGATGATGAGTAGGACTTCTGGCTTCCAGACTTTTTTTGGGAATTTAGGCAAATATTCAGTATCAAAAAAGGAAGTTTTCTTAAAGCTTAGACCTCAGAAGAATCATGGATCCTATGAAACATTCCTTGTGAAAGGAGCTCAGCATAAGAGTGTGGCATTTGGTGGGTGAGACTTTCTACAGCAAGAGAGAGCTCTAAAGGTTCAGTGAGTTAAAACATGCAGAATGCACTTTTCCTATTTGGATCTACCTCAGACATCCTGTTAAATGGGGGCAACCACCTAATCTACCTCTGTCCTAGCACTCCATCTATAAGCTGATGATAACACTACTCAAGCTCATAGAAAATGCACATGGTTAAATGTATCCCTGTTTATGAGACGCTTTCATCACTGATGATGAAATCTGTCTCAACACAGAAAAGAGGAAGAAATTCATGAGGCGGTAACCCAGTGCTATGCCTAACACTTAATATCATTGCATCAATGCACTGTCTTTGTATTTACACTACAAGGCAACAGCCTTGTAATAGTCAAGATGAGAAATGGCCAAGGTTTAGCCAATTTCAACAATGGATTTAAAAAAGAAAAAGAGGAAACTACCTGTCTGGGCTCCTCCAAATAACTCCTCTCCCAGGTTCTAAGTGATAAATGCCACCATAAAAGTTGTTGGGGTGTTCTCCTCTCAAATGCAACTTAAATTATGGACACCTTCTCCTGAAAGAGACAGACATGGGAAAGGTTCTAAGCAAGTGAGCAAAATTTATTTGTCACAGGGTCCCTTTGGCCTCCATACCATGAATCATGACCTAGTCTGGGTGTGTTTAGGGTAGAAAGAAGGAACAACAAATGGGAGAAGGGTATTAAATAATGATTGCCATAGAGACCAGACAGCTTTACCCAACACCATGAAATTTAAGCAAGAGAGCTTGAAAATGAAACATCAGTACATTTCAAAGGGATAAAGGGCAGTGTACAAGTTAACTATGGAGTGTAACAAATATCAAAGAATATCAAAGAATATCAAAGAATATCAAAGCAAGTTGTTTAGTCAAGTTTCTAAAAGCCACTGTCAGCAATATGCAGATGAGACACCTATATTTTTCATCCTTTCTGATCACTCCAAGAATGTGAGGATGGCATAGCACTTTCAGAGGAGCCAGAGGCAGAAGAAATAAGGCCAAAAATAAGGCAGAGGAATTATGCCAGTATGTGAAGGGAACTGTCTGAGAAGGCTTCAGTTGCAATGCAGCTTCCTCTGGCTGAAGAGCTCCAGTGGTCAGGTCAAACTGTGATTTATGATGATTTTTTAGATTCTTCCATATGCTCACAGAAGAGTTGTCTGCAATTTTGCTAGGAGATCCCATTCCTTCAATTTCTGTTATCCAAGTCTTCATTGCCCATAGCAATGCAAAATACTTTGGTATGAATGAATCCTGTGTCTGCCTGCAGAGTCCAGCTGTTACTCTGCCCTGTAGTCATTCTGCTCACCAGCATGGCTTACTTCTCATTCCTCCTCTCAGCCTCTTTCTGTATTGGCTTACCACTGAATCCTGATCCAAGCTTACTAACCAGGCATGACATCCATGATGTCTAGGGCAAGACTTCCTGAAGATGAGATGGAGTCAAACAGTGGTGAGCCCTCCTACAGCAACAAGAAGCCATCACAGACCTTTGTGAGCTTTCAAGTACATTTCTCCAGCCATATCCTCTCTGACTTAATTAGACAGTAGCCTTTTAAAAAGGCATCCTCTGCCCCTCTCCGCAGCATTGCCAGAAACATCCCAGATCTGTGAACTGCCAGTCCCCCAGGAGAAGACTAGCCTAAGGCCAGACTTCTGGCAGTCATCTTCAGGTGACCTGCTTGGCGCTTGAAAAAAAAAAGCATGAAGACGGTTTTATGGTCCAGGCCCAGGGTGTAGGGCTCAAAAAGCTGTATCCAGCTTAGATTTTCAATGTAACTTTGGTTATGTCCTTTAGCCTCTCTCCATGCAGGGATTCCACCAGTTCTAGAAAGGTAAGATAAGGATATATTTGTAAATCCAGAGGACATGACTGAATTCTCCACTGAGGGAGAACAACAGAATGTTAGGTAAACAGCTCTCATGCTGTCCAGTGATTTGCATGCAGTAAAGAGCAACTGAGAAAAGTCTCACAGAAAAAAAGATTCCCTTTTTTCAATCGGTAGTTGTATGGTGTAAACATGAAGTGACAAATGATGTCTTGCAGTACAGCAAGCACGGGTGCTTGCACCCTGCCAGCAGCGGCTGTGGACCTGTGGCTTCCCTCCATCACCCTGGACACCCTGCTGGGACCATGGGCATGGTGGGGGATTGCTGGCCCAGCCTACAGGGAGCTCCAGGGAGCTCCAGGGAGCTGCAGCCTTGGGAGCCTTCATCCCATACACATCTTTCTCCCCTCTTGGCTGCATTGGCTGCATGCTTGGCTTCTTGTCCTCGAGCCCCCAGCCCATCACCAACCTCCAAACTCCTCTCCTCCTGCTGTATCACCACAGGGAGCCCTCCTGCCCTGCAGCATCGCTCACGCTGTGTCCGCCGTGGGGATGTGTGTCCTCCCGACGCCCTGTGGCCGTGGCCCCCAGCATCCCATCTCCCACAGGGCAGCCTCGCTTGTCCCGCCCCGGGCCGCCCAGGTGAGTGGGCACCGGAGCGGGGCTGCACATCACCTGACCCCCTCCAGCTGATTCCCTCAGACAGAACGTCAAGTTAATGAGCCCTCAGGCCTGTAATTAGCTGTCAATTACCTCAAATTAATCAACTCCTCGCCTAATTAAGCATAATCGGCAGGTGGGCAGAAAACGGGCCATTGTGCGGGAGCCATGAGAAAAGCATGGCTGGCAAACTTGTTTAGGATCAGCGGCGCATTCCCGGACGCCGCGCCACCGACACCCGGGCGCCCGCCC